>PVKU01001537.1:0-57062 GCA_004027475.1 Anoura caudifer | reverse complement strand
GACGTCCTAACAACCTCATAGGGCCACTGTGACAGTTAGGTGAACAAAATGGAGTAAGAGTGCCTAGCACATGGCAGGTGCTAAAAACAGTTGACTCTCTTTCCTCCTCACCCAAGCATATTTTTTCAATGCTTTTTAGAGAGTAAGGAAGAAGGAAATATTGATGTGAGAGAGAAACATCAATTGGTTGCTTCTTGTATGTAGCCAGTCTGGGAATCGAACCCTCAACGTCTGAGTTACAGGACAATGCTCCAACCAAATGAGCCAAACCAGCCAGGGCAATACAGTTGACCCTTAAACAATGCAGGGTTTTGGGGCAGCAACCCCTGCACAGGAGAAAATCCACATATGGCTTGAATCCAAAACTTAGTAGTCCCTTGGTATCCATGGGGGATTGGTTCCAGGACCCACCCCCAATAAAATCCATGACTGCTCAAGTTCCTCATATAAAATAGCATAGACCAGCCCTGGCTGGTGTGGTTCAGTGGACTGAGTGCCGGCCTGAGAACCAAAGGGTCTCTGGTTCAATTCCCAATAGGGCACATGCCTGGGTTGTGGGCCAGGTCCCCAGTAAGGGGTGCACGAGAAGCAACCACATATTGATGTTTCATTCCCTTTCTTTCTCTTACCTTCCCCTCTAAAAATAAATATATATTTTTTAAAAATAGCATAGATCAATACAGAGAAGTTGATCTACATCTGCAGATCAAAACAGTACAGGTATTATTGGGAAAAAACAAAAAACAAAAAAACCCATGCAGTTCAAACACATGTTGTTCAAGGGGTAACAGTAAATGCTAAATGTTACAATTTAAATGCACAAAAAAGTGTAGTATTTCCAAACGATCCCTATCCTCATCAGTAAAGAAAACATAAATTAATCTCTCAACATGAAAAGAATCAAAGCATGCAGGGGAAAAAACTCATGGGGATCAATGACCTCAATTCACTGATTCAGATTACAAATGAGCCCCTCCCAAGCCCAGCCCTTCTTCTGGACACTGCCCTCCAGAGACAGGCTGGGCCCCAGGGCAGATTTCCCCAGGAAAGAGGAAAGAAAGGGGGGGAATTTACCACAGGTACCCAGGGAAGCATTGGCAGCAACCTCTGCTATGCTAGAGAGGAAGGAAGAGTGCATGGAAGGCCCAGAACACCCTTTCGGTTAACATGTAGTCAGTTTTCTCCTCAGCTTGGAAGTGGAAGAGAGCCTGGCCCCAACTAGTCTCTTCCAGCTCACAAAGGGCTAAACCCACAAACACCTAGAACAAAAGCTTTCTATACCGTCTTGTTCCAGAAAGACCCCCTAAAGCTGCCGACCTTTGAATTTGAAATAAAAGCTACCTGCACGGGCCAGATCTGAGGAGTCCAAGGAGCAAGAACTTGGTCAACCGAGCAGAAACTAGTGAAGGTCTTCAGGGGCAGAGGCACGTGAGTGAGTCAAACTCATCAATCAGGTCGTGGTAAGAGGAACTGGCAAGGGAGAGAGAGAAGCTGCAACTGAACTTGAGGGCCCAACGTGGGTGAAAGGTGAGATGGGGCTGGGCTAAGGAGAACGCCCGTCAGACTGACAGTGGGTGGCCCGAGGACTAGATTTCAGGCCTGACTGCCAGGAGAATGGGCAAGGCCAAATGTTTATTTTGGGGCTGGCATCATCTCCTGGAGAGACTGGCATGTGAAAAGGCTGAGTTTACCCTGACTGCAAATAGGTAATTTGTTAGGCTTTGCGTACGTTCACACTCCCCCACTTGCTGCCCTATCCCTGGTCATTCGGTTGACTGCCTTGGAGGGAGCCTGGGTGAAGTGCTCCTGCTAGGTGCTCTCATGGCCTCCCTTCTAAGTGTCAACTGCCTGGTTACAACTCTAACCCCCACCCTACCCCTACACCATGTGCTCCTTGAGGACAGACACAGGCTGCTTTCACAGCATAATCCCAGGGTCTAAGGCCCGGCAACACAGCTGACCTTGGTTTAACGAATGGCAAGTTAACATACCCACCTCCGCTATGATTTTACACCAGAGAAGAAAAAAGGCTTTGCTGTCCAAGTGCTCATTCCCGAGGCTATGGCCTCAACTCTCAGTCTTCCGTAGGGAGCTCTCCCCAGGCCAGGAGGAAGAAGCGTCCTAGGCAATGCTAGCTCCTGGAGGAACCCAAGCCCCAGGCCTGTCTCAACGCAGAGGCAACCGATTACCCATCATCCATGCTGGGTCCCTAGGCCAGACACTCCTCATCAGTTCTACCACTTTGGGGACACTACCTACCACCCTCCCTGAACCTCACCTTCCTCAACTGAACAAAAAGATGGTTGGTAATATTAGGTCCAGAGGGATGAGGAGAGAGAAGGGAAGATCTCAACCACTGAGATTTCTCATCAAAGCAGGAGCGATGCTAGCAACAAGCTGTGGTTGAGGCAGTAACGAGTGCAGACAGTGTGTAGTAATAAGCACTTACCAGATGCCATGCAGTGTTAAACACTGAGTTCCTCTAATTGGTCTCATTTTACAAACGAGGATACCAAGGCATGTGGTGTAAGGTTTTTTGCCAAAATCACAAACAGCAAGCAGAACAGGATTGGAAGCCAAGCAGTGTGGCTCCAAAACCTGTGCTCTTAACTGACAGAAGGGTCCAAGTTACCCCTCAGAGCGGCCAATGGGGCAGGGCTCCATGGCAGGGCTATCACTACACGCTGGGGAAAACCAAGGCCCAGTGCAAAGAGACCTAAGGCCACAGGGCAGGACAAGTGCTGCTAGCAGGACTGAGTGCTAGCAACCTGACAATCCCCTTCTCCCTGACCCAGAGAGGGGAAACTGCCACCACGCACACCCAGCTGAAGCCCCTACCTCTGGCACTCCAGGCACCCAGGGAGGAAAGAGTCACTGCTTCCAGCCCACCTGACAAGGATTCTGCCCTCACCTCTGCCTGAGCTGCAGCCCAGACCTTGAGTGAGGAAGTCAGCGGAACCATCTAAGGAAAGCGTAATGCAGGCAGGAAAGGGTGCCTGGGTTACATCACCCACGGGTGACTGTCCATTCCAGGACAGCCTGGGGAGGGGGTGGAGTCACAGAGGAGCTCAGAGACCTTTCATCCCATCCCCACAGACCCTAACACCAGTAAGCAGGGGCACTGTACTGCAGAGTAAAAGAAACACCGGGTTAACCCGCCTCACCTTGCTTGTCAGTTCTCCAGCTGCAGCTGCCACCAGTCCTTAGAGGCCTCTCTCTGCCCAGACCTCCCACCCCAAATGCCCCCAGACCTGCAGACGAAACACAGAAGGGGACCAAGGGGTGCCCTTGTGGGAAAGGGAGGATAGAGAGGGAGGGAAACCTTCCGAAGGTCAGACCATCTGGAGACTCCACTAGAAGGACCAGCGGCCAGCCCAGGAGTGCAGTCTGTGCCCCCAGGCTTGGGAGGAGCCACAGGGGCAGGGCTCTGTCACATGATGCCACCCAGCCCTGCCCAGGACCAGCCCCATCAACTATCTTTAGCCCTTGGTGATCCAAGCAGCCTGGTGCCCACACTCTCCCTGCAGACACGGGTCCTGCTGCCCTCAGATTGCTGTGGCCCCGTCCATTGCTGGTACTGGTCCCTAAAGTCCTGCCCCACAAGCTGAAATATATCAGCAGGCAGTGAAGTCCCTGGCCTCCAACTACCAGCTCCCTAACCTACACTCTCTGAGAAGCGCACCTACTTGGTTCCACTTAGAAGAGTCATAATAACCACCACTTTTTGGTGGGTGGGTGCTGAAGGTGCCAAAAACTGGTCTAAGTTGCTTTCTATGTGTGATTTCACTTAACTGCCTTAAAAACACTATTCCGGTTGTCCAAAAAATGAAACTGAGGGAAGGGACTCACCTGACATCACATGGTATACATTCTATGCCACGTTACTCATGGATCTCAACATAAATCCTTCCAAGGAGGCCCTCCCTGACTGCCCAGTGAAAGTGTTTCCTGACCTGCAACACTGAATCAAGTTCTCATTCAGCCTGTAACTTAGGGTCTTCAGAGCACTGACCACCCCCTGAAATAGTTGCATTTGTGTGTATCCCAACCATCAGACCAACCAATCACTGAGCACATACTATATCCTTGCAACGTTCCTGAGCTCTTTCCACGCAACTCAGTTATTCTTCTCCACCATTCTAGGAGGTAGGTGTGATGATGACTCACTCCCAGATTGCAGATGAGGAAACTGAGTCTCAGAAAATAGGCTAAATACCTTGCCCTAGGTCACCAGGCTAGTAGGTAGCAGAGCTGGGATTAGAAACCCAGGTACAGCCTGCCTCCACCCCTGGGCCTGATCAGCCTGTACCACGCACTGGGTAGAGAACGACTGGGAGTGCAGGGACCTTTTCTGCCCTGCCCACTGGCTCCTGGAGCCCACTACTGCAGCCTCTGCATGGCAGGCCCACAGTAAGTATTTACTGAGTGGAGGAATCCACACAGGTATAGGTGCTTCTTGAAGCACTTCCAGAAAATTCCCTCTGGGGAAGAAAGGTTAACTACCCCTTTGCATTGTGACTGAACAACTCGACTGCCAGCCACAACCCCCTTTGGAGCCCAGACGTAGGCTCCAGCCTCCTGAGTTGGAACCAGTGTGCCTCCATGCAAACACCAGGGGGCAGCGCTGGGAAGCAGAGGTCAGAGGAGGTGTGCAGCAGACAACAGCACAGGGGCTCCCAGGGCTCCCAGATGTCAACCTCCAGGCCCCAGGCCCTGCTATAAATCACAAGGCTGGCAGGCAGCCATGGGGCTGGGTAGCACAGGAGCCAGTTAAGGCAGTACCACTCAAGAGCAGTGGAGTCTCCGTCCTCAAACATAGTGTTGCCAAAGCTTCTGCGTTTTCAAGGAAAGTAGAAAAACAAAGTACCGTATTTTGCCATGTATAATGAGCACCCGTGTTCTGGGCCCAAACTTTCAGGAAAAAAAACTTTTGTTCTAATTTTTAATTAATTAATTAATATTTAGGTACTTTTTTTGTATTATAAAGGAATTTAGCATTAATTTTTTGAACATATTGTGGTACAAGAAATTCTATATAACCAAAACTACAAAACACAAGAACATTTCAGGTACTATTTTCCCTCAAAAATGTGGGCAAAAGTTGTGCATTATACACACTAAGATACAGCAGATATCAAAAGAGAACATTCCTGCTTTCTAAATGCTTTAATTTTAAAAACCCTTTGACGTACCATATCCAGCTGGTCAGGGGCTCCCTAGGCATGAGGCCCAGGGCAGGCAGTCGCCAGGAGCCAGGGCCCTGGTTCGGAGCCACTCCCTGTAGGACGGTCCCAGGCACAGGCTAGCGCAGCTGCCTGCCCAGCCCCTTACCCTGGTGCGGGAAGCTGCTGCCCTGAAACCTGGTTTCCCCATCCCAGTGGTCACCCACCGCCTCAGGTGTGGCAAACTCATTTTTACTGTCCTCCATGCAGGGCACCCTCTGCAGGAAGAGGCTTCTGAATCATGAGGAAATTACTTCCAAGCATTGCTTTTGGACAGGAACTGAGAGGCCCAGGAGGAGCCAGGCTGTGCCCAAAGTGACCTGTGAACTGCTGTGGAGCTGGCCCTGGACACCGAGTTCCTGCCTCCAGACCCGGAGTTTTCCTCACAAGTAGGAAAGCCACCCCCGCAATGAACCCGCTCTGTGTACCACTGGGCCCACACACAGGGCGGGGGCACGGCCTGGGGACGAGGTATCAGAGGAACTGTCCCTCCCTGTTTTTAAGAAAACTGACTTCTTACATGGGACAGGAAAGAAGAGGTGCTCAGGGACTCTGAATGAAGTGGGTCTGGGAGGGGGCCTCCCCCACTCCCACCTTGACTTCTTCACACTTCTCCCGGAAGACCGAAGACCGACCCGACCTCTCTCTGGAAGACCTGGAGTGGGCAGGCCTGACTGGCCATCTATCCAGTGGGTGGCAGGGAGGGTGCCCTTACTAACCAGTTTCTGCTCTCCAAAATGAACCAGCTTCGACAGCTCCAGCCTTGCAAGCCAGGGACACTTGGTAACCACAAACTCCACAGAGATGCAAGGGGCTTGCTAGTACCCCAGAAACAGATGGGGGAGTTGGAGTTCTCGGGTGGAGACTAACTAGTCCGCCCAGGCTGTCCTTGTTCCCCAGTAGCAGCTGATTTCCCTCTCTAGGTGAGTTCGGATCAGCCGTAGAGGACCCTTCAGGGCCCCATGCTATGTCCCAACTGACAAAGAGCGGAGCTCTGGGACATATCACGGGTGTGGAGACAGGGGCCCGAAGCACCAAAGGTACAGTGTTCTACCCCTTCCCCTTTAGCAAGTGCAGAGGGGGTCAGACCCCTGCCCAAAAGTCCACCCCACCACCAATTCGCAAGGCTGCAGGGCTAAGAGGCAGGACAGGGAAGTTTAAAAGCATGCACTTTGGAGCCCACCTGAGGAACTTCTTCTCAACACCAGCTGCCACCAAGTAAGTCTTACAAGGCTGGGAGAGGTGGTCTGATAGGACCAATCTCTCATGCAGCCTGCAACTTAAAAGGCATTCACTGGGCCGGCCACACAGGAATAAGGGCCAAGCAAGTGGGTTCATGAAGAAGAAAAGCACCTTAAGTGGAAGCTTTTAGAAGAGCCAGACTTAACCTCTGTTTTTCTGAAACTGTGAATGGGTTCATGATAGCTGCTACCACACAGGATTTAAGCAGCTTAAATGAGGTCACAGTTAAAGAACGGGCATAAATCCAAGTGTTGGAAGCAACCTAGGTGCCCATCAGTAAATGAATGGATCAAGAAACTATGGTACATTTACACAATGGGATTCTATGCAGAAAGAAAGAAGGAGCTCCTGCCCTTCACGACAGCATGGATGGAACTGGAGAGCCTCATGCTAAGTGAAATAAGTCAGGAAGTGAAAGACAAATACCATATGATCTCACCTTTAACAGGAAACTAATCAACAAAACAAACAAACAACATAATATAACCAAAGACACTGAAATTGAGAACAGGCTGACAGTCACCAGAGGGGAGAGGGGAGGGAATTTCAGGGGAAAAGGGGAAGGGTTTGCAGCAACAAGTATGAAAGACACATGGACAAAAACTATGGGGGGGGGGGGGTGGATATGGGAGATGGGGAGGGTTGGGGTGGTGGGCTGGGATAGGAGTAAAAGATAGATAACTGTACAAGAACAACAATTAAAATTAAACAAACAAACATTCCAGAAAGAATACCAAAAAAAACCCCCCAAAACTGGCATAAATGCATGACAGTATTTTTGTTTTTGTGGCAATTCTTAAACCTAGCACTAAACACACACACACACACACACACACACACACACACACACACACACAGAGACAGACACAGAGAACACAACTATGGTTGTAACAGTAACAATCAGAATACCTAATTAAATATGAATTTCAGTCCCATCTGGTGTGGCTCAGTGGATTCAATGCCCGCCTGCAAACAAAAGGGTCACTGGTTTGATTCCTAGTTGGGGCACATGCCTGGGCTGGGGGGGGGGGGGCCACAGGTCCCTGGTGGGGGGCACATGAGAGCTATCCATACATTGATGTTTCTTTCCCTCCCTTTCTCACTTCTTTCCCCTCTCTTTTAAAAAAAGTTTTAAAAAATATGGATTTCAGATAAATAGCAAGAAATTTCTTAAAAATAAGTATGTTCCATGAACTATTTGGGATACCTTATATTAAAGTATTAAATTCAAATGTAGCCGGGCATCCTGGATTACCTGCTAAACCTGCTACCACAGGAAGGAAGGACCATGCCCCATGTTCCCAGATGCTGGGAGCAGTGAGCAGGGCCCCAGAATAGGAGCTGCAGATGGGATACCAGTCCTGGTGCACAGCCTACATCCCTTGCTGCGGGGGCTGGGCAAAGATTTCCACCTGCATGTCTCCACTTTCTCCACCACCCAGAGGCCTGTGGTCAAAGCAGGGAGAACCTGCCTTCTGCAGGCCTTCCAGTCCCAAACATTCTTTGATTTTAATCACTGTGCTCACTGATCACTCGAACCACAACTTCAGGTGAAGTGGGCATTCTAGGCTGCACTTCTTACACCAGTAGTGGGTACACGGGTCCTGTTTTCATATTTTTCTTTTTTATTTTATACTTATGTTCTTGGTATTAAATATTCAATAATTTCTTGAAAAGAAAAATGGCACAGCTGTACCAATGGAAATGGAACCCAAGCCCCTTCCCCACTTTATCTCCCACTCAGCTGGTGTTCCTGTGCAGAGCCTGATTGGAAAAACCCTCACTTCAAGCTGGGAAAACTGGGGTAAGCTAGCAGATTTGCAATACCATTTCTGTAATCTAAGGACATCACAGTGGGGGCACAGCCTTGGTTAAAATCCAGATTCCTGCTTTCTCCCCAAGCTCCAGAAATCAAGTGAAGAGTTTCAGCATCTGCAGCTCTAACAAGTTTCCAGCGCAATGCTGAGGCCAAGTGATGTTTGAGAACTGACTGCCAATGAGTGAGACTACCAGGAAGGACCCTGGTCTCCAACCCCCAGTAGTCCAGGGTCCTATTCTTGCAGACTGGCATGAAAAGGTTCTCAAGAGCAGAAGGCAGAATGCTTTCATCACACACACAAAGAGCGGCCCATCATGTACCCTCTTCAATTAACTACCCACTAGTCCGATGTGCAGCATCAGGAACCAAGACCAAGCAGGTGGGTCAAGAAGCCACAAGCTGAGCGTCTTGACAGATGTGAGGTCACAAAGGATCAGTCTGGGCGGGGCTCAGGGTTCAGTTCCACAAGCTCCAAACTATGGCAGTGCCAGGGTGAAAAGAATGAAGGCTCCGAAGAGAACCACCTGCCTGCCTCCTTCTCACAGCCAAAGAGCCTCCTCTCCTACCCTAGGCCTTTTTGCTCACCCAATGCCTTGAGGTCTGGGTCCGTTAAAGAATGGTTAAACTTACTAAGCATTTATGTCAGGTCTCCTGCCATGGGCCTTTTGTGCATTAGGTTTTTTAATCCTCACAAAGGCTACCTCAACTGTAGAGGTGACTGAGAGACAAAGTGTCTGGCCAAAGGTCACACAGTGAGAAGGTATCTGACCCCAAGGATCTGAAATCCCAGCCTACCCTAGGCCCACCTCTCTTACTAAGCTCTGCAGGAGACAAACACTAGGTTCTTTAGGTCCTCAAATCACTCCGACTCAAACCTGCAAGCCCTACAGAGGACGGAGGCCTCTACTTCTCCACAATCAGCACCACAATCTACTTCTCTGAGCCTATTAGCTAACCTGCCAACTGGGGGTAACGCCACTGAGCACAGGGGAAGAAGGGCAAAGCAGAGCCAGAAATCAAAGCACTGTATATTGCAAAGACAATGCTCTAGGGTCACCTGCAACCTGAAGGCCAGGCTCTGGCCAGCACCAAGCTCAGGAGAACTGTGCTTCCTCCAGCAGGATCAGAAAGGAGAGGATGAAGGAAGGTGCAGAGCCTACATTTAGGACAAAGGACAGGCAGGAGAGGGGAATAGGAGGTGGAAAAGTCAGGTTTTCTCTAGGCCCTACTCCAGGGACACAGGGGAGAGCTGAACACAGCACAAACCATCCATCCAGGTAAATTACCTTTCCTTGCTTTGGTGACCAGGGTTAACCAGCTCATAAGGTACTTCCTCACACACTATGGCACCTAAGCATCAAAATAAAGTCTGAGGTAGGAAAGGGTGGCTGTAGTTCCCACATTACAGCATGTAGAACAAAGACACAGCAAGCTCCCTGACTTGTCCCCCAGATACCACCTTGCTTTCTGAGATCCCCACCCTGGGCTCCTGCCACCCCATCTTGAAACTTGGCCATAGGCAAACTTGGCCATGGAGGGGTCTATGTGCCCTGCCACTGGGGAAGTAATTGTGAAAAAGACAGTCCCTATTCTTTGAGGGTCCAGTTTATATAAGAGCTTTGATCTGTCTTTTAAAAAGATTTTATTTACTTATTTTCAGAGAGAGGGGGAGGGAGGGAGGAAGAGAAAGATCCATGTGTGAAAGAAACATGGATGTGTCACCTCTCGAACTCCCCTAACTAGGGACCTGGCCCACAACCCAGGGATGTACCCTGACCAGGAATCAACCTGTGACCTTTCAGTTCCCAGGCCAGTGCTCAATCCACTGAGCCACAGCAGGCAGGGCAGGGTTTTAATCTTAAACTCCACTGTGACTGATTGATCCTGACTGCCTGGGACCAATTAGCAACGTCAGCTACGGGCAGAAGGGATGCAGCTATGAACATATTTCCATTTCCAGTTTGGCAATGACTGAAAATGCTCTTCATCTCAACAACTGTTAGTCAATACTGTGTGCTGTGGACACAAAAGCGGGTAAGATTGCCAAGGGTCCCGTCACGAAACTGAGCTGACACGGGTGGTGGTGGGTTCAATGCTCTTTCCCTCCAGGGGCCACTCTGTCCTCACCTCAGGCAAGGTCTGCAACCCTTCGGACCACGCTCTTCAGGAGTGATTAAGGCAAGACCCAGGAAGAACAAAATACAGAAGCACACGTGACAGTTACGGAGTGCCTCTGTGGAAGGAGCACTGGGCTGGGAGTCAGGAAAACCCGTCTGTTCCCAAGGTCAGCCTGGATCACCCAACTGCGCTACCAGCAGCTGGGTGGTGCAATGGTTAAGGGCTGGGGCCCCGAGCCCAGCTCTGCTTCTACCTGGGTGATCTGGGTTTCTGTAAATAGGAATTTTCTAACCTAATGGGATTGTGAGGATTAAAGAGTCTGTATTTGTAAAGTGCTTGGAAAAGCACCTAGCACATAGTAAGCACTCACTATCACACTGGCTGGTGTGGGCTGAGTACCGGCTTGCAATCTGAAAGGCGGCCCTTGTAATCTGAAAGGCTGAAGGCCTGGGTCTGGAGGACCAGGAGTGACAGCACTGGCCCTGGGTCTGCCTTGGCACTTGTGCTGCCCCGCCACGTCCTCTTCTAATCTGCATCTCTGCAGCACCAGCCATTCAAAGGAGCTCCTGTTTCTCACTCCTTGAAGGACCAAGGCAGAATGAAGTAAGACCTAGAGTAGCCATCACAATCCCCTTGGTGCCACCTCAGAAACTCTGGCCAAGAGTTGACTTCAGCTTCTGATGAAACAAGAAGTCACTAGATGGCTTTCAAAGCCCCTCTGGGTTCTGGCCTTCCTCAAGTTTGGGATCTCCAAAGAGCTGCTACCTCAGAGGGGCAATGCCAGTGATGATGCAAGTCAGGAGAAGGGGCTGGGGAGGTCTGGAATGGCAGCAAATATCCTAGAGCAGCTACCAAAGCCCAGCTGCAGCCAGTGGGGAACTTCAGCAGCCTCTCCACTACCAGACAGCAGCCTAGCATTCCCGGGCTGCCAGTGTCCTCACAGCCCTGTCCCCAGTGCTCAGTAAGAGGGCCTCCCACTCAATGGACAAACAGCGATGCCCATGCGTCCTGGACAGAAAGGCCAACAGAGTCGGTATCTTTTTTAAATGTTTGCGGAGTGACTACTGAGCCCTTAGTACGATTTGTCACTGTGCTCAGCACTTCCCTTGCAGTATGTTACCAATGGGAAGACTGATGTTTTCTCTCCTGATGTTCCCTTATTAGTTGTGCTTTAAAGGGGGGAGGGGAGAACTGGCTCCACCAGTTTCTTTTCCACTGACCCTGGGCAGGTCCCCTAATCTCCATAAGCCTATGAAGAAGGAATTTCTCCATAAAAGGGAGCCTACTACTACGTGCCTCAAGGGCACTAGTAAGATAGAAATAAAGAAGTGTTTTGGAGAAATCAAAGGATGGCGGCTTAGAATCCTCAAGTCTGGCAGGCAGCAGGCACCAGTCTTGGACAAGTGTCCCACCTCAGGGCAAGAATGCAAAACCCCAGTCACCTTCTCTTCCCTGGAGCGGCCTCTCCCAGACTGTGGAGCCCATGCTGCCAGGTGCTGCAGAGACTGGGCACCGGACCGCCTTCCCTGGACACAGCCAGTCTTCAAAACCCCAATCATCAGTAATCCCATCCCTTTACCTGAAGGTCAATTCAAGGTCTCTGCCCATCCCCAGCCTTCACATGAAGGGGCAGGGAATGGCCAGCAGCAAGCTAGTGATACACCTAGAAGGCAATTCCATTTCAGAGGCTGAAAACTAGGGCACAGATTTGAGGGGGGGTCAGGGGTAGAGGAAAAAAAGAAAATGAGGCCTGGTGAGAAGCGCACATGTCCCTGCGGGGGGGGCGGGGGCGCAGGATTATTTGACAAACTATCAATTATTTAGAGATTTCTAAGTCCCAGCCTCACCAAGGCCAACCCATGTCCCTTTCTGCACCCAGGCAGCCCAGCTGGTGTTTTTCTTACTGCTGGCCAGCTTCCCTCAGGGATGTCTGGTGGACTTAGGGGCACCCCAGGACAAACCCATGGGGAGGCCTTTGCTCACCTCCACTGGTTTCCTCTTTGTACCCTGGCAACTTGCAAACCCCAAAGGAAGCTCCTGGAAGGCAGCTGAGTGTGGTGCAAACAGCACCGAACTGGGCACTGGGAGTGTTTGTGCTGCAAACACCGCATCCCTATACGGCAGCCTTGGTCGGTAGCTTTCCCTGTGTGCTGCTTCCCTCTGCAAAGTGGTGTGCACAGGCACGGCACACAGTCCACGTGAATCCTGGGCTAGGCTCGGTGGCCTCAGACCAACGGTGGGGACCTGCAGTGGGGGTGTGGAGGAGTGGAGGCCTCCCAGGCAGCAGAGCTGGGGGACATGCCTGCCCTGGCAGAGAAGCAGCACAAGCCAGCTCCTCGATCTTCCTCATCAGGGCTGCTCTGAGCGTTACAGAAGGCAGGTGCCCTCAAAAGCCTGTGTTTCTAAGTAGGGAAAAAACACAGCTCATAACATAGGACCCCACGATTTAAAAGATGTGCGCGTGTGTGTGTATACATATACGAGTCTAGAAATGTGCTAACACAGTAGTCACTAGCACGCGTGCACACTGACCATCTGTAATGCCACTAGTCCAAACTGAAAAGTGCTTTAGGCGTACAAAACACACTAGATTTTAAAGACTTACTACAAAGAATATAAAATATTCCACCAATAATTTTTGTATTGTTATATGTTGAAACAATATCTTGGGTTACATTATTTAAATTGATTTTTACTTGTCTTTATTTTTAAATATGGCTACTAGAAAATTTAAAATTATATATGTGGCTTCTACCATATTTCTATTAGGCAGCACTGGTCTAAAAGGATATGTTTGCTTCATAGTACTTATGGTAGTTGGTGAGAAATTATAAAGGGACTTGTCTTCTCTCTGCTAAAACATATTTAGATACTTTTCTACAATGAATTGGTGTTGGTTAAGTTGAAAAGATTTCCATTTCGAGAGAAGCTAAAAGGCCCAACAGACAATAGTGTTTCCCATTCCCCTTTGGTAACCCAGAGCCGCCCCCCAGCCCCCAGCCCCCTCGCTCTGGCCCCGAGGCCACGCCTGAGAAACCACAAGGTCAGCACTGCTCTTTCCAGCAGGCTGCACATGGCCTAACAGAGCTGAAGAGGAACGCTTGTGGGGGAAGAGAGGCCAAGGCTCCCCAACAGGATCAGAAGTTCCAGGCCTGGCTCCTACCCACTCAGGGTGGCCAAAGGGGCAGAGCTGGGACCTCCAGGCCGGGCCACCAGAAGCCCACAGAGATTCCTGCTAAGGATGTGTGTGGGTCCTCTGCCAGAAAGTTCTCCAGGTGTGTATCCTTTCTGTGGTCTGGGAGACTGCAAAACCAGGTAACAAACAAGGCAGAAACTGGAACCCCAGCCTCCTCCTAACTACTGCACAGCTCTGAGCAAACTGCTGAACCTCTCTGACTCCTATTTTCTCGTCTGTAATGGAGGATCACGACTGTGGCTAGACCCCAGAGGGATGCTATGAAAATGAACCCAGGCTGTGTAAGAGATGTGTGTAGTGGCTCTGATGCAGTCTGGCCTGGCTCCCTGAGCATCTGTCCTCACCAAGGCAAGTTACCCATGACGCAGAGTCTAGGACACCTGGCTAAGCCAGGGACACACTGATAACAGCACATTCACAAGGGATGAGGAGCAACTGCACTCATGAACGCAGGATTCAATCCCTTCATAAAAGTTGTAAAAGATAAAAAAATAAAAATGAAGATCCAGCTAGGAAGAAATGAGGTGGGGGCAGGGGCTGAAATCAGAACTGGGATCCTGCCCTGGCTGGTGTGGCTCAGTGAATTAAGCACTGGCCTGCAAACCAAAAGGGCACTGGTGTGTGACTCCTGGTCAGGGCACATGCCTGGGTTGCCGGCCAGGTCCTCAGTTGGGGGTACTGGAGAAGTAATTGACTGATGTTTCTGTTTCTCTCACATATCCATGTTTCTCTCCCTCTCTTTCCCTCCCTTCCCTCCTCTCTGAAAATAAACAAACCCCTAAAAAAAAAAAAAAAAAAGAAAGAAACTTGGGTCCCTAGACTTTCAGCTCAGGAAGCTTGTTCTGACTGATGCCCCTGCCCCCACCCACCCTCAAGATCTTACCTGAAATAAAAAAACCAGGGCAGTTTCAGACAAGAAATCCGGAAGAGAAAACTACGACACAGAAAGGCCACGTCAGGCTCATTCCCCACCCCCAGTCCCCACCATTCCTGCCTCCAGCTCCTGCTGGTGCCCCCATGCTATTCACCCACACACCCTCACTCCAACTCCCGCCCTGGGACAGACAGGGAAAGCTGGCCTAGGTAAGGAAACCACCAACACTCCTCCTGGATCTGGGGCCAAGAGACCCAGAACCAGGGGAATAAACATCTGCCTGTCTCAGGCCACCCTTCTGATTAATGGGCACAGATAACAAATTCAGCTTCTGGGTAGTTCAAGAGAGGAGGAGTAAGAAATAGCAATCAGAAAACTTCCTCTTTGAGTGGCCTAGTCCCAGCAGGGGAAAGCTTGAAAAAAAAAAAAAAATCAGGCCTGAGTCACCATGCCACCATCCATTTCTTGCCCTCTCTCTCCTGGACTACTGCAGAAGTCTCCAAAAGGGTCTCCTTGCTTCCAACCTGGCCTCTTCCTGCCCAGACCCCAGTCCATTCTCAACAGAACAGAGTAATCCTGAAGCAAAAATGAGGCCACACCAACTCTTTCAGTATTTTCAGAACAGGATCCAAACTTCCTAAACTGGCCTCCAAAGGCCTCTTGCTTTTCTGATCTTTTGAGCCCCTCGCCTTTCTCTTGCACAGGCATCTCTGGGTGTTCCTTAGAGAACTCTAACCTCATTACCACCTAGTACCTGATGTTCCTCCAGGCTGGAATGCTCATCACCGGGCTCCCTATCAATCCCACCTTGGTGCACCCTTAGAGGGATTCCCTGACACCCTGACCGAAGCCACTCCCAGCCACATACCGCCCCCCATACTTCTCTATCACGCTGCCTTTCTTGCTCTCACAAAGTGCTTACCGCTATCAGAAGCTGCCTGTAGTATTAAAGATGGCCACAAATTCGCATTCCTCCCATTGAAAGGCAGGACCAATGTCCCCTTCCCTTTACTCTGCGGGATCCGTGACCTCTATCAACATAATGTGGCGACAGAGATGCTGTAGCAGCGCGCAGGCCCAGGACCTTATAACACGGACAGCATCTACTCTTTTGGACACTCTCCTTGGGAGCCCTAAGCCACTACATTAAGTCCTATTACTCTGAAACCACCGTGCTGGAGAGGGCACTCCAGCCTGGCTGGACACAGCGCTTCAGCCATCCCTGCCAAGGTACCAAATGTGAGCGAAGCTGTGATAGACCCTCTAGACCAGGACGCCTGCCCCTGCACTGTGGCCATGGAGACAAGAATCACTTGGCTGAGCCCTGTCCAAATGCTGACCCACAAATCAGTGAATAAAAAGGGTGTACCAAGTTTTGGGGGTGATCTGTCAGGCAGTGATAACCAGAACTACCTCTGGTTCACTGCATCTCCCAGTAAGAACGTAAACCTTGAGGGCAGGCCCCTTCAGTCTCGTTCCATATCAGGATTCCATGGTCTAACACTTAGCAGGTTACTCAAATGTGTGAGATGAATGCTTTTCACTTTGGCGGCAGCCAAGTTAGTTCTTTCACATGAAAAAGGTTAGGCTTGTCAAGCCCTGGGGCTTCCCTAGATAAGCCTGAGGACTCTGAATACTCACTTCCTTTAGAGGAGTCAGCTGACACGTTGACCCTGGCCTCCTAGACCTAGGCTCTAAACCGCAAGGCCAGAAGCAGGGGTCTCAGCAGCCCCCAATCTAACCAGGCACAGGATACATTAGAATCTTCTCAATAATATTCCCAGAGACGGGCCCCCACTGTCTCTCCACACTGCTGAGGGTACCCACAAACTTCTGGGGCAGCTCACGTTAGCCCAGCATCTCCCAGACCCAGGTCGGAATGCCTCACGCCTAGGCAGAAGAATCCTACAGCCTTGGCCAACCTCTCTGGATGACCTCTAAAGGGAAAACAACCCCCTTTAGGTGAAATATTTGTCACCAACTGCAGCCTTGATCTCCAATTTGATATAGCAAACTTAATCCTAGTGGGAAGGGACCACAGAAGATCTTCTGGCTCCACTACCTTCATTTTCAGTAGAGGGACAGGGAATCCAAAAAGGTTCATTAAATCGCCCGTGGTGTCTTAGCAAGTGAGCCAAACAGCCGGTGCTAGAGGGCTGGTCTCCAGTTTCCTGCCCAGATTCTCCACCCTACCCCTACAGGGTCACACCAACAACCCTGAGGAGCAGCTCTGCCGTGGAGAGGCCTCTCTCCAGCGTCCGTGGTACCCAGAGAATGATCCAATGATCCATTGGAATGATCCAACGAGGTCCACCGCCTAAAAAGCAGGACCATGCCGCACCTCCAGCCAGGATTGTTCCCCTTTCTACCCCAAGACATAGTGACATCTGCCTTAGCTGGTCTCATATCTAACAGAGTGTCTTGAGCTAGAAGGGACCTTAGAGACTGAGATCAAAGATGTTATACCCATTTCACAGATGCGCGAAGGGAGCAGCAGCTCACTGGGGTCCCACATAACCCAGTTTCCCTGGCAGCCCATACCTGAGCTCTCAGACAGCTTTTTACTGCTGTTCCAGGGCCTTAGGCCACAGTGCCCAGAGGGGTCATGTCTCCCCACCACCCTCAGCAGGTAAGGAGTCCCCTCTAGAAACTGCAGTTTCTGCCCTCTTCTCAAACTCTTCTCCCAGACTATGCTCCTTCAGTTTGTAGGCTGGAAAGGTGCTGTCCTCTCTTCTTTGTACAATAAAACATACAAAGTCTGAGCCTGCAAGGCTTAAGCGAGCATCCCTGTCTAAAGGGAGGCTATGTCCCACAATTGGACAGAGGCTCAGTGTGGCCAGGTCTTATTTTTTTTTTTCTGTAACAGCTATATTAATATAATTCACATACTATGGTTCTCACCCATTTAAAGCATATAATTCAGCCCTGGCTGGTGTAACTCAGTGGACTGAGCACAGGCCTGTGAACCAAAGAGTCACTGGTTCTATTCCCAGTAAGGGCACAGGCCTGGGTTGTGGGCCACATCCCCACTAGGGGGCACTAGAGAGGCAGCCACACACTGATGTTTCTCTCTCCTTCCCTTCCCCTCTCTCTAAAAATAAATAAAATCTTTGGAAAAAAAAAAATACAATTCAATAGGGTTTTTTTCCCGGGGGGTGGGGAATGGGATATATGCAGAGTCTGGTTTTTTAAAGAGAAGCTGAAAATCTCCAGGTTTGCAGATAAATTTTCTTGATTTTAAAAATATAGGTGATTTGCCCTGGCCGGTGTTGCTCAGTTGGTTGGGTGTCATCCTGCAAAATGAAAAGGTTGCCAGTTCAATTCTGGTCAGGGGACATGCCCGGGTTGTCGGTTTAGTTCCCTAGTTGGGATGCGTATGAGAGGCAACCCACTGATGTTCCCCTCTCATTTCGATATTTCTCTCCTTCCTCCCTCCCTTTCTTCTCTCTAAAAAAAAAAAAAAAAAAAAAAAATGAATGAATGAATGAATGAATGAATGTGATTTTTTAAAAATTCAAGGCCAAAACCTGTCAGTAGGCTGGCCTGGACCTGAAGAGATAAGGTGGAGGGTGCCCATTTGTAGATCCAATCACAGCAGTAACCTGCCTTGTTTACCCCTGGATTCTGGGGCCTGGCCCCGAACTCAGTGTTTTCTGAAGAACAGATCTAGGGAAGCACTCTGCAAATTTGCAGCTGCAGAGTCCTATAGCAAACGGCCATCCAAACTGTTTAAATATTATCACCACATCAAGGAATTCAGTACCTCCTGTGGCAGCCGAATATATTTGGGGGCATTTTCATTATCTGTAAAGTGGGCATAAAAAGATCACCTGCTCAGATTACATGGAGCAGAATGTGGGAAGCACGCAGTAAAGGTAACTGTGGTATCACTACTATTAATCTCAGGGTGATCAAAAGCTTCAATAAGCTAGTGTGTGTAACAAAGAAGCAAAAACCACACAGAGCCCAGGCGGGCCTTTCACTCAGGTGGCTCCCAGCCACTGTGGGACTTCAGTTCCTCTGAGAAGCTTGCACCCTAACTTTAAAGCAGGGATGAAAAAAGGCTACCTCGAGGTGTATTATGTTGGAAGGGTAAGGTGGTTGCCACCACAATTCTGGAAGATTATTTCAAAGCACCTGTAAACAAAGCTTCTGACAGAGGGGGGTCATCCGGGTTCCTAACAGTGCCCCAAACTGAGATAGGGAAGCCCCCACCATACATGACCTTCACATGGCTAGCTTTACAAAATTCATCAATCAAGGCCCACAATCCTCACTACACCCCCACCCATCCACCCAGGGCTTTGACAGTCCAAAGGCACAGCCAAAAAAATGGCACCGTGTCAGGACTATCCTTCTGATTCTGAACTTCCTAAGGGAGACTCCCCAACCTCTATGCCTGAAGAAGTTGGCCAGGTGGTCCTGGTAACTATTATAAATAGAACTACTTGAAAATTAAGCTAACTCCTGACTATCCCATCCTCAGTTAGGAAAGCCACGGATAACCCAGAACAGGTGCTTTAGAATGCAGCTTCCAGAATATAAACCACTCACACATGTGCGGGACATTTTAACTATGAACTGGGCTACCCCCACACTCAGTATCAATTTGATTCTCAAAACCACCTCAGCATAGGGATTAGTCCCATTCTATGAATAAGAAAAACAGAGACAGGCAAACTGTCTAAGGTCACTACGTAAGAGCAGAGACAGGTCCTCTGCCCATATTCTGGATTAAATCCCATCACCCACCTCCTTTGCTCCTTCACCCCATTGCTTCCTATGCTTACATTAGGCACCAAAACTTATTTCCTATCATGAACTCCCAGCAAGGCAAGGCTGTCCTCTCTCCTGGCCACTCCCTTGGGTTACTCCGGACCAGCCAGGGAGGTTTGTGAGCCCAGGTTGAGGCACCTGTGAACCTTCTTGAGGTCCCAAAACTCTTAATTACCCTCTTTCAGCTTGTCTTGGATTTTGCAAACGGGCACTCCCATCTGCCGAGCTCTCCATTTTATGGAGGTTTTTGTGGTTTCAGGCCTGCTCCTCCTTCTCTCCCTACCCACCTCCCAAAGGGAGAGAAACAGTGCTGAGTAACAGCTATAAAATGCTTATCCTTGCCTAGGTCCCACTGCAAATGGGGTGGGTCATCCAAGAGCCTCTGCCTCTTGGGAGGGTCAGGGTTCAAGTTGGCTTAGACTACCCACTACCTCCCAAGGGCCTGGAACAACCTCCTAACCACTCCTAGCGTTTCCCTCCCTAGCAGGCACTCACCTTCCAGCTAGTGTAAAGCCCAAACTCCCTGCCCAGAAGGAGAAGGGGTAGGGGAGCTGAAGGTTCTGAATGAAGACCTCCCACCACCTTTCCCCTTCAGAGGATGTCCTAATTGTATGCATTCATTTTTAAAAAATTGTTTTTATTGATTTTTAGCCAAAGAAAAGGGGAGGGGAGAGAGCGAGAAAAACACTGATTTGTTCCACTTATTTATACATTCATTGGTAGTTTCTTGTGTGTACCATGCCTGGGGATGGAACCCGCAATCCTGGCACATCAGAATGCCACTCCAACCAACTGAGCTACCAAGAGGAGAAAGTGATTTGAATTACACAAAAAGAGCTTTAAGCCCTCACTTATCTAGGCTAACCCAGCAGTTCTTAGCCAGAAGTGTATAATACAACCAGTTACGGAGTTTAAAACAAACAAAAAACAGTCATGTGCCTCTGACAATTCATTATTTAATTAAGCTAAAATGATCAGATTTCCTCAACTGTCACCAAAATGTCTTCTTATAACTGGTCTCTTCGAACAGGATCCAAACAAGATCCACACAGTACATTTGGTTGGTATCTGCAGTCTTTTCATCTGTAACAGTTCTGTTTTTAAAAATGCCATTTACTGACTGATAAAGGAATCTGTGCTGTAGAATTTCTCCCATTCAGGAACAGGATAATTGCTTTGTCACAATCAGTTTGTTCCTCTATCCCCACAGATCATGGTTCTATTAGGTTTGGGTTCAGTTTTTACTTGGTGGGGGGAAATTTTCAGACAACGCCGTGCACTTGCCACTACAGCGCTGTAAGGCACATACCGCTGGCTGCTCGGCAGCGTCTGATCCGTATCCCCACCAAGGGAAGGGCCTAGGTTCCCGAAACCAGGAGTCACTCCAGCCCGCAGAGAGCTTGGATTCGAAACTGGAGTTTTACCCACTACAGCAGATACCAACACACACGCGCAAAAAAGAACTCCGTTTTGGTTTCTTTCTTTTGTGGGGAGAGGGTTTTTCTTTTTTAGAGTGTTTCTGACACTCAAAAAACTTTGATGACATCTAGACCTAACACAATTCAGTCATTTTACAAAAGAAACAGAGAAAGCATGGGGGGTTGGTAGTTTCCACAATGCTGGTCCCCAGCAGAATCAGAAGTGGAACAAACAGATCTTAATAATGGTGATCACTTACTTACTATAACAATTTTAAAACGGCAATTATAAAATAGGTAGCACTTAACAGATACTCTGTGCTTGGCACTATACAAAGCGCTTTATAAATAACATCTTCTCTAATTCTCATGACCTTCTGAAACAATAATATTCTCATTTTGAGAGTAACAGTAGCTCAGAGAGGCCAAGTAATTCACCCAAGATTGCACAGCAAGTTAAACATGAAGCTGAATATACACACAAATATACAATCATTATGTTGTACACCTGAAACTAACATAGTATTACATGGCAATTATAACTCAACAGAGAAAAAGTAGCAGCAGCAAAAGAAGCAAAGCTGCAGCTCAAAAGTGCAGACAGCTCAAAAGTGCAGACTATGTGATTCCAGAGCAGAGCTCTGACTTGCATTCCAGGCTACTTCCAGTGGTGGGGAAGGGAGAACCAGGGGCTGAAGTAGGTCTGAGCCTGTGAGGTCTTCACTGTGTGAAGACTGATGCCCAGATCCACAGATGCCTCACCTAGTGCCATGGGGTAGGGGGACCTGAGGAAGGGCCCAACCCCAGGAAGGAAAGTGGAGAAAGGACGCAGTTTATCTGAGGCCAGTTCAGCAGGGCAAAGGATCCCTGGGGTTGCCATGGGCTAACTGAGATTATAACCCTTTTTTTATTTTGTGCCATCAGCTATACTTCAAGGGACACAGAGAAAAGTGATGCCCAGAACACAAACACTCAAGTCTTAGATCCTGGCCCCAACTTTCCTTTAAAGAGAAATCTAGAAAAAGACTGCAGCACTGGTCAGTGTAAATCAGAGCTGCCACACAACCAAGGCCCTGGCTCTCCCACATGAGGCTGAGTGGAAGCAGGTAGCCACAACACACTCTCAGAGGCTCAGCCCACTGCACGTGTGCTCAGCCACAGTGAGCCTTCCCTTCAGTCAGATCAGCCTTTCTCCACAGCCAACAGCTTGTGTGCACTCCCCCAACAGCTAAACTTAAGGAAAGGCAAATAAACAAGTTAAAACTGACTTTTAAAGCAGCCATCACACCACATTCCAAAGCAAAAATAGCCAATTCTTTGGGTAATCAACATTTAAGACTATCCATACCATGTTCTTTATGTCTGTGGATAAGCAAGATTCTGTTTTAAGAAGATGATCCCATATGTTTCATGGAGTACCAATACAATATCAGAAAAGGAAAGTATTACTACATTCTCCAACCTCCTCAAGGAAAAAACAAGAGACCTAGGAAGAGTCCCGGAAAGTCCCACAGTCTCAGTCTCCCAGACACGGTATAACTACTACAACACATCAGGCACTGGACTAAATGCTTTACACAAATCACAGTGAATGCCCACAACAGACCCAAAGGCAAATAAACCATTTAATCCCTACATACAAATAGGGAAGCTGAGGCACAGAATGGGTAAAGAACTTGCTCAAGGAGGCACAGCTAGCTAGCAAGTGGTAAGAGCTGGCGTTTGAACCCATGTGGTTTTGACCCCAGAACCATCATTTCTTCTTTTAACTAAGATGTCCTGTGTCTCTGGAACTTATGCTAAAAGAGTTGTGGCTAGGAAAAGAAAAAAAAATAAACATTTTCAAAATATTCTCAGGGAGAGAAATACAAAAAACCAAAATGCAAATCCCAAGATTCGAAACTACAAATGTAAGATATGGAAGCTTAAGCCAGAATAAAGAACCCCACAAGCAAGGGGAGAATATCAAAAAACATCTCTTATTACTAGTTACTGCATGTGTCCCTTAAAGAACTAAAACACTAGCATCTGAGCCAAAAGGAGAGCTAAAAATAGGCATTTGCAGCAAGCTTTGGAAAGCTTTTTGCTTGCTTATGAGGCACTCATTTCTGAAGACTCCCAAAAACATATGCATCACAGAACACAAAAATTCCCAGGACCACCACTCCACTGGTGTCACATTTAAACCTGTCCGAGCTGCAAATAAAATCAGGCTGGAAAGGGGCCTTAGAGATCCATGTAGACTACAAAGAAAGGACCATCTAACCTTACCAGACACACAAGTCAATCATGAAATTCTCCCTCTAAAGCATCCAAGCCCTAACTTCAAATTAAACGGAAGCCACTGAATTCAGTTAGTCTAAGACTATTCCAAAATTTCAAAATCAACGAGTAGACAAAACACTTTCTTGCCTTAAGATTCCAGAAAAAAAAAACCAAGAACAGAACAAATCTATCCAACTCAGAATTTTGCTCTGGGCAAGCAAGCTGGCTTCTCTGCTCAGAGAAAAGGTGAGATGTCAGCCAAGCTGTCTTCTTCCCACGATCAATAACCCCAGTGACGCACCCTATCAAGGGCCCCTGGACTTGCACAAAATACCAGCTCAGGCACCCAATACCACCTGATGTCATGGCTGATTTAAAACCCACAAGGCAGGTTCACCATTGGCTAAGCAGCAGCAGCAGCCAGAGTAAGTAGCTCCATTTAAACTTCTGAGGAGTGCTCTCTCCTGGGGATGATTATACCCCTTTGAGTTTAAAGAGGGGGAAGGACCAAAGAGTGTCTTAGTTGCTTTCCCTCCCTCTGTGGGTGGATCAGGAGGGATATGCAAGAAAATGGAGGTTTCAGCACTGCCCTTTGCATAAGAGGGCTCTGGAAGGGAAAAGGGGGAAGAGCAGAACAGAAGGAAGAGAACCCGGTTTGAGGTACTTTAGTAAACCCCCAATGTCCCCTCCTCCAAATGAAGCAACCTTAAAAGAAATAAAAATTGCAACACATCATGTTCAGAATTAGCTGTTCTGGCTTTCCTAGGACTACGAGTGATCCTACTCCCTTTGAAAGTGAAGGAATTAAGCTCCCCTCTGCAACTTTCCCCATTTTGATAGTTTAAACCAGTCAGCCTCAACCAGCGACTGCAGAAGGGGAGGAGTTTTGAAAAAGCACTGGGGCTATGGCCACAGGCCATCCTTCTAACTACAATCGGGTTTTGATACTGGCCCACTTCAAAAGGACCCCAAACCAAAGAATCCAGACGCCTTATGCCCCTACGCGCCGGCAAAGGGGGAGAGAGGGCGCGCTCCAAACCAAGCCAACGGTCTATTCTCGGCAAAGGGAGGCCCAGATGAGCCTCCATATTCTCCACGGCTTCCCTCCCCACGCTGACAAAGCTCCTTTAGGATTTCCTGCACCCCCATCTCCCCTGAGACCCGGTCCAAAAGGTCCAAAAAAATTGAGGGAGAGGGAGAGCGCGGGGACCGCGGGTCACATGCCGCTCCCCGCGCGGGGAGGCACCACGTTGTCCCAGCTGCGGAGGAATGCCGGGAAGGGGGGCCGCGCACTCACACTCGCGCACACGCACACTCCCGACCGCGCCGCCGGTCCGCAGCGGCCTTCCACCCCCAGAGCGGCGGCGGGCACCGAACGCACAGAGTGAGCGGCCGCGAGCAGCCCGCGGGCCGGCGGCGCACGGCGCCCAACTGTCACCCGCCCGCCCAGCCCGGCCACTCCCTCTGCCGCCGCACGCCCCTCAAGCCGCCGCTAGACCCCTCACTTGCCTCATATTTTCCGCCAACCCCTTAACCGGATTCCCCGCACACTCGCCATCCCGCCCCCTCTCAAGGCGGAAGGTCGCCGGGAACAGGGAGGGAAACCACCGAATTCAATGACACGTTGGGTTTCCTCTTCTCCCCATTCTCTCCGTAACCGACCCCTAAATCCGTCGCCAATGGCGATTCTACCGCCTGGTATCATCTACTCGAGAACAAAAGTTGTTAACTTTTAAATCCCGAACCCTTGTGGTCGGTATGAACTCATCGCCGCGCGCTTTGCTGCCCATGACATATGCTCATTAAACATTTACAACATGGGGACGATCGCAATGCTACCAAAACGGGGATCGTGGGGCGGAGTGGGGAAGAGGTGGCTTCCCGAGGAAGGTTTAGGCTGGAAACGTCTCTCACGCCAACACGAGGTGGGAGCGAAGGGCCTTTGCACTGAAACCAGCGCCCACCCGCTCCCGGCCGGGTAGGCCCGGACCACGCCGTTGCCCACTAACCGCTGGGTCCTCCCGGAGGCCGGGTCCTCCGGCAGGGGCAGGTTGTCCAGTGTGTCTGGGAGAAGTGTTCACCGACCCAAATTAGCCAAGAAGCAATTTTTAAAAAAATTCCCGAGTCACCACCACCAGCGGAGGACCCCCGGGCCCTGGAGGCCGCTGGGGGAGGGGACGTCTCTGTCCCCGGAAGAGAGGCCCCGGTACCCAGGATAGCAAGCAGGGAGACCCACCTGGAGGGGACTGTCCGTTCACAGCGGCTAGGACCGGCGGCAGCGTGTTCTTAGTCCACGGGTTCACCTTGGGCGGAGGGGCCTCCACGAAGTCCCGGCGCCCGGCGCCCCCGGCTCCGGCCACTCCTCCCGCAGCGCCCGGCTCACCGCCCTCCTCCCCGTCGCTGAAGGCCAGGCCCTCGGCGCTGGGCGGCTGAGGAGGCCGCGGGCTCTCGCGCTCCAGCTGCCCGGTGCCCTCCTTGTGTGGCTTGACGCAAGGCGGCCGAAGTCTGCGGCCACTGCTGTCCGGCTCCCCCCCTCCGATGTCGTTCGCCCCGGATTCGCCCTTGCCCTCAGGCGGCGGCGGCTTCTTCCTCATCAGCCCGTGCTCTTCGGCCTGCAAGAGCGGGGCGCCTCCCGGCAGCAGCGGCTCCACCTGAGTGGCCATCTGCGCGCCCGCCCCCCCGGAGAAGCCGGGCGCGACAGAGGCGGCCTCCCCCGCCTCGAACTTGGCTCTCAGAGCGCCCGCGACGCCTTTCTCCGGGGCGCTGGGACCCAGTCCCTTGCTAAGGGTCGGGGTTCACGCTAGGCGCGGCCTCCCTCCCGATCGGATGCAGCCGCTGTAGATCCGAGGCCCGCTGGCGGGGCGGGGGGGGGAGGAAGGCCCCCCACTCTGCGGTCCAGGCCTCCTTGGCGCGCGTCCCCCCCCGCCCGTTTCTAGGAAGGCAACCCCACCCGGAGCCTAGCAGGCTTCTCGTCCCGTCCCTCCCTCCCCCCCGCCGCCGGGACGGCCCGAGCTTCCCGGCTCGGGGGCTACTGCAATATGGACGGACGGGGGAGAGGCGCGGCGAGCCGAGCCGACCACGCGATCCGCGGCAGGCGGCGGGCGGGCGCGCGCCTCCAGACGCGGCGGGCCAGGGGAGGGACGGCGCAGCGGGGGCGCGCCCGCCGGGGCCGACCCTGGGCGACGGGCGGGCGAACGCGCGCGCTCACGTCCTCGCGGGCCCGCCTCTCGCCCCGCCCCTCGCCTCCGATTCCTCCGAGCACCTCCCAGGCTAGAGGGTGAGGGGTGCTCAGACCCGACGGGGGCGAGCACGTGCCTGATGCAATTCGGCAATGGGGGGGCAAGGAGGGAGGCTGGAGACGCGGGGGGGCGGGGTGAAAAGGGGGAGGTGTCTTAAAGGGCCAACACTTGAGAGCGGCCGCAGGTGAAGCACATGGGAGCGAGCCACGCGGCTGGCCGGGCCTGTTCGTGCTCTCCAGGTTGAGTGCACAAGGTTCGGGGAAAGGAACCATTAATATCATCTTCGGCTTACAGGATGATGAAGCGGGGTGCCCATCTACCCCGAAGACGCCCCGAGGTCGCCTCGTCCCCTGGCACCCCACGGGTTTAGTCCCTCCAGGCCCCGCTCGAGTGACCTTGAGCGAACTGCCCTCACCTCCGCGAGCTGTGCTCAGCTCCTCCCCGCCAACCCCGAGGACACTGCCCGAAGGTGTGTTTGACGCCCGTCCCGGAAGGCGGGTCTTTAACCCTTGGAGGCAGGGGGCGCGTAGGAAGAGGGAACGGAATTACCAGCCCCCAACCCGGCCAAACCCCTGGAACTGGGTATTTATGGGCAGGAAATGTCTTTTCTTTCAAGTGGATTTCGTTTTTTCAACAGAATTGTTTTGGGCGGAGTTGACTGAGACTCCGGAGGTCTGAGATTTTATTCTGGTCTTGGTGTTGCCCGTTATCAACTCAGCAGCAGTCACTAAGGTAGTGGGCCTCAGTTTCTCTAGTGTAAAACGAAGGAGTGGTGTATGACCATAGTGGTTTTAAACTTTACTGCACATTCAATTCAATAAATATTTACTGACCTCGTACTGTGGCGGCCTTTGGGTTCTAGGAAACCGGTGTTTGGCAATAAACCATGCTAGAAAAGTCCCTATACTCATGGAATTTACATTCTAAGGTGGAGAAAGAGACAAATTAAATAATGTGATAAACAAGTTCTTGTCTAGTATCCATGAAAACGGTACTGACTACAGTAATATGTTAGTCTAGATAAGCTACTTTGGTTTGGATGATGAGGAAAAACTTTGAGCACAGATTCCAAAGCATGTCTAACAAGACTTCTTGGGTGCTTAGCCACCAGGTGGTCCCACACTTCACTTGGAGAGGTCCTTGCCTCTAACTTAGTCTGCGAACCCACCTGCTCAAGACGAACAGCCTGGAAATGTTCGCCATCTCCTAGACAATTAGCACCCACAACCTGGTGGATAGAGGAGAAGGCTGATTGAAAACTCCCCTGGAACTTCTGCTCAGGACAAGGTTGGCTGTAGGGCTGTTGTAACCAAGGCTACTGGGGAGAGGTGTGGGGTAGCCAGGCAGTCTGATGTTTAATCCCATCTCTTCCGTGACTTGAACTCTGCACCATGGCCAGCTCTGCACACTCCCTTGGGCCCCATTTGCTGGTGGGAAAATGGGGGTAAATAATGCTTGACTTGCTTCTACCCTCTGAGCTATTGTGAGGAGTCAGGTAAGACAATGTAAGCCAAAGAGCTGCGCAAATTATAGAGAATGAGGCCAGTGCTTCAAAAGAGGATCTAAAGAAAGTAATGATTAAAAAGATCTCAGTGAATTTAAGCAGGATTTTTCATAATTGTGTTATATACACCTTAGAAGGTAAATTGTTGCACATTGCCACTGGAATGCATTATTTTTTACTGTATTTATTAATAAATCATTCCTGAAGAGGGTTATTCACACTAGGCCATAGGCGGCAGACACAAGGCCTGTGGGCCGAACCCGGCCCTCCACCTTTTTTTTATCTGGCCTGGCACCTTGTTTCCTACCTGGCGGCAGTGCCCGAGCTCCTCGTCCCTAGTTAAGGAGTAGTTATATTTACACAGTCCTAAAATTACATTCGGCCCTTTGAAGGCAACCGTGAGGCTGATGTGGCCCCCAGTGAAAATGAGTTTGATGCCCCTGCACTAGGCCCTCTGTCAACTTTGTTAACAATGGTTATTGGACCCTTTGTTAATAAGGGGACATAATAGTCATTGTTGGTCATTTTTTTCAATATTCCTGTCATTGGAGGTATAGGGGAAAGGTGCCCCCGTACAACTCAGTAAGGGAGTCTGAGTGTTGCTCTGTGTGGACAAGTAACCCAGGTCACACACTCAGCACCCAGTCTGAACTGAACAACCACGGCCAGGACCTGCTGTGAGGAGGTTGGAGGGGCGCTGGGATCGGCACACCCTGGGCCTGTCCTGCCCCAGAAAGGGGCTTCTTGACACCTGTGTGTCATTTTACAGATAGGCAAACTGAGGCCAGAGACTATGAGACCTGCGTGAAATTACATCTAAGACTGAGGCTGTTAGAGCTAGAAAAAAAAGAATCTGAATGATTACTCAATTTCCTTGTTTTGTTGATGAGGACACTGAAGTTGAGAGAAGGAAAGTTACTTATCCCAGGTTACACAGATAATCTATGGCAGAGCCAGGTCTCACACCTTATACTGGTCCTAAATCCAGTAGCTTGTTCTGCATAATGGACTTGGAATTTGAATTTCAAGGTGGGTTTTTTTGTTTATTTGTTTGTTTGTATTTTTATTCCTAACCCACACAGCATTCTACATGCATGTGTTTAGTTTTAATACTAATAATGATCCAATAGTTAAGAGTAGCTTTTATTGAGTAGTTAATATATGCCAGGTTCTATGAGAAATTCTTGACATTCATTATCTCCTTCAGCCTCACAACTAACCCAGTGAGATAGGTGTTAATTCTTCCCACAAATATTACTGAGTTCCTACCATGTGCCAGGCACTAGGCTAAGCCCTGCAGGTGTAATTATCTTCAGTTACAGGCAATTACAAAGTTCAGAAAGGAAAGGAAGATGGGTAGCTGGGTCCTAGGTAGCAGCTAAATATCAGAGTGGGCTTTTTCAGGGCAGTCTAACTCCACAGGGCCGGGTTCTTACCCACCACCCCACACTGTAAGGCCTAGCTCTCGTCCCTCCATTGCCACATCCACAAGTATTTATGAAGTACCTATGAAATATGTAGACCTGGGGAAGATACTGAAAATCTTGAATCCTGTCTCTCCAAAAGGTAGACTCAAATTGGGGGGACCAAGTAATTAAGCCAAAAAAAGAAAACAGGTGAGACAACGTATGATTTAGGCAAAAGAGACAAGGATCAGATGAACGTGTGCTACACCCATGACTTTAACACGTCGTGTGCCGAAAACACAGACCCACAGAGAAAATCAAACTTGCAAAATATGATGAAGGGGGTCCAGGAACTTATTTGTAATCAATTGTGTGTTTGTTTGCTCCTGGCGCTGACAATGTCCTAAAGAGAGACAGGAAGCCAAATGAGGGACCAGAGGGCCAGGAGACCTGGTTTATAACCTGGGTTTCATCTCTGGCTTTGCCGAAAGACTTTGGGCAGCCTCCTTCCTAGGCTTCCATTTCCCCATACACCAAATGAAAAGCATCATACCTGCCCATCTGGCTTATGAGGGCGAATGAAACTTTATTCTGTCTTTTGCGGGGTGTAGGTAAAAGTGGGGAGGGGTTGGTTCTTTGAGTTACCTGTGCTTATTAGGAAGGAAAATTTCACACACTTGGATGTGCAATTTTATCTCTCTTTGAGTTTGATTTTCCAAAGGACCTTGTATTTCTGGGAGAACTTGGGCTGTATCACTTAGCTGCTTCTGATATCAGGGCTCCTGGGCAGGAGGCTTCTTTACACCGAGATGGAGGGGTGGGCGGGGTCAACAAAAGCCTTGGCCAAAACAAACAGTGCCAGCTGGGGAGTGTTTTTCCAAACCCCGAAGATTCTTGGGCCTTCTGGTATATGCCAAGAAACTTCAGTTCCTGGGAGGAGGCTCAGCCTAGGTCTCCTCTTGGGAAGTGGCTGTAGACAGCAAGAGTTAACCTGCAAGGCGAGGGGTGAAGGAGGGTGCTGACTGTTCCCATGCTACCGGTGCACCCCCAGGGCAAACCTTCCCTGTAAGTATGATTATCCCCATTTTAAAGATAAGGAGGTAAGCTGCTCAAGGGAGCTGGTAAAGGAACAGAATGGGTTTGCAGTGAAGAAGGTCTGAGAGAGAATTAACTTTTAACACATTCGTTGCTCTGAGGTAGAGAGAGGCACCACCCCAGCCTTTTCCTCCTCCATTCTACCTATGCAGCCTCTCTTCCCGCCTTGCTACTCTCCCTGGCATTCCTGCACTTCTTAGGTGGTCTCATGATAGGCTTCCCCACTATCTGTTCTCCCTGCCATATATATATTTATATGCATATGTTCACACACACACACATACAGTAGTTCCCTCTTACCCAAGGAGGTTGTGTTCCAAGACCCCCAGTGGCTGCCTGAAAATGCAGACAGTGCTGAACCCTGTATGTGCCGTTTTTCCTATATGCACATTCCTATCATAAAATTTAATTTATGAATTAGGCATAGTAGGAGATTAACAACAGTAATAATAAAATAGAAAAGGTATAACAGTATGCTGTAATAAAAATTACGTGACTGTGTGTGCTCTCCCCCTCTCCCCAGCTCAGGCGCTCTCTCTCTGATAACCAATCTGATAACAGACAGCTACTGAGTGACTCACAGCTGAGCAGCACATACAGTGTGGATGTGCTGGATAAGGAGATGATTCACATCCCTGGCAGGACAGCTCAAAATTTCATCATGCTACTCAGAATGGTGTGTGATTTAAAACTTAGGAATTGCTTATTTCTGGAACTTTTCATCTAATATATTTGGACTGTGGTTGGCTGCAGGTAACTAAAACCACTGAAAGTGAAACCATGGGTAAAGGGGATCTACTGTATATATAATATACATTATATAGATATACTTTTTAAAAAAGATTTTATTTATTTATTTTTAAAGAAAGGAGAAGGGAGGGAGAAAGAGGGAGAGAAACATCAATGTGTGGTTGCTTCTCACATGCCCCTCACTGGGGATCTGGCCTGCAACCCAGGCATGTGCCCTGACTGGGAATTGAACCCATGACTGTTAGATTCACAGCCTGCGCTCAATCCACTGAGCTACACCAGCCAGGGCTATATAGATATACTTTTAAATAATAAAATATAAAGGTAAAATGCGTTAACTTTAGCAAACAAAAAATGTTATGTCTTGTGAAGCAAAACCCACACAAAAGCCCACCCCCCACAGGCAGTCAGTGGCAACATGTTGGTGTATTTCCTTCTAGTATTTTTTCTACGTATATTTTACATAATTGAGATCATACTGCACATCCAGCATTTTCATTTTTTGCTTCCCCCAACACGTTATCATGAGTGCTTTCTCTGCAACACTGCAGAACCCCTCCATACAGTCAGCTAAGCCTTGTCTGTTAAGCCCCCGGGGCACCCCTTACCTCACAGCACACCTTCTGTTTGTATCGCAGCGCATTTCCCAAGGGGCTTTCACAGGGACAGGACAAACACGATTGTCCCAGCTGGTATCTGAAGAACTGAGCCCCAGAGAAGTTCAGTCACTCACCCCTGGATGCCAGGGCAGCAGATGCAAGATCAGAACCCAGGCCTCACCCCTGCCATTCTGGGCCCTTACACCACACAACAGGAGACACACATGGAAAATGCAAAACCCCACAGTCAGACAGACTAAGTAACCATGTTTCACCTCCCAGGGTAAGGAACATCCAAGTTCATCGAGAGGTGGAAATCAGCAGCCAACATGAAGGCAGAGGTAGTTTTCCCAGCAACATGACCATAACTAGTCATAGGCACTGAGCTTCCAGGACAGAAGGGCCCTGACCTAGGGACTAGGGTGGAAACAATAAAGGGTACGTCATGCTCTCCGACCCAGGAACAAACGTCTGTACACTAGCACATTGTTCTCTTCACAGATCACTTGCCTGTCCTTTACCTGTGGCACACACACAAAAAAGCAAAAGTTTGGGATCAACAGTCGGGTTCAGGCTCAGGTTTGCCTACTTCCTAGCTGTGTGATATCAAGCAAGTCACTTCACTTCTCTGAGCTTCAGTGTCTCCATTTACAAAATGGTGAAATACTTGCCTGATGAAATTCATTATGCCTTTGAGAACTTCAGTGAGCCAATATTTGTGAAAGGGTTTTATAGTCTCAGCCCTGCCATCCACCTCCCTCAGACTCAGTTATTTAATCTGTAAAATGGAGCTGATAACAACACCTACCTCTTAGGGTTATTGTGAGGACTGAGTTAATACATGCAAAATGTTTAGAACAGTGCCTGACAAATCGTAAGTACTCAATAAACGTTCACTATGATTATAAAGGGGGTAGTGGTCATGGACATAGAGTCCAGAGAAACTCTTCAAATCTCATGAAGAAAGCAGAGCAAGTGCTACCTTATTCTATAGTTGAAGAAACTGAGCTTCAGAAACATGAGGTGTTTATCTGGAGTCACACTGCTAGGTAGGGGCAGCTCTAGGGCTTTTAATGAGTCCAAATACAATGCTTTTCCCCTCCAGATAACATCCTAGGTGTTGCAAGCTGTCAGCCCTTTGGTGAGTTACAGCCCCCACACGTGTTTTCTTTGGCCCACATGGTATTTTTTTTATTGAATTTAACTGTGATTAGATGGATCCAACACACACTAGTAGTTTGATGTTCTCAACCAACTACCTTCATTTAGATCCCTGCATAGGCTGATACCATGACATTCACTATGCACATGGTATTGTCAAGTTCAGGAGACTGAAAGGGAGGCAGAGAGGACCACAGGCCACAGGGATGGGGAAGAGGTAGTCAGGGAAGCCTTCCTGGAGGTGACTGTATTTGAATTAGGACTTAAAATTGAGGAGTGGGATGTGTCCAGATTAAAAGGGAGAGTAGAGGATAGGGTAGGTTGCTGTAGCATTTGGTGACATTTAGAGATGTTTTTTTACTTTCCCTGTCAAGGCTTCTCTAGGCTTTTTCCCTGATAAAGAAAAAGAAAGAAATGAGCTTCCCTTCATCTCAGAAGAGGCCGCATGACTCGGGAGGTGCAGAGTCAACACACATTCTCAGTGTTTGTCAATTGAGCAACTGACCTGTGCCACGATCCCTGAGGGCTCGGCCCCGTGAGGGCTCGGCCCCGTGCACGGCACCTGCAGGGAGGGGCTATCACAGGAACCGGAATATGATAATAACAGCAAGAATGGTACTCATAGCGGCAGGGGCTGGGAACAGGGGCTTTTTGCTTAGGGTGGCACTTCCCAAAGAATATTCCCCAAAATGTGAAGAGATAGTCTACCCAGATGACATCATTTCTGGGAAATGAAGTCATTTGGGTTCAGCAAATTTAAATGAATGTTTTGCTATAACAGTGTCTTGGGCCCCTAACATTTATGGTGAATCTTTAAAAGGAGGTAGCGATTGCAGCAGCAAACCTCTCTGATCCAGACTCTTGCGGCATAGAACAAATCTGGGCCTGGAAGTCTGTGGAACCCCCTCTGAGAAATGCTGGCTCAGGTTTGTCAAGGAGTCCCTTTCACACCAAGGCATTTAGGATGAGGTCTGCCTTCCAATTCCAGCGCTGCTGCTTCTTCCTATGGGACCTAGAAAAGTCCCTTTTCTTCTCTGGACTTCAGTTTTCCCATTAAAAAAAGTCTGGATATTCTGGAAGTTTCTTCTCATTCCAGCACTCGATAGCAGTTCTAATGTTTCATATCTCTGTGGCAAACAGGATGGATGCTGGCCACAGGAACGAGGTGGGAAGGAGCGTGGCACGCGGGTGACGCTGAACGGTCACTGGATCAGAGAGGTTTACCCATTCTCACAGGGTCCCACAGCACTTAAGTGTCTGGATCTGTGACATATGACTGGCCTAATTACCTCATATGGGCAGAGGGCAGAGAGATCACTAGATAAAAACGAGGAATGAATAGTCTAGCCCATTTTGTGTGGGTAGCATCGCCTGGTGTGTCTTCCCCAAGGCTCCAGGGTGACGGGGCTCCCAGGCAGCCCCTCAACTGGGAAATGCAGGAAATGTCACAGCGTGTCTGCTGCTCTGCTGCAAACAACCCTCCACTAACTCCATGTTGCAGCAAACCTAGACTCCAGACCTCTTACCTTGGCCTACAAAACGCTGTATGGTCCAGACTCCACCCACTTCCGACTTCTCTCTTTTCCTCTCTCCAGCCCCTACCATGGGCCAGCCCCTCGAATACATAGGGCACATCCTAGCCTGGGGGTTCTGGGCATAGAGTTCCCACTGCCTGGAGCATGTTCCCCCAACATGCCCACACACACAAACACCATAAACTTCTCCTCCTTCGAGCCTCAGCCTGAGCGGCCCCTTCTCAGAGACTCCCCTTGACTAACTTGGCTGGCATACTGCATGTCCCTCATAACACAGATCGCAAGCTCCGATTTTATATGTTTGCCTGCTTTTTGCCCATTTCCTCCACTGACGTGTAAACTCCACGAGACTGGAACTTATGGCTACTTTGTTCATTTTTTAGTATCCCCAGTCCTAAACACAGTGCTTGGCATAGTAGGTAGTTACTATTGTGTTGAATGAGTGCTGTGTGGCCTCTGGCACATTGCTCTCCCTCTCTGGGCCTCTATAGCCCCATGTGTGAAATGAAGTGGTAGGATGAGGTGCTGCTGAGGGCCCCTGGAGCTCTCACTGTGGTTCTGTGACTAATACCTGGGCCTCAGGCCCAGGAGTGAGCCTGCTGTATGGTATCTCCATAGCATTGCACACAGTGCACTGATTTAATCAGGCAGCAGGCACTCTGTAATTTAGCGTTCTGCTGCTCCTCCTCCCCAGTCCGTGGGTCAGGGGCCATGCTGTCAGATTTCCAGGGTGACCCATGCACCACCACCTGTTCTCCCAGCTCACTGATCCCGGAGCCTGCAAGGAAAGGAGGGCTGGCAGGCCAGGTGGGCTGGGAGAGGATGTTCAGTGTGGAAACTCAAAGCTGGGAGGACTTGTCACTGTCCTGACCTGAAAGACTGGAATTTTTGAGAGATTTCATCAAATCCTCTCATCTCTGTTTAGAAGGGACCTTCCAGGATGCTTGGCCAGCCTGCTGCCTTAAGCCTAACTACCTTCTAAATGGTGCTCGGCAGTGATCCACTTGAAGTGCTTGGTAAGGGCCACACTGCCTGTCCAGCCACTTACCTCACCAACAAATAGTTTTGTTTAGAAAGTTCTTTAATCAGCAGCATGGTTAAATATGACGCAGTGCAGCACAGGGCAAAGGGCCCAGGCTCAGAGCCCAGTGGCCTGGGCGGAACCCACCTCTGCAATCCACTTGCTGTGTTTGCTTGAGCAAGCCATAACCCCTTGCTGTGCCTCCATTCCCTCTTCTGTAAAAGAGGGGCAACCCTCATGGGCTGTTGGGAGAGTTACAAGTGTTAATACCTAGTGGGAGGGCAATAAATGTCTGCAATTTACCACCTATGAGTGTTCTTATTGTTTTTATTGTTGAATTTAGATCTTCTTGGATTCTGTTCTCTAGAAAGGTTTGTTTGCAAAAAAGACAGCGCTGGGTCCAGCTCAAATACACAGGCCCAGGAATTCAGAAGGGTAGGCTCACTGGTGACAGAGAAAGTATTCATTTCTCTGGGCTGCAGCATCCTCACCTGAACAAGGAGTGTGCATAATCCCTACCTGGCTTTCTACCGTAGAACCCATGTATAGATCAAAGGTGAAATGGAACAAGAAGTCTTGAACAAGTGAGAAATGCTGCAAAATGTGAGGGATTCATCTTATTTTGTTGAAGAAGCCCTTTCCTCTTTTAGCAAGGCACATTAGCTTCCAAACAGCAAAACAGCTAAACTCAACCTATTTGGCAAACAGCGTGTCTTTGGTACTTGTAGTGAATGTGAAGCTAATCCTTTCAGAAGCTTCTTTCATTGATGTACCAGAGCAAGCAAATTTGAGAAGGGTTTATAAGCATTTGGTACATTCCTACAGGATGCAGGGCTTGGCATGGCTGATTTCTACCATCTTCATTTATTGTTGTAACTATCAATTATTTCTTTAGTTTCTCTGCTTCAGGAATTTGATTGGAAGGATCCGGGTGGAGTGCATTCACTTCACAAATGTCAGCAGCACACACTAGTGCTGCATAATTTCAGGAAGTCTTGTGTGACCTTTGCTCAGTACCTGTCCTCTCAGGTGGACCTGAGGCTGGAGGAAGCCCCTAGAGTCAGCTCTGTCATTGTACAGACCAGAAACCAAGGTCCAGGGAGTGGAAGGTACTTGCCCAAAGTCACAGCTGGTGAACGGCAGAGGCTGGACTGGATAACCAGGTCTCTCGACTCCAAATTCCGTTCACTTTCCCGCAGTTGTATGGAATCTTGCAATTTTTCTAAGTTAGCTTACTTGGTATCAAAATCTTGTAATTCATAGAGGTTTACATTTGTCAAAACTCATTGAGCTGTGCACCAAAAATTTGTACAGTATATTTTTGTAAATTTAGCTCAACGTTTAAAGATTTTATTTATTTATTTTTAAAGAGAAGAGGAGGGAAGGAGGGAGAGAGGGAAACATTAACCGTAGGCCCCCTGATGGGGGGATGGAACCCACAACCTGCCTGTGCTCTGACCTGGAATCAAACCAGTGACTTGGGGGACAACGTCCAGCAAGTGAACCATACCAGCTGGGGCTTAGCTCAGTTTTTTTTTTTTTTAAATGACACAGTGTATTTCGTGAGAAGGTCAGTGTCTGAGGTCAACACTTAGGGCAAGATAGTGTGTGACTTGCAGGCTGCGGGAACGTGCTGCGGGACACAGCCCACTGGAGCCCGCGGTCTCCAGACACTGTTCCGGGGGCGCGGCCCCAGCCTGCTGCTTCTTCCAGAAGTCCGGACCTGCTGCCAGCTGGCAGGCAGAGGGCAGGTTCTGGGAAAAAGAATGACTTTCTCCATAGGGTGGTATTCAGTAGGGTGAGAGGTCCATGTGGGGACCGGGACTGCTCAGGGAAGGGCGGTCCCACCTCAGACAGACAGACAGACAGACAGACAGCCACACACGCGCGTGCGTACGTGCATGGGCTCACTGACTGACTGAGCAGACTCCTGGAGCAGGTTTATGAAGGGCCTGGAGCTGGAGACAAAGATCTGAGGGTCCCTGGCACCCAGCATGTGAGTGGAGTCAGGGCAAGTTTGGGGTCCCTGAGTGGGAGGGCTGAGGGGGAGAGGGCTGGGGCAGGGCTGGAAAGCTGGAGCAGTGGGAACACCTCATCTCCATGACAGGGCAGGGGTGCGACCCCAGGCAAGGAGCGGATCAAAAAGAGAGACAGTAAGACGACACCGAAACCTCTACCCCACTGCAGCCTGTCTTGATATACACAAAATGTACATAAGTTGAATTTGTATTTTTGAGGTTTTATTTTTTATGTAATTAGAAATCACTGCTAATAATTAATGTTAACACAACAATAACAGTAACATTAGGGCAAGCCTAACCTGTGCCGGGCACTTGTGTGTTTCACGAATTCTCTCACACCATAACCCTGTGAAGTAGGTACTATTGATAAACCCGTCCTGCAGAGGTTAAGTTGCTGGTGCAGATTCACTTCTAAGTGTCAGCACTACATTCAAACCAACAGCAGCCTGATCCCAAAGCCTGTGTTACTGACAGCCTGGTCATTCTGCGACGCACTTACGTGTCACCCTGTTCATGGCTGCCTTCATTAACCACGAACATATAATTTATGTGCTGCTTAAACTGTTCAGACAGCACCCTTACCACTCTCTGACGGCTGTGGCACATCTGTTTCAAAGATAAGACAAAGGTCGACTTTCCTCTAGAAGTCCCAAGCCATATAACATTCCAGGTGGGTCCAGGCAGCTCAGGAAGGAGACAAGCCTGGGGACTGGGGGTGGCGTGGGACCGTGGGGCTGGACCCCAGACATGCCCTTCCTCACCTGTATACGAGCTGCACCGCACACTGCAGTAGGACAACCACCCACCTCCCGGACCCACTCCAACCTGAGGGCAGGGCAATGAGCAGACAGGAAAGGCTGTCAAATACGGTCATTGTAACAATATGATTTATATAGAAAGAACGATTGCAATTATGTAATCAACACTTTGTGTTCAGACATTTTCATCTCTAAGGATTCTGAGTGTCTTACAGATTGTTTAAATATAGATCACATACATTGCTGAAGACCAAGTCTATAGTTTCACAAGATAATTAAAATTCCCTCCCCTTTGGAATTAAGAGACTTGCCTCTGGGATGAATATTATGCCCACCAGACAGATGAATAGATCTCAACCAGAGAATTCTAAACACAGGGCTAGAAAAGATCCTGAAGATCAATTTGTCCAGAAAAAAACAAATAAGTATCCAATAAACATAATACCACTTGAAAAAATCCCCTGCTCATGGGGAAATTATTAATCAATTACAGCACTCCTCCCCACTAAGCCCAGACTAGTCCTCAGAATCATTCTCTATGCACCACCCAATCAGAGTCAAACCCTGTTTGCCGTCCTGAAAATGTGTCTCCTCTCAGCCTTCTGATGTGACAGAGAGGGGACTATAGTTCAGAGAGGTAAATTAACTTGTTCAAAGTCGCACAGTCAGCAAGGCAAAGCTGAGGCTTTCAAATTTCTGCTTTTATCTTAATCTCTACCCTGATTCTTGGCTCAAAATATATTCTTGGTTCAAAATATATTCAATATTTGGTAGATTATAAGTTTTGCAGCAGGTTCCTCTTTCTTGAATGAGCTGTTTGGGATGCTTCTAGCAGCGATGTGCTGCGTGACAATGGGCCTCTATTAACCTCTTTCGGCGTCAGGTGTTTGCATGTGGAAAGTGGAGCTGGTAATCTGGGTTCGTATTCCTGCCTCTCTTCCTAGTAAACTGGAATGCTCTTTTGAGAAATGTCTGCTGCTTAAATTTCTCTGACTGTGGGGAGGCGATCAGACATTCTGAGAGCAGCTTGTCCGGATCAGAGACTGAGCGCCTGCCGCAATGTGTTTTTGCTTTGCTAGAGAGTGAAACAATGAAGCGGGGCACTGGCTGGCTACGGTGATCTGACTATGGTAAGGCCACTTGGAAGGAAGTGGCCTTTAAGCAAGGCTTTGGAGAGCAATAGGATTAAATGTTTCTTTTGATTGTAAAAGTAATACATGGTCCTTACACAATGACTGGGAAAGACAGAATGTCAAAGGGAAAAATCACTCTTATTTCCTTTATCCATAAACCATGTCAATATTTTGTTTTATATTTCTCTTCTAATAGCTTTTAACTCCATGCATAAGTGTTTAGTTTTTATTCTCCTTTCACATGGTGTTTGTTAATCTACACATGTGACTTTATATTTTGATTTTATAAAAGTCTTAATATATACATCTACTTCTGACTTCTGGCCAAGATGGAGGCATAGGTGGACATACTGTGCCTCCTCTCACAACCAAAATTAAGGACAACAAAAATTTAAAACAAAAAAACAACCAGAACAGATAGAAAATTGAATTGTACGGAAGTCCAACAACAATTTATCCAGAACGGTAAGAAGGGCGGAGTCGGTAGCCGGCAGAGAGGGATCGTGGCAGGAAAAAGCAGTGGCTAGTGGTCCTGGACACGCAGGTGGTGGTTGGCACGCTCCAGGCGCACAGGCGGTGGTTACGGGCACAGGGAGGCAACAAGCAGGTGGCTGACCGTGGTCACACATTCACACACAGATAAACCAGGCGAAAATGGGCAGTGAGACAGACTGCGCAACCCAGGGCCCCAGTGCCGGGAAATAAAGCCTAAAAGCACTGATTGAAAACACTTGTGGGGTTGAAATGCCAGGAGAGACTCTCAACCTCACAGGAGAGTTTGTTGGAGAGATCCACAGGGTCCTAGAATGTACACAAGCCCACACACATCGAAATCAGCACCAGAAGGGCCCAATTTGCTTGGGGAAAGTGGTGGGAGGGACTGGAATCTGAGAGAGCGCGGAGCAAGCGTCATTGTTCCCTCTCAGACCCTGCCCCCACATCCAGCATCACTACCCAGTGACTGGGCTGTGCCACCGTGGGGAACACCTAAGGCTCCGTCCTCACTACGTAACAGCTGCAACCAGACCAAAAAATAATAATAATAATAACAAAGTAAAACCAAAAATGGCTCAAACGGGAGAATAGATCAAAGCCCCAGAGCCAGTTCATCTAAGCGACCCAGAGATAGCCAACCTATCAGATGCACAGTTCAAAGCACTGGTAGCCAACCTATCAGATGCACAGTTCAAAGCACTGGTGATCAGGATGCTCACAGAATTGGTTGATTTTGCTCACAAATTAGATGAATAAATGAAGACTACAATAAATGAAATGAAGGAAAACACACAGGGAACCAATAGTGATGGGAGGAAAACTGGGACCCAAATCAATGGAGTGGACCAGAAGGAAGAAAGAAACAAACAAACAGAAAAGAATGAAGAAACAAGGATTCAAACAAATGAGGAGAGGCTTAGGAACCTCCAGGACATCTTTAAACATCCCAACATCTGACTTACAGGGGTACCAGAAGGGGAAAAGGAAGAGCAACAAGTGGAAAACTTATCTGAACAAATAATAAAGGAGAACTTCCCCAAACTCGCAAATGAAATAGACTTCCAGGAAGTCCGGGAAGCTCAGAGAGTCCCAAAGAAGTTGGACCCAAGCAGGAATATACCAAGGCACATCATAATTACATTAGCCAAGATTAAAATGAAGGAGAGAATTCTAGAAGCAGCAAGGCATAAGGGGACAATCACTTACAAAGGAGTTCCCATCAGACTGTCAGCTGATTTCTCAAAAGAGACCTTACAGGCAAGAAGAGGCTGGAAAGAAGTATTCCAAGTCATGAAAGGCAAGGACCTCCATCCAAGATTGCTCTATCCAGCGAAGCTGTCATTTAGAATGGAAGGGAAGATGAAATGTTTCTCAGATAAGGTCAATTTAAAGGAGTTCATCATCACCAAGCCCTTATTATATGAAATGTTAAAGGGACTTATCTAAGAAAAAGAAGGTAAAAAATAGGACAGTAAAAAGACAGCAAACTCACAGATACTAACAACCACATCTAAAACAAAAGCAAACTAGCAAACCATGAGAACAGGAGCAGAAACACAGAAATAGAGATCACATGGAGGGTTTGCAACAGGGGACTGGGAGGAGGAGAGAGGGGGAAAAGGTACAGAGAACAAGTAGCATAGATGGTGGGTAGAAAATAGACAGGGAGAGGGTAAGAATAGTATGGGAAATGTAGAAGCTAAGGAACTTATGACACATGGACATGAACTAAGGTGGGGAATGTGGTTGGGAGGGGGTGTGCAGGGTGGAGGAGAATGATGGGGGAGAAATGGGACAACTGTAATAGTATAATCAATAAAATATATTTAAAAAAGATTATCTACTTCTTTAATTTAGAAACCTAAATAAGTGTTGAGTTTAATAAATATTACCTGAAAGAAAAAAAGTCTTAATATACTATGAGAGTGTTCCTTAACCCAGTAATTCAACTTACCTAGAATAGCCAGCGGAAATGCATGCATGCCTATGTTCGCCAAAAGGCGTGTGCATGCAGCCCTCTTGTAACAGCCCCATCTGGAACCAACCTGACTGTCCACCGACAGAGTGGGCAAACACATTGTGGCATATACACAAAATCAGAAACTGTACTGTGATGAGAATAAACCAGAGCCACACACAGCAATGTGGGTGAATCTCACAAACAGGGTGCTGAGCAAAAGGAGCCAGAACACAAGAGGGAACATGCCATATGACCCACTGATGTAGCCATGGTATAAGATGTGAGAACCCTTAGGAACAGGGCTAGTGACTGGAAGGGAGGTAGCTGGCTGTAGGTCAGAAAATATGGCTGACCCTTGAACAACAGAGTTTGAGCTGCACAGGTCCTCTTACACGTGGATTTTTATCACTAACTACAGTTGGCCCTTTGGATCTGCAGGTTTTCCGCCATCTGCAGATTCAGACAACTGCAAATGGAAAACAGTATTTTCACATTCCCAGTGGTAGTTTCCCAACTGTGGGTGGAAAATATTGTTTGGATCCATGGTTGGTTGAATCCACAGATGTAAAGAGCTGACTACAGTTAAGGGTTTGGGGAGTCAAAGGTTATGCATGGTTTCTGGCTGTGCAGGGGTCAGCACTCCTAACCCCTATGCTGCTCAAGGGTCAAATGTTTAAGTAGTTGGTGAAAATGTATCCAGCTGTACATTTACATTCATGACTTATGTACTTTTCCATATATGTACTATATATAGGTCAATAAAATATTAATTAAGTAAGTTGTTGTAGGAAAATAAATCCATCAGGTAGAGGGGGCCGAGAATGTCACTTTGGAAAGAAGGAACAGCACAGAAAAAAATCATAGGGGTGGGAACTGGAAAACAATCCAGCCTGTCACACTGGTATTCCAATATTTTGTATTAACAAGCTACCCCAAAACTTAGGGCTTAGAAACAATTACATCTATCTGCTCATAACTCTGAGTTGGCAATTTGGGTGGGGCTCAGCTAGATAGCGCTGCTAGTCTCACCGAAGGTCACTCATGTGGCTGTAGTCATGGAGATTGATGGGCTGGGTAGTCCAAGGTGGCCTGTGCTGTTTACCCTTTTTTTCCTGCTCTAGGAAAATGAATCTGGGCCCTTTAAATATCCTTTTTTTTTTTTTTTTTTTTTTGCCAGTTGGCTGTTTTGTCAGTAGAGAGAGCTGGAGAGACATTACAATAAGAAAGGGTCTTTGCTTCCTGGTTTCAGGGGCCGGCTCCCTGGGCTCCAGTAGTGTGAGTGGGTGCCCCTCGCCCAGCTCCTGCAGTGGGCAGCTCCCACCATCTCCTGTGCTGACAGTGGCAAGCAGCACCTGGGAGCTAGTGACTACCCCAGAAAACTCTCAACTGATTTCATAGCAAAGTGTCTTTAGTGAGACATTTCCCTATGAATGGCTTTCCTGGCACCTGACAGCGTACATTTTCAACAACTTTCAGAGGATCATTTCTACCAAGTCCACTGGCCTGGCAGGGTACCACAGCAACTTCTCTGCCATTTGGCAGACACAGCCATGTCCTCTCCAATAAGATCTGGATCTCGGCCCTGGGGTGCTCTTCCTCGGGTGCTCTATGGCAGCTCTGGGGATTCGTGGCTGCTTCTTAAATCTGCCAGTTCTATTTCTTTAGAGTTCTCTTTATGCCTTATTAGTCATCTCCTTGTTACTCCAACCCCCATTATAAGTAACAATTCTTTACACTAAGTGTTCCCTGTTTGAACCGGGAACTGTGTGGTTTCTCTCCGGGTTGGACCCACGCAGATCCATGCCTCACTTATCCATCTGACGGTTGGTGCTGGCCGTGCCTTTCTCTCCATATGTCTCCAGCAGGATAGGCTCAGGTTTTCTTTTTATTTATCTTTCTTTCTATTTTTCATGGCAGCTGAGTTCCAGAAGGGTGAATGCTGAAAATGCAAGGCCTCTTGAGGCCAAGGCTATGATGTCCCATAATATCACTTCAACCGATACCTATTAATCAAAGTAAGCCACAGGACAAGCCCAGATTCAAAAGGAGGAAAAATAAACTCTATCTCTTGATTGGAAGAGTGGCAAAGTCACATTGCAAATGGGCATAGGTGCAGCAATGGGAGGAGCTGTTACAGCCATAACTGCAAACAACCTTCCAAAGACCCACAGCATCTAAACACAGCAGAACGCTCTTTGAAAGTAGATTCCTTAACTCTAGCCCAGAGCTGCTAAATCCAAATATCTGGGGTGGGATCTGGGAATCCAAAACTTGAACACGTCTCCTCTTCCTACTCCAGCCCAGCTAACTCATAGGCATTAAAACTTGAGAACCATGAATCCATGCTCACATAATATTTATTCTCATTCATCACTCTGAAGATATCTTTCTATTGTCACCTAGCTTTTATGATTTCTGTTGAGCACCTGTCAGTTTTATTATTGGTCCTTTAAGATTTTCCTCTTACCTTTGGTTCCAGCAATTATAGGCCCTAGTTTAGGTTTGTCTGTCTTTATTCTGCTTGGTTTTTTGGTTTTTAAAAAGATTTTGTTTATTTATTTTTAGAGAGAAGGGAAGGGAGGGAGAAAGAAAGGGAGAGAAACACTGATTGGTTGCCTCTCACATGCCCCCAACCAGGGACCTGGCCTGCAACCCAGGCATGTGCCCTGACTGGGAATCAAACCAGTGACCTTTTGCTTTGTGGGACGATGCCCAACCCACTGAGTCACAATGGTCAGGGCTACGAGTCTATTTCCATTGTCTATTTTTTTCCTCTTGGTCCTCAGGCATTTGGTCTTTTTTACTGAGATGTCAGGTAAATTTCGATCTAATGCCAGATATTGTGTATGAAAAAATTATAGAAAAATTTGAGGCTCTGAAAAATCGGAGAGATTTTTTACTTTTGCTTCTGGCAGGCATTGAAACTCAAGTCCTAAAGAAACTGAACTGCTTAGATGCTAGTCTTCAATTTTGTTGGGGCTAGTCTATTTCTAATTCACCTGTTTTCCTAGGGTGTAGCCCTTTGGGGGTTGCATTTGAAAGCCTGGGGTGTTTATTAGGGACATTGCTCTTTGGTGGACCCTGAAGCTTTATAACACCTCCAGGTGCTCTGCCCAGCTTCTATCCATCTCTTGAGAAACAGCATATGCCTTGAAGGGCAGAGTGGCAGCTGAACATGGGGCTTACATCTCTGCATTTCCCTTATCTCTGGAATCTCGACCTCCTCAGGTTGCTTTGGTAGTTCTCTATTGCCTTCAAACACACACACACACACACACACACACACACACACACACACACTAATTTTGTTTAGCATTCTGCTCTTCTAACAATTCTCAGTGGGAGGGTGGTCTTCAACAAGCTAGTCTATAATTATTCATATTAAAAAAACTCTCACTCACTTAGCATTTATTTATATTGTATTCTTCAGTGGCAGGGACCATGGCTTATTCCTCTCTTTAGTGCCAGGGCTCCCTTGCTTTAAGTTCTAATAAATACCATTTGAATACATGAGTAACAGTTTGTAAATTGCTTTCACTTTGACAATTTTTAAACTATAGGCAGAAAAGGAATTACCTTTCCATAGTACTCAACATAGGGACCAGAAAAGACTTACTCAAAGGTTCCCTGACTAACCAGAACTCCGAGCTAATCCAGAACCAGCGCCACGCTCTTCCCCACTGGGCCAGACTGCACTATAATATAATGGTCCAGAACTTCATGGGCTTGGGTGTCAAGCAGACCTGAGTTTACATCCAAGTTCTGCCCCTTACCAGCTGTGTGGCCTTGGACAGGTTTTAGATGCTTCATCTGGTAAAGGGGAGATGATAATATTAGGAGCTCCTCAAGATACTGCTGTTGCGAAGACTAAAGTGAGTCAATGTGTATAAAGCACTTGGCAGAGTCACTGAGTATAAATAGGAGTTAGTATTTAAGGGAGGGCTGGCGTGGAGCACAAGGGGCCTTTTTTCTATGGGTTGCAGAGGTCGTGCAACAACCGGTGATATCTTACCATCATTTTCTCCCTGAGGGCTAGAGGCTCTACCCCTGGAGCATCATCGTTCTCTCCAAGCAAAATGCCCACCCGAAGTCCTGCTGATGATTTCACACCCATGAAGGTGAGGGTGGGGGTAGTCCTTATTTCTCTGGGGTCTTCAGGACCCCACTGCCTGCTTCCCTCCTGCTGAAGGCTTTCCCGAAGCCTGGTAGTGAGGGGTGGATGGAGAATCAGCAGCCCTGCTGTCAGGGGAGCCCACATCTTCCTCTCCCACTAGTCCCCAAACAAGTCCATACAGCAAAGTGGTTAAAAGTACAAAATCCAGAGAAAGATAGACTTGGGTTCAAATCCTAGCTCCACCATTTCCCAGTTGTGGGGTCTTGGCTAAGTCCCTTAATTTCCCTTACTCAGTTTCCTCATCTGTATAATGGAGTTGATGACGATAACAGTGCCTACTTATAGAGCTGTTGGAAAGATTAAATGAGGCACAATAAACAGTACCTCTTACTTTTTCTCATGTCATTTCCCCCTCAAATGTACAAGGCAGAAGGAAATAGCACAGCTAGAACAAGAACCTGTGTCTTCAGACACTCCCCATCTCCACCTTTGCCCCCACCACTCCTGACATTACCCGTGCTTCGGGATTGAGGCTGGGCTTCCCAACTTCCCCCTTCATGGTACATAATAGCATTTGATACCCCTTGATTTAAACTAATGAGGCTGTTCGAAGTCTGAAGGTCACCATCCCATCAGAGTCGGGGGCTCTGGTTACCCCAGGCTCCACCTGGCCACTTGAGACCCAAGGGTTCTAGATCTCGACACACTGGTAACTTTTCACTGTCCCCTAGCTGGGCACCTTTGGGTTCAGGTGTTGACAACCCCTGGCAAGAGGCAGAATTGCATTGCCCAGAATGACACATTAACCCATTGTTGGTAAATCAGTCTTGGACCAGTTATTCAGTCTTCTAGTGGGAATCCAGAGGCCAGAGGCCAGAGCATGAAAACCAGGAAGAAAATCAGATATTTGTTCCAGTCCAGTCTGTGCCTCAAATCATGTGACCTTGGGCAAGTCATCCCCTTTCTCTGGGATTTCCTTTTCCATCTCAAGCAGAAAGGAGTTAGACTAGAGGAAAGATCCACATGGTCCCTTCTGGCTCTGATATTCTAAGAATCAGGGATTCTTAGAATTCCCCATTGAATTCCCCATTGCTTGGCTGTATTCTGTTCCTGGTGACCTGGTTCCTGCCTCTGGTTCACAAAATGTAGCAAATGGTAGACTCACCCTCCCACCCCCAACCGTGCAGGTCCTCCCAGCTCTGTCTACTTGTTACTGGCTAGTTTCTGAAAATAACCCCATGTCTGGCCCAGACAGAAGGCAGAGCCAGACATGTGCCCTTCCCCCAGTCAACAGAATCCCTCTGAATCCCCTATGTGTCCAGGTTCCCCTGGCCACCCCGTCCGCATCTGGGAGAGAAGCATTCCTACTGCCCTGAATCATCTCTTCTTCCCACAGTTCCCAGGGCTTGCACAATTGTCTGCACTCATGCAGAAGGCAGGGAGGATTCTAGCAACAGGAATGCAGCTGCCGCCGTGCAGGAGGAAGTAGGGAGGCTGGAGGCAGATGCCAAAGAGTCTGGGTTGCCATGCTCTGGAGGCTGAACTTGGCCTTGTAGGCAGTGGGAAGACACCACAGACCTTGAGGCAGAAGGACAGGGTCAGAATTAATGGTCAGAAGGTGTTTGGACTCCATAAAATTAGACTGGAGCAGAGAGTGAGAGATTGGGGGCTGTTAGAGAAATGCAGGCCAGAGAGGTGACATGGCAGTAGGGACCGCAAAGAGGAGGAATTTAGGATCAATTGGCAGACTGGGTGACTGACCGATTGATTGGTTGTTCAGCCACAAAAGGGACTGCGTCACTGTGCTGGGTGACTGTACTGTCATGGTATGAAAGGACTATCTGGTTGTTGGAATGGGGAGGAAGACCCCACAGAATTGAGAAAGGGTCTCAGGCTAAGAGACAAATACTTTCAAATCCCTTCAGTGGTTCTTGATACTTCTTATAACTTTCTCTTATTTGGTCCTCTCAACCCTCAAGTACTGTCTCTGTTTAGCAGATGAGAAACTCAAGGTCGTGGCAGACCTAGGACCTTGAATTCAGGTCTGCTGACTCTTGGCCCCAGAAGACTGCTTCCCTGAATGGTTGGCAGTAGAAGCAACAGGAAGTTCACTTCCCACCACCTGCCACACTCCACAGCCCCACCCCAGCCACCAAACGGTGGTGTGTCCAGCTCAGTGGTTTTCAACTGGTGCGCCACAAGAATTTTAAAATGTGCAACACCTGACTATGTAGTCAGGGGGGCTTACCTCTTTTCCTTTAGATTGTCAGATAAAAAAATTGACAACAGCCAACCCAACAATAACTGTCCAGTGTGAATGAATCAAAATTATACCTAATTTTTGTCAGATTGGCAAAAAATAGATTTTTAGAATTTTAGCAATTGGTTTCTGCGTGCCATGAGATGGAGAAGGTTGAAAATCACCGCTCTAGCACCTTCATCGCGCTCTGCCTCGCTTCTCTTTATGTCATCTGAAGGGTAGTGAGGGCCGAGTGAAGGTTTTTGACATTCAGACACAAATGGGTGATCCCTTTTTTACAGAGGAATCTTACATAAACCACTAAAATGAACTCAAATAGAAAAGAACCTGCTCAGGCCGAGGCAGAGGCGGTAGACCCAGAGCTATCTGGATGGTTGGCTCGCTTGCCCCCATCCTGTCCCAGCATCCGTGGTGAGACCTCCGGAATCCCCAGGGTCCCATGGCCCACAGTTTGCAAACCCCTGGACAAGCCAACTCCTGTTTGAACATTCTCTCAGCCTGTGTCAGCAGATAGACTTCAGGAACTTGGATGGAAAAAAATTCTATCTTTCTTTTCACTAACCTCTAACTCGAACTAAATTCTGTGTTCAGTTATGAATGCAGACAATGACCACAGCAATACCGACAATTCCTGTGACTCTATCACCAGGAGAAATCACAGATATTTTCATATCATATTATAGTCTTTGTAGATCTCTCAAAATGTCAGTTATGCTTCTCATTACTTTAAAATTACAAGTTATTATATCTGCTGCCAGATCTCCTTAAAATGTATTAGTAAGGGAGTACACATTAGTCTAACACAAACATTTAAAAATATTTTTATAACTATTTTGATATGATGAGTTTCCCTTATATTCCTATATCTTTTATTTTATGTACTTAAAAACATTCTCAGAAGGAGCCTACGGGCTTTACCAGGTTGCCTGAGGAGTCCACGGCATCCATAAGGTTAAGAACCCCTGTCCTAGGACTTCTCTTTCAGAACAGAGGGGCCTGGGGAGCGTGCGGAAGCCTGCCAAAGAGGGTATGTAGGGCCTAGGATCCCTGGGGGCCCCATGCTCCGATGTGCACTCTCTGAGCCCGAGGAAAATGAGACAGGAAACTGGGGCAGGAGCAAAGGGACTCTAAGAAGTGGAGCAGAAGCCAACAGGCCAGGCTGGCAGGGCTCAGTCCAGTGGGACAGAACAGAATTCCTTAGCCCCAGTGCCAGCCAGGCTTCTTGGGGGAGCCAGGACGCCTGGCTCCTAGTCTTGCTTCCGTCATTTCTCCTTTCATTTTCAGGTTCCTTCTCTGAGCTAACGCAGTGGCAGCAGTAATGGCCTCAAGGTCAAGAGAGACCCTGTTCCGTATCTTACTCTGCCTCGCCCTGCTGAGTGACTATGGACGAGTCATCTTCCTTTCCCAGGTCTGTTTTCATTTGGGTATAACTTTTGGCATAAAGGCCGCAACAATACCTTGCCATGCCCTCAATGGACATTGATGATAGATCTCAGCGCATGATCATTCCGTGCCCTTTGGTAGCTTCAGAAGCCTCTTCAACACTCTACCAGTTGGCTGGAATTAGCAAATGAAGTGAAATGTATTTGCTAGTATTGGACTAAATGATCTACAGCTAAGGCACTATCCACATTCCCATCTCTACATTTCCAGGGCTCTAGAGATCTGATCTCAGAAACCCAATTAAGACACTAGGTAGATGTGAAGGCCTGTAAAGCGTGACTATTTCTGAACTGTGTGTGTATGTAACGGAGAAAGAGAGAACGGTCTCAGCCGGGCTATCAATTTTCTCTCATGCACCCTATAGCAAAAATGGGGTCGGAATAGGACATTCAGATGCTGAAATCTCAATCGGCCTCCTTGAAGAGATAAACAGAGGCACATGAAAGCCAGACTCTCTTTCTTAAAAGATTTTATTTATTTATTTTTAGAGAGAGGGGAAGAAAGGGAGAAAGAGAGGGAGAGAAACATCAATGTGTGAGTTGCCTCTCACATACCAGAGACCTGCATGTGCCCTGATTGGGAATTGAACTAGTGACCTTTCAGTCCGCAGGCTGGCACTCAACCCACTGAGCCACACCGGTCAGAGTGGAAGTCAGACTCTTCGATCAAAGTGTTGGGAACGGGCATCACACCAGGATTCGTGCCACCAGGCCCGACACGTCCCCAAGTGTTTTGTGTCACAGGAACATCAGACGTGCAGTGCCGTGGAGTGCGGGCGACACAGTGTAAAATACACTGGCCAACTCCTGCTATCATTCGCACAGACTCTGGTCACACACAGCCAGGTGGCCAAGATGTGGATGTGTTGGAGATTGGTGGCTTCTCCCCCAGGCAACACAGAAAGCCACTTAGGAAGTTATTTCAGAGTGCTAACTTATTCAGGTTACAGCTAAAGCCCAGAAAGATAGCATAATTTACCTAAAGTCACAGCCAGTTTCAGCCAGTACTAGGACTAGGGCGGAGGTCTCCACAGGCCCTCAGGGCCAGGCTGCTATCATAAACACAAAGTGGTCTGTGTGGATAGTAGGGAGTGGTGGGGACTGTGGCATACTAGAGGTCACATGTTCCATTTAAAGGCAGCAGCTTATAATCAGTTCAAGTTGATTGTTGGCATACGAGAAGGTGAACCCATAGTGCCACATCTTCCTTCTGATTTTTTAAACAGAAATCAGAGCTTGGCTGGGCAGTTCAGTTGGTCAGAGCATCATCCTGATACGTGAAGGTTGAGGGTTCAATCCCTGGTCAGGGCACATGTAAGAATCAATGAATGCATAAATAAGTGGAACAACAAATTGATGTTTCTCTCTTTCCCTTTCTCTCTTTCTCTAAAATTAATAAATTTTAAAAAGCCAGAATCTGGATTTTTATATTAAAATGCCTGTTTTCAAATGTCAACATCTAAATTTTTAAAATGTTAAAACAAAACACTGTGTAGGCCAAAGAAAACACACCTGGGGATTTCAGCATTGGGCCTGATTTGCAGCTTCTGGTGGGGTGAGTAAGAGCCCAGGCTCTGGGTTTAGATATAAAAAGGTCTGAATCCCAGTTCAGCCACTTGTTAGCTGTGCAGTCTTTTTTTTTTTTTTTTTTAATTTGTTTGTTAGATTTAATTTATTTTTTAGAGCGAGGGGAGGGAGAAAGAGAGGGAAAGAAACATCAATGTGCCTCTTACACGCCCTCAACTGGGAACCTGGCCCACAACTCAGGCATGTGCTCTAACTGGGAATCGAACCGGCAATCTTTTAGTTCACAGGCTGGCGCTCCACCCACTGAGCCACACCAGCCAGGGCTGAGTAATCTTATTCAAAATTTGTAGCTTCAGCGCTCCAATTTGTACAATGGGAATAATATAATGGGCTACCGGGAAGATTCAATGAGGTAATGAATTTAAAATACCTAGCACAATCATTAGCCCATGGCAGATGCTCAGTAGTTCCTGCACCGAAGAGCCTCTAAGCTTCCCAGTGGTTGTAGGAATTATCAGTACCCGGTCCATCCATCTCAAACTTATTTTTCTCCAAGGTGTGGGTGCTCTCTGTCCATGGAACTCTAACTCAGACACCCAACGCCCTCAAACATGCTCACACACACCCTGCACACACCCTGCACACACCCTTGGGAGGCTTTTCAGATGCCAAGGCTGGTTACCAAGGAAAGATGTTTAGGAGGGTTCCCTGGGGCACAGCTGCAGGCTTCTAGCGTTGGTTAGAAGAGAGGCCTCCCACGCCCACCCTCAGCAGAGGGCTGGATAACATGGCCTCTCGGGGGTCTCTACAGCATTAGAAAATTTTCTACTTTAATTTTGTTAGTTCCTGTGCACATGTACATGGTTTGTGTGCATCACCTGCCCAAAGAGGTGGCTGCCTCCCTGTTCCAGGGAAACTTCTGTTCTCTCATTCCATCTCATTTTCCCCTGCCACCCCGCTGGGTGGGGAGAGGGCTCACTATCACAATCCCCTAAAACTGATTTGCTTGGCAGGGAGCCTCAGGCGGTGGGAGAACAGGGGAAGGAAGCTCAAATGAGGTGCTTGGTACCTTGACAGCCCACCCCTTCCCCAAACAAGGAGCAGCAACAGCCCGGTGCCCCTGGGGGACTGCGCTGGGTCCAAAGTACTTGTTCATCCAGCGTCGCCCTGGAGCCCCTGCTGCCCCAGATGGGGACAGGTGCGTGAGGAAATGGACCCAGGTGTCTTCCTCTGAATCGGTTTGTCCAGCCCACTTGAGCCTCCAAGGATCAAGAGCCCGCCAGATCTGGGACTCTCTAGTGGAACATGTGGTTTCTGAGTTCTGTCCTAAGCTGCACCCCCAACTCAACAACATCAACAAGGGCCACTGGGTAGACAGCACTTTTGACATCCCCCCGCCCCCCGCAATCCCCAGCCCACTGTAGAATTTAGAAGAGACTGAGGCATAGAAAAGTGACTTGCTCCCAAAGTCACCAGTAGATCTCACAGTCTGTATTTGAACCTAAGATCTTCTGACTCCCAAGCCCACATTTTAATCACATGTTATACTGCCTCTTGTATTAGGGCCACACTCCAGGCCTGGGTTTCAGTTTCGGGAGTCATTAGAAAATAGCACTACTCAGTGAGCTGTTCCCCCTGCTTTTTGTTTATATGAGTTTACATTTCAAAAAGTCCCAATAAATAGTATTTTAAAAGTAAAAGAACAAGCAGTCACAATTCCATCATAATCAAAGCTTCCATGAAATTCACTATTTTATTTGGCCCTAAGAATAATTTTGGTAGGCAAGCATTGCCAGGATTACAACACCCCTTTTACAGCTGGGAAAACTGAGGTTCAAAGAGGTTAGGAGACTTGCCTGAGATCAAGTCCTATCTCCGGATCCCAGCACAAGCTGTGTCCACCAGGTACTCCCGGCTTCCAGGCCCTGCATTCACTCCTACCTGTTCCCATCACCCCTGGCCACCCCTCAGCAGGGCCCTGAGGGAGACCACAGATCCCCCATCCAGGCTCCCCAGCCTCAGCCAGAAGCAGGAGGAATCCAGTGCAGATGCTCCTGGGAGTGGCCCAGCCTCATATAAGTTTTCGGGCCAAAGTCTTCCACTTTCAAGAACACATCTCATGTGGGAAGCAGCATTGTAGAGACCAAATCTGGGTTTAAGGTGTGATCAAAGTATTTCTGCCTGGTACCCGCATAAACCATGCAAGCTAGATCTAGGATTCCCCCACCTAGGGTCCTCCTTCTCTGGAAATTACCTACAGGTGCCCTATGTCTCATATTTCAAAAGGCAAATGAAAACCAAATATTGATTCCAGATAAGATCTCACAGAGAGACTAAAACACCACATTTCTTTGCTTTTGGTTAAACTTACATCAACTCAGTAGTATCACTATGTTCCTGCTGACCAGAAACCACTGATTGGCCACCACAGGGACCCAATTAACATACAAGGGGGAAAAGCAATTAATGACATTACATAATAGGTACAGCTTGGCAGACCAAAATCTTTCAAAACAAGGGGGTGTGACAGGAGAAAATAATAAAAGGGAAAGCTGACGTGGAAGTTTGAGCTCCTTATTTTCCCAGATGGCGAACAGGGGGCTCAGAGAGCTGGAGGAACCTGCAAGGTTACACAGCATGGCTGGAACCAGCACCTGAAGCTTCTGCCCATCGGGAGGGGACTCTGCCCACCACACCCTGCTATGCTGAGGTTCGAGAAGCCAGACCATCGAGACTCACCAGGGGTTGCTGGGGGGGCAGGACAGGGAAACGTCTTCTCCCTGGCACCAGTGGGCTCTTTCCTGGCGGGCAGCTGCCAAGGCCACGTTGTCTTTCCTCCCTGGGTGTCTGCCAGGGCAGCCAGGCCTGGAAGCCTCCGGGGAAGCCAGCTCTGGGTGAGGTGAAGGAGGCCTCTCTGAAGAAAACACCCTCTAAGACCCGGAGTGACTAGGCCGCAGGGTCACAGTGTGGCCATGGAGGGCTTAGTTACTCAAGCCTGCCTCCTGGCATCCAGGGACCTCTCCAGGTTGCACGGCTGGTTTTCTTGCCAACTGCTTGGTGCCTTTAAGAGAGTGATCACAATTCATTGGCTGAGTCAGGCTCCCCCTACCTCTTTACCTGAGCAGGTGAGAGTAGCCAAGCTAGGGGCAGGCCAGGGACTCAGGTGAGTAAACAAACCCTGGCAACAAACTGGCTCCCCCCTTTTCCACACCCTGGTCCTCTGCTTCCTTTGGTGCCCTTACCCCTAACCCCAGGGACAACCTGTAGGTAATGAAAGGGCAAAATATTCTGCAAAGTGCCTAGGGCTGGCTGTTCAGTTCACAAAGCTTCATTATCTCACAGTGAGCCTGGACCAGTACTATCAATTTGTCTTCCCTTTGGGATGGAGAAACAGTCCTAGTAGGGATGAAATGACTTGTCCAGTTCCCACAGCTCTAGGAAGGAAGGTGAACAGAGTAAAATAGTGCAAGAAGTCAAACCTGAGTCTCCTGGCACTACTGGACCACACCACCTCCCTCTCAGTGAAGCCTTCGGCCATCGGTTTCCACCTCTGTAAAGTGGTACAGTCATGCTTGTATGTGAGCCTACACCCACAGTATTGAATGTGCCTTGTTGGACTCAGAGCAAAAAGGACTTTGGAGACCATCCAGTCCAATCATTCAGCGGGCCTGCCTTCATTCAGCAGGCATTGTTATTCAGTGACTATTCTGTGTGGGACTATTCTAGGTCCTAGGGAAAAACCAGTGAACAGGAAAGTCAAAGACCCTAGTCTGATTGCATTTGCACTCTAGGAAGAGGGGAGATAGACATGTAAACAGGTTAGGTAGGTAATAGCACCATGAAAAAATGAAATAGGCTGATATGATGAAGTAATGGGATGGTGGTGACTATTTTAGATTATGTGGTCTGGGAAGCTGTCTCAAAGGAGGTGATCCTGAAGCTGAGACTTGAATCATGATAAGGAACCAATCATTGGAAGAACTGGAGCAAGAGTGTTTCAGGTACTGGGAACTGCAAGTGCAAAGGACCTGAGGCAGGTGTATTTGGAGAACAGAAAGCAAGCTGCTATTGCTATAGTATAGTCCAATCCCTGTGCCTCTTTTTTAATAGATAAGGTAGTGATTCAGAGAGATGAGTTGACTTGCCCAAGATTCCCTTCTCACAAATTTCCCCTTCCCTTCTTTTTTTAAAAATTGAATGTATTGGGGTACCATTGGTTAATGAGCGTATATAGGTTTCAGGTGTACAAGTCTATGGAACTGCATCATCCCTGTATTGCATCGTGTGTTCACCATCCCAAGTCAAGTCTCTTTCCATTACCATTTCTTCTCCCTTTACTTTCTGCTACCTCCCTCACCCCCTTTCTCTCTTTATCTTCACTTGTTAGAGAGGGAGACAAATCTGGAGCTCACTGGCATACATGGGTCACCAACCCAACATTCGTTCTGTGAACCTGCAGTGCCCTAGCCTCATGCTTCTCCACTCTGTAGACGTGTATGAACTCCCAGAGGGTAAAGGCTATGGTTTTTACAGTCCATCACACCGAAGAACAAAATCCCATCCAACAGAATGTAGTATGAAAAATCCCAGCAGTAATGAAAACTGCCGACAGTCACATGGGGTCAGCATAAACCCTTCCTGCTGCGTTCCTTTGCATTTCCATTTTCAGATTTTTTCCTCTGACTTTTCAAAAGGGCTGCCTGTTTTCAGCCATCATATTGATGTGGCAGCCTTGGGATTGTTACTCTGAAATTGCTGGGTAGGTAGGTAGTGTGGGATGAGGCAATGAGCTGGTAGTGCTGAGAACCAGGACTTCTGGTGTGAGAGAAAGGAGTACACACAAAAGATGAAAGGGTTAAGGAAAACCCTTTTAATTCTGAATTTGACTGGAAGTTCCAGTATGAATTTTTTATGTAGCTGATCTGAAAACAAACAAACAAACAAGCAAACTATATAACCTAGCTCTGCCTCCTGTTTTCAGGTGTAGAAATAATGACCAGCACTTTAGTCAGCACCTTTAACGCCCATACTGTGGTCTCGAAATATGACTTCCCACTTAAAGGAACCCAGACTCCTCAAAAAAATAATAGTTGAATCAACTTTGAGGCAGAAAATGTACGTGTACTGAGACTACCCTTTAATGCCATGAACCGAAGAAGCTGGAGTTGTGGCAAAGGGACTCAGAAGACAGTCCAAACAGGCTCCCATTGGCCAATGTCAGGACAATTTGAACATCGATAAAGAAAACAACTGTAATGAGTTGAAAAACATCAAATATATTTAAATACACGTGTTCAAAATGATATATTACAAATAAACAAAAACCTCAGTGATCATCTTGGAAGATATTAGGAAATCAAGTTATAATTTTGAAAACTGGTTAATGAAGAGAAACAATTGAGCATTTACCGTCTGTCCTGTAAAAACTGTGCCTAGGGCAACCACACAGTAGAGGAAAGGAAGCTGCTCTTTACACAAGCATGCCAACAAATGAAACAAACAGGAGTGACAAGGACTGACTCCACATCACCACTTTGCAACTCCTTATGAATTGGCTGATCTAACAGCATTACAAAAAGAGAAAGTGGACTTCCAGCCAAGATGGAGGCGTAGGTAGACGCACTGTGCCTCTTCTCACAACCAAAATTAAGGACAACAAAGATTTAGAAACAAGAAAACAATCAGAACTCAGAAAATCAAACTGTTTGGAAGTCCAACAACGATTCATCCAGACCGGTAAGAGGGGCGGAGTCGCGGCAGGAAAAAGCAGAGGTATGGACAGGCGCGCAGGCAGCAGCGGCTGGCAGCCCCCAGGTGCACAGGGCACAGGGCGGCAACTGTGCAGAACCAGTGAGGCCGCACAAGGCAGCTGGCTGACCGGGTGGTCCCACATTCACGCACAGATAATCCAGGCAAAGGGGAAGTGGTGAAAGGGACTGGAATCCCAGAGTGAGTAAAGCAAGCGCCATTATCTCCTCTCGGACCCCGCCCCCACATACAGTCACTACCCAGCAACTGGGCTGTCCCGCCCTGGGGAACACCTGAGGCTCCACCCCTCACTACGTAACAGCCACGACTAGACAAAACAAACAAACAAACAAACAAAAAAAAA
>PVKU01001536.1:35328-292970 GCA_004027475.1 Anoura caudifer | reverse complement strand
TTTAATCTCCAAAATATATAAAGAACTTACACAACTCCACTCTAAGAAGACAAGCAACCCAATTAAAAAATGGGCAAAGGACTTGAACAGACACTTCTCCAAGGAGGACATACAGAGGATCCAGAGACACATGAAAAGATGCTCAATATCGCTAGCTATCAGAGAGATGCAAATTAAAACCACAATGAGATACCACTTCCCACCAGTCAGAATGGCCATCATAAACAAAGCAACAAACAACAAGTGTTGGAGAGGTTGTGGAGAAAAGGGGACCCTAATACACCATTGGTGGGACTGCAGACTGGTACAACCACTATGGAAAACAGTATGAAATTTTCTAAGAAAACTAAAAATGGATCTACCTTTTGACTCAGCAATTCCACTGCTAGGATTATATCCTATGAACCCTGAAACACCAGTCCAAAAGAACCTATGCTCCCCTATGTTCATAGCAGCACAATTTACAATAGCCAAGTGTTGGAAACAACCTAGGTGCCCATCAGTAAATGAATGGATCAAAAAACTATGGTATATTTACACAATGGAATTCTATGCAGCAGAAAGAAAGAAGGAGGTCTCACCCTTTGCAACAGCATGGATAGAACTGGAGAGCATCATGCTAAGTGAAATAAGCCAGGCGGTGAAAGACAAATACCATATGATCTCACCTTTAGCAGGCACCTAATCAACAAAACAAACAAACAAGCAAAATATAACCAATGACACTGAAATTGAGAACAGTCTGACAGTCACCAGAGGGGAGAGGGGAGGGAATTTCAGGGGACAAGGGGAAGGGTTTACAGGAACAATTATAAAGGACACATGGACAAAATCTAGGGGGGTGGAAATGGGAGGGAGTTAGGGAGGGCTGGGGGGTGGGCTGGAATGGGAGTAAAAGACAGAAAACTGTAGAAGAACAACAATTAAAATAAATTTTAAGAAAGAAAATATCAGTAAGACCTCTTTTGGAGTCTTTTTACATAAAGATGTTACTATTAGCAAATATAGGGTAAACTGTGAATGGGATCTTGACACATGACCATCAACAGAAAGAGCTCTGTAGTCAGGCCTCCAAGGCTCCAGTTCTTGTTGCACTACAAAGCTGTGTGACCTTGGACAAGTAACAACTTAGAGTGTCAGTTTCCACATGTGTAAAATTAGGGAATTAGACAATTTATTTGTCTATGGAGGGGCTCTACTTATAAGAGTGTCATGAGTGCATAAATATTGGAACGCCACATACAGAATGGGGTGATAGATCAATGTGAACAAATATTGAAAGATTCTCCAAGGGTCCAGAATCTATCATCTAAAAGTCCCTGGTCTGTTACTAGCTAGGTGTATGACTTTTCAAAAATCATTTGATTTCCTTAGGCCACTGTAAAACCAGATGGGTAGACTAGATGATTTCTAAGTTCTATGCTACCTCTAAATTCTATGATTTGGAATTCAAATATGAGTCCAGAGAGGACAAAAGAAAATAAGATTTAAAGGATTTAAACATTAAATTCTCCGACTTCTTTGTTTTTACACTGGGTTAGTTTTTCTTTAATTGTGCTATTTGGTGGAAGGAGAAGTGAGGGTAACTCCTTAGTTCCAGTTGATGGTAGGATAGCAAATATTTTTTTTTAAAGAACAATTATAATTAGGTTAAGAGGTAGAAAATCATTTATCCAAATTCTAACTACTACTTTACATATAATAATTAGCTCCAGAATATCTATCCACCTAGCACTTTTTGGCAACTAGTAAGCACTTAATATATACATTGTCTGGCACAAATAATGCCCCTGTTTTATTATGAAATCATAAGTATGTAATTCTGTAATATAACAATATCACACTCAAGCACACCATATGACATTTTAGGTGAAATGTTCAAATTAAAACTATAAATTATTACACCTATATTATTACCCTACCAACCACACTCAAGTAGGCATCATTTCTGCTGGACCCTATATTTACATTATGAGTTATGATTACTGTTGTTCTATTTGAACGATGATTAGGAGTGGACAGTCTTCAGTGGAAGATTCTAGTGTTTAGAAATCCCTTTCTTTTGGTGTTTCAAAAGGTTCCAACTGTACGAGCCCATTAATTCCCCATTGTGTTTTTATGGTCTAGCACAGCAGGGAGCCCATGAGGATACACAGTTATGTTAGTTACTTTGAAGGGTGTCCAAATCTGGGGCAAGATCTCACTGTATTGAGTAAGTGTCAAAATGAGCTCAAGGAACCTAAAAATTTAAAAGAAATATTTTTTGTCCTATGTATTAGGAGCAATTATGTTTCTCAACCTGTAGTCCCATGGATGATAACATCATTTTTAAAAGTATGGGTAATATATTAAGAAATGGTCCCAAGGTCTTTCATCACATGTCTTTTTATCCTACACACAACTTAGGCTAAATATACTATCTACATTTTTTTTTTCACTCACAAGTCAGGGCATTCACCCACTGTGGCCTGGCTGATGGCTTTCTTCCCTGCTATGTATATGCTATGATCAGGGGTTCAATAGCTTTGTCACCAATAAAAGCTGGAATGAGTATTAGTTGTAGTGACTGCCACAGAAGTGGCAGTTCACTAACAGTGGATTGACTGAACATCATTGTAAAACTGCTCACCAAGGCTTGACAGCACCACGCTTTACCAAAGCCACTGAAATGCAAAATGGCAGATATCGATACTCTTATCATTGCATACTGAAATTAAGGGATGGAACTCATATGTGGAATTTAATTATACATACAGTGTTTATACTTCATTCTCTCTTTGTGATGCCACATTACCATTATAACTACATTTCACATTACTAGCTACTGAGACATTGAAAAGAATTTGTAGCAAGGAAGAATGTACATGTATATAATTTTATATTTTTGGCAAAATTATACAATAATACAATGCAACATAAAGGCAAAATGCTGTTTGTCACCACATTGATTTCCATGGACAGTTCAACTACAGCAAAGAGCTTACAGGAACATGTCAGTCTGATGCAATTTAACAAGATACAAAGTGGCTGCTAAGTACAGGGCACAAAGAGACATTCAGAATGTGTTAATCACCTCCCTGCCCTCAGGGAGCTTACAAGGACATTTTAGTTTCCCTTATTTAAAAAAATCCTAAAAATCAATGGTTCTTGTATTTTTTCTTTAATGGAGTTCCCAGAAAGAAGTTCTGCTAGAAGTTAATAAATTATATTTTGCTACAAGCCTGTGTTTGGGAAGAGGACCATGGAACTGGGTCTGGTTTGAAAGAAAATAGCCCGGGTCTCATGGAAACGACTGAAACACATGTCTTTACATTAATATTAAAGGGATACTGCTTGCCCAGCCTGGTTCTGCAAACACTGGGTTCCACTAACGTAAAACAAAAAGACAAGCAAGTGATAGAAGTAGCACTTGTTATAATCATACAGCCTTAGGTTAGGCAGGACTAATAAATATAACTACCCTTTTCTGAATACCAACCAAGCCCAAAGCACACTGCAAATATTATCCTAGTCACCCTGAAAAGTGGGCATTTTGCCCTCATTTTATAAATAAAGAAACTGAGGCTCAAAAAGTTTAGAAAATTTGTCTGAGGACACATAGCTATGAGTGGCAGAACTAGGAATCTAACCAGGAATGTCTCTCTCATTCCAAACACAATTAATTTCTGCTCCAGAGAGATACCTCTATGGATACCTACCATTTAGCCAAAACAAATTTCTTTGACTTGAACTTTAATTTGATGCTGCATGAAACATGTCGGCACCCTCTCAGTTCTTACCCCTCTGTAACTGAATGCTTGTCTTTGACTTCCAGGGATTTTCTTGCCTTTTCCCCCATCAAAGGCTTGAAAGAGTATGTGGCAATTACTGATAGTTGGCACAGAGTAAGAATGGGGCTCAAATTGTTCTATTTTACTTGTATAAAACTAAAATCCAATATTTTCATTGATCGAAAACAAAATAAAGTTTTAAGAGCACAAAAACAAGTTCTGTAGCTCAGTGGTCCCCCACCTTTCTGGCACCAGGGACTGGTTTCACAGAAGACAATTTTTCCACAGCCAGGACAGGGGCAGGAGAGATAGGTGGGGGAAGGGGGAGACAGGAGGTAGAGCTCAGCAGTAATGTGAAGGAAGCTTCACTAGCCCTCCCCACTCCCCAACCCCCACTCCTGCTGTGCAGTGGGTTCCTAACAGGCCAGGGGCCAGTACCCATCCATACCCAGGAACTGGGGACCCGTACTAGCTGACCTGCTATATTCGGTTGTCTCATATGAAGTAATACACACTGGCACATGGAAAAGTCAAAATTAAAAATATGATCAGGAAGCCTGAAGTAGACTAAAACCAACACAATTTCTTATTCTAATTTTGAACAGTTGTGGAATTATTTTGGTGAAGATGTGCTAGACTGGTACTCAGTAAGGGCCATATCAAGTTGTCATAAGGAAAAGAGGCTATTAAATTTTTTAAGGACTAGGAAAAGACAAATATTTTGCTATTAGCCAAAAAGCAATGAGAATGCAATTCTAAGAGACCTAAGATTTCAACAAGTAAGCTTACCAAGAGAAAAGTTATGTTACAATCTATATTTAATAGTTGGAGGATGATTTTCTTGTCTGGTGTGTGCTAAATACAACTACTGCTATAAAAACAGACATGCCTGTTCCATATCTCCTTACTTTCAGGTCAGTGGGCATTCCTCTTTAAGAAATACCCACACTACAATGGTTTAAAATATGTTGTTTAAGCAAAAAAAAAAAAAAATGCCTAGCATCACCAGCAGCCACAAGAAGCTAGGGGGACACGGAACAGATTCTCCCTCAGTGCATCCAGAAGGAAATGGCCCTGTTGGCACACTGGTTTTAGACTTCCAGCCCTCCAGAAGTGAAACAGTAAACATCTGTTGTTTTAAGGCCTCCAAAATTATGTTGTTTAGCAAGAATTTAATCTCTCATAGTGAAGCATGAATTAGATTAAATTATACTATTTTGATGTATTAATACAAAAAAATTCCTCAGTCCAAAGTAAACCTGCAAGCCAATGTAGTCCATTATTCTACATGTTAAACATTATTTCTTGCTTTTCACACATGCATAATCTAAATGGTGCTGTCTAATACAATAGCTACTAGCCACATGTCACTATTTAAATTAAGTGTAATGAAATAAAATTAAAAATGAATTTCCTCAATCTTAATGACCACATTTTAAACGTTCAGTGACCACATGTGGCTAGTAACTACTATATCAACACACAGACGCGGAGCATTTCCTTCACTGCAGAGAGGTCTGGGAAGCGCTGTTCCAGAAGGATGAAACTGAGAGCAGAGAACCACTGCTGCAACCATGGCTTCTGTTTAAAGAAATTCCCGGCTTCTCTTCCAACGCTGACTTCATAACACATAATGACAGCTATACTCCACAGTCCCATAAATTTCACTTTCTTGGATTGACAACCTAGAGAAACCTAACAACTGGCGCTTTATTATGCACGGTGTCAGGTCAGCATCTAGTTTGGAAATGCTATTGTTCTGACCTTTCAGTTGGCAAGGGTTATCTTACGCGGTTCCATTTGTCTGGATTAGAACCCAGTCTGGGTGAGAAAATGGAAAACATGATGCTCCCCCTTCAGCGATGACCCAGACTTGCCCAGTGTTCCTGTCAGGATTGTTCCTAAGTGACTAAGAAGCACATTTTACAGCAGCAACAACCCTGAACTTTTCAAAAACTGTAATAAGGCCTGAAGATCATAAAAAGATTGACCCGTATAGAGGGAAGCTACGCATTTTCCCAATTCCCATATTCTATCATTGAGACAGAAACATTGTATTAAATACATTTTAAATGAGTGTTCAAAACATTCCACCTGGACAATCAATATTCCTTAGGGTGCCTACAGCTCTCAAAATAGGTTTACAGTCTTTCTAACTATATCATAGGGTTTCAAAGTTCTCATAAATATAATTAAGCAATGTATATTTATTTCTTGCTGAATTAGAGTGTCCAAATAGATTTGAAAATTATTTTAATAATGTTTCTCAAGACCAATGTTTTTGGCATTCATCAAAAACTTTTATTTTTAATAGCTATTTTTAATTGTATTTTTTCCATTATGCTTTACCCCCCTTTCACCTCCACCCCCAACCCCACAATCACCACACTATTGTCCGTGTCCATGAGTCCTTTTTCTTTTTTTGCTCCATCTCTCTACTCCCCAACACCACCCATGCTGAACTGTCAGCCTGCTCTCTACCTATGAGTCTGTCTCTGCTTTGCTTCTTAGTTCAGTTTGCTCATTAGATTCCACATATGAGTGAAATCACATGGTATTTGTGTTTCTCTGACTGGCTTATTTCACTTAGCTTAATGTTCTCCAGGTCCATCCATGCTGTCACAAAGGGTAAAATTTTCTTCTTTTTTATAGCTGAGTAGTATTCCACTGTGTAAATGTCCCATAGTTGTTTCATCTGCTCACCTACCAATGGACACTCGGGCTGCTTCCACATCTTGGCAATTGTAAATAACACTGCAATGTACATAGGGGTGTTTATATTCTTTTGAATTAGTGTTTTGGTTTTCCTCCAATAAATTCCCAGAAGTGGAATCACTGAGTCATAAGACAGTTCCATTTTTAATTTTTTGAAGTATCTCCATACTGCTTTCCATAATGGCTGCAACAATCTGCAGTCCCACAAATAGTGCAAAAAGGTTCCTATTTCTCAACATTCTCACCAGCACTTGCTGTTTATTGATTTATTGATGATCGCCATTCTCACAGGTGTGAGGTGAGACCTCATTGTGGTTTTAATTTGCATTTCTCTGATGATTAGTGACATTGAGCATCTTTTCATATGTCCACTGGCCACCTGTATGTTCTCTTTGAAGACGTATCTATTCAGGTGGTTTGCCTATTTCTTAATTAGATTGTTTCGGTAGTCTTTTTTTTTGGTGTTGAGTTTTATAAGTTCTTTATAAATTTCAGATATTAACCCTTTATCAGATGTATTACTGGCAAATACGTTCACCAATTCTGTGGGTTTTCTTTTTATTTTGTTAATGGTTTCCTGTGCCATGCAATACTTTTTAGTTTGATGTAGCCCCATTTGTTTATATTTTCTTTTGTTTCCCTTGCCTGAGGAGATATATCAGAAAAAAATATTCCTATGAGCAATGTCCAAGAATTTGCTGCTGATGTTTTCTTTTAGGGTTTTTATGGTTTCACATCTAACATTTCTAACATTTAAGTCTTTAACCCATTTTGAATTTGTTCTTGTGTGTGGCATAAGGTGGTCTACTTTCATTTTCCTGCACATATCTGTCCAATTTTCCCAACACCATTTACTGAATAAAGTATCTTTAGCCTGTGTATGCGCATGCTTCCTCTGTCAAATATTCATTCCTGACCCATTTTGTCACAGATCGTCCCCATTAAAAGAAGGCAATGGCCTGTATGAGTCCAGAGATATCATGACATGGATTCTGAGACAGCAGCCAAACATGTTTGCTCTTCATTAACATGAGAACTAGAGCTATCCTTTGATAACCGTTAACTTTTCTATTTATTATGAGCTTATGCAACATGTTATGATTCTTAAAGCATAAATCCAAGGAAAAATAATAAAGTATATTACTACAACTACAAATACAATAGAAACTCTGACCTAGCAAACATTAAAGGAAGTCATTTATTAAAATTTACAGAAGCCTGTGCATATGGCATGGCTCTTTTGAGAAACAGAGGCCCGGAGAGACACTTACAGCCAAAGAAGATTTGATGATTTCTCACTAAGCCCCTGGCAGTGACTCTTTCAGAAAATTAAGAAGTTTATGGAGCACAGGCTCTTGAGACATTCCCTTGCTTGATTAGATGAGGCAAGAATACAATGTGGATGTGAATTCTAAACAGATGGGGAAAATAACCATAGAAAAGGAGCTGCTGGCTTTGGCCAGATTGTAAAAGTGTTCCCCTAATGGGCAAGCAAAATACACCCCTTCAAAAAAGAAGTTTGAGGAGATCTAGTCACTAAAAAGGGAGAGTCAAAGTTAAATGCCCTATTGTTGGGGGAGAGATAGGACAGAGGTACAAGGCGGAGCTCTTGGATTGCTGGTCATATTCCACGTCTGGACTGGGGCAATGGCTACACAATTTATAAACTTGAAACAATTCATCAAGCTCTTTGCTTAAAATTTGTGTATTTTTACATGTATATGTCATACTTAATCTTTTTTAATGTAAAGAAGTTAAACATCCCCCTCCTCAACAGAGAGTCACACAGACTAACCTCGGAATCTTTGTGGGTTTCTACAAAGGAAGCTAACAAAAGGGAATTTGTTTAGTGCAACATTAGGCCATGTCATTGAGTCAGACATGTTGTTATGGTGACATTTCTTCTTATACAGTCCCTTTGGTGCTGTTCGTCCAAGCCCATTGCTGCATACTAAACAACATGCTTCGTGTTCGACAGCTTGGCACTAAGCAACGCAGTGTTCAGTCAGTAGACACATTGATCTGGACTGCACTGGAGAGTATGGTTGATTCCATCGCTGCCCATGATGAAAAAAATGACTTATGTCTTTTTCCCATAAGGAATATATCAGCAAGTGTAAAATGGCACAATTAGCATGAATCGGGTTTAACATTCTATGTGTCTTCCACAAGTCACAGCAAATTTGCTCAACATCATTTTTGTTGGATCTCTTCCACCCCACTTGCCAGTCTTCTCTAAGTTTGAATCCTATGGCACCCTCTTCACTGATCCAAACAGTATATTTAACACTTTCTGCACATAATTTAGTAATTCAGTTTAATTGGAAAAGTAGGATTTTGCGATTTCGACGGAGGCCTCTGCAGCCAAACTATCTGGAATTTGATTCCAGTGCTGCCACAAACAACATGAGCAAGAGTTACTTCCCTCCACTCTTCCTGTTTCCTTATTTGTGAAATGAAGTTGTTGGCAGGCCCCACAAAACCTGGTTCTGCTGTCATCTTTATCACAGTGCCTGGCACATAGTAAGTGCTTAATAAATGTAAAGCATAATAAAAATTACTATCATTTATATAGTTGTGATAGTTTAGTGCTAAGTCCATCTTGAATACCTATATTAACAGTATCTGTCTTAGCTTAAAAATTCCTTGGTTGTTCGGGATGGAGGGTAGAAGGATGTACATCTATCTAACCAAAGGTTTTGAATGATACTTAGCACAGAACTCAATTACTGAATTCTAGTATAACTAACTTACAAACAGACCTCTGGTAACCGAGGAAAACACTCCAATCTCCTGACTATGCTCCAGTGGTAATTTTATTATGTGCTATGTTTGCCACTATCTTTAAGAAGACCCATCTTCAACTATTAATTGTAATCATCGTATCAAATTTTGAGTTTATCTTACCTTGAAATATTACATTAAAAAATAAACATACCGTGGAAAACATAAATTTGAATAGCTTTTCATTCCTATGCATTCTATTTCAGGGAGAAACAGAGGGCATTTGTTTATCTAAAATTCAACTGTATGAATCCAGAAAACAAATTTTTGCCTCTCCTACTATTAACTAAAGATGTGGATGTCCCTATATACCAGTGACATTGTTACAACTAAGTCATTTAAAAATATTTCAATGATCCAGCAAGCACACTTCTAGGTATCTACCCAAATGAATTGAAAACTTATATCCACACAAAAATCTGCACACAAATGTCTATAGCAGCTTAATTTAAATTGTCAAAACTTGAAAGCAGCCAAGATATCCTTCAATAGGTAATTCAGTAAACAAATTGTAGTATATCTAATACAATAGAATGTTATTCAGACATGAAAAGACATGAGGAACCTCAAACTCACATTTCTTACTGAAAGAAGCCAGTCTGAAAGGCTACATATTGTATGAGTCTGGAAAATGAAAAACTCTATAGATAGTAAAAAGGTCATAGCTGTCAGAGATTGTGTGGGGGAGGATAAGCAGGTACAAAAAAGGAATTTTTAAGACAGTGAAACTATTCTGTATGATTCTGTAATGCTGGATAGATGACATTACACATTTGGCAAAATCAGTATGGCAATGACTTTTTAAAATAGTAGTATTAAAATGTTACATTTATGTTTAAGTATTATAATTTATTCATTTGTGTCAAGTCTATTTTTTCCAAAATTTAATTTTGCCTATACGCAAAAAATTCTAATTTTAGTTCCTTATTAGAAGCATAGATATAAGCTGATTTTCTTGAAAACTTTCTCATTGTTTATGTCAAGTGTTATTGGCCTGAAATAAGAAAAAATTCCTTTAGTGGCTCTTAAGTGCATCCTCTTTTGTGCCAGCTGCTTGATTTTTACATACTGCTGCAGTTATAGGATCATGAGTGAAGCCAAAAGAATGGCTGATGTGATATGAGCCATCACAATTATGTATTCTGCCTTAGCAAGGAAGTGGCAGTTATCCCTGCTATTCTCAAAAGTAAAGGATACATTATTAAAGGAGCCATAAGGCATCAACACACTTTAAAATGTATAGTGTGCTATCATTTGGCATGTCTGCATGTCAGTGAGTCGATTTTATATATATTCATTAACTACCGACATTCAACAGACTATGTAGAAAACAATTCAAGTATGCTGACAGTGGATCATCCATTAAGGACACATTCACCAATATAAAAAAAATAGAATTCCAATTTTAAGTGCTTTTACTTATGTTGCTTGCATTCCTGGATTCTTTTTGCCTTCAGTTTGCCCCAAAATTTCTTTCTTAAAATATTTGCACATATTCCATTTGCTTTTCTCTTAAGTGATTATCAACCACTTAGGGAATTAACAGTCACTTTGTTACAATGACAACAGAACCAAATATAATATCCCACCTCCCAAAAGGCATTTATTCCCCAGGTGATTTTTTTAAAGATTTTATTCATTATTTTAGAGAGGTGAAGGGAGGGAAAAAAAGAGGGAGAGAAACATCGATATGTGATTGCCTCTCACACACCCCCTACTGGGGATCTGGTCTACAACCCAGGCTTGTGGCCTGGCTGGGAATTGAACTGGCAACCCTTTGATTCACAGGCCAGCACTCAATCCTCTGAGACACACTAGCTAGGGCCCCAGGTGATTTTTTAAAAGCTACTATAGAAACATAATCACACCTTCAGAAAACTGAGACAAGCAGAAAGACCATAGAAAAAATAAAGAAAAATAAAAGAAACAAACAATAGTTCTAGAAGTTTTAAGTTATGAACTACCTCAATTAGATTATGTATTTTGGCATTCAATAGAGTCGTATTCAAAATTTACAAGGCCTTTAAGTCTTATCTATTTTTACATACATTAATTTTCAAAATAAATAATTCTCTGTAACTTTAAAATTTCAGAGAGCATGTTAAGGTTTTCATTGCACCAGGTTTTTTAAAATTATAATTTCCACAGCAATGTCATTTTCAGTATAACATTCTAGTTGCTGCTTACAATGACAATATGCTAATAACTATATAATTCTGCCTTAAACACATTTGTCACATATATTAATTTATTTTCTTTAAACAACATCTCTCATCTTTCATCTGCTGCACTCTACCCAGTTGCCTATACATTTCTAATAGCTTCAGCTGCTAATTTCTCTCCATTGAAATGTTACATATTGTTTATGAGCTTCTTAAAAGCCTTCCCTATATACTAACTACATATTATTGTTATATTGATTTTCATAAGGAAAAATTAGTTTTTGAAAAAATATTTTAAATATTTATATTATATCCTATGAAAAGTCTTGAACTGAACTTTTTTGGTAAACCATGTTGCAGTCTTTTACCAATGTTCTTTGGTTTGGTATAAATGATATGGTACATTTGCATTCAAATTCATGGAACTTTTCAAATCTGTTTCTCATTTAGCTGGCCAGCCAAAAACAATATTTTCATTTGTAAACAGCTGTTTCATAATCAGCTCTTTTGTACTATGTGGAATTCCATAAAAGATAGAAAATTTTATTTAAAATACAGGAATTGCATTAATCCACTGCAAATCATTGATTAGTTTTTGTATACTACCACACAGTTTAACTTATAAGGAAAGATTTTAAGGAAAATTTAATCTTGTGTCCAAATATAACATTACTTTAAACATGAGGTCATCTAAACATCTGTCTCCAATATATCACTAGGGATTTAAATCAAAAGTCTACTAAACATGTACAATCATTTTGAAAATAAATAACAGGACAAATTTTGTCTTGATTATGATTATCATGCATTTTAAAAGGAAACATTTATTCTAATAAGAAAAGTCTGAAGTAATTTAAACTTTATTGACATTAAGTTAAAATAGTTTCATACAAGAATAAGATATTTGATTTATTTGCTGCTTACAATACTTATATTTTAACTTTTCAACATTACACCCTATTCCTTTATCTCTTAATATATTTTTAATTGCAAAATATTTAAGGAAAATTTTGAAGACATGAAATGTTTTTACTCAGTAACTGAAAAACTAATAATAATCCTTCTGAACTTCCCTTCCTTTAGGGCTGATATGAATCCTCAACAAGAACTAAAATAGCTCTATACATTTAATTGACTCCTGCTTCATGCTTTAAAAAAAATAAATATGGCTAATTACAAAAGACAGTTAAGGCAATAACTTCACTCCCAGACTTTACAATCAGCAAAAAAATAATGTATTTTAAAGATAAGTTAATTAAACTTAAACTCTACACCTTACTGTAGAATTTCATTTGTGTCTAGTGAGAGTATTTTAATTCAGCAACAGGATTACTTTTTTAAAAAATGGTTAATATGAAATAAATTAGCATTGAAAATAAACTAAATGCTTAATCTTCAAACAAGTTTCCAAAAGTAAACAAACATTAGCAGTTGAAAAGCTGGAGAAAAACAAATTAAAACATCACTGAATAACACAGTCTAAAAAAAGCATAGCTTTCCCTAATGTGACAGAAACCACCAAAAAATCCAACTGAAAAGGATATTAGTGTCCAGACTGATCTTGAGTCTAGTAGGTTGTCACAGAATATAACTGCAGAAGGTGGTAGTTATGGGTTTCTGAACTACCTCAATTCTTTTCTTCTTCCTGCCTGTGTTTTGGAAGAGTTGATAGCATGAGCCATGGCAATCTCGGGTCATGTTTTCTGCCTTGGTAATAGGTTCAGGCTAAGAACCTTTCCTGCCGTGTGTATGGAACTACTTAAAGGCAAGAAGTGTGTCTTACTCATCTTGGATGACCATTGCCTAGAACTGCATCTGGCACATATCTGCAGCTTGGTAATGCTTGGTAAATGCATAAATGAGATAATGAAAGGAACATCTGACTAACAACCAAGAATTTTTGCCCTAGTTCAGTTGAAACTGCCTACTAATAAACTGCCTTGGTTTTCCCACTTATAAAATGAGGACGATTTTTGATATCTATGTTTACTGACGTTTTACGAGAAATAAACAGCAATATACATTCAAAAGTATCTGGAAAATGCATAGTAGTAAACAAGTGTAATTACTATGGTAACTAGCAGCAATTCAGGGTGGGGCAAAAGCAGGCTTATAGTTGTAAGTACACAAAACAGAGTTTATTCTTGTATTAGTTAATAATTATTGTATGATTTCCCATACAAACAACTGTAAACCTACTTTTGCCCCACCCCATATATCTACGTTAAAATTGCATATGCAGAGAAACAGACACTGAATGTGAGCTGAAGGATTTATTTTTAAATTCTTTTGAAGAAGCTTAAAATTGAATTAACTTGCTTACCAAAATAATGTGATATGTTGAAATACAGATAAATTCACTTTGAAAATAAAGAAACGGGGGCTAAGATATCCCTTAGGAAATGTCAAGTCTCGTGATATCATTGTTTTAAACTTTATAAGAGCTAGAAATTTTAATAATTAATGTTTTTTGGATTACCAGAAAGAAATCTAAGTGTTTTTATATAGTTAATACGACTGAGTATATCCCAGATCTTAGCCTTCCCATTCCAAAAGGCTTAGTACTATATTAGATGGCTAAAGATGCCTACTCAGCATAAGCAATATAAAAAGCATGTATTCTTGTGTTGCCAGTGATTTTCCCCAAAATTTAAACAAGCAGAGATATTTTCTAAGTGTGAAGTGTTAGAAGTTATACTGATCTTTGTGTTTATATAGAACAGATTTATCTTTATTATTAATTCTGTCAATTAATTCCATTTTTTTAAAACACTAAAATATAAAATAATTTGGCTTTAGTATAGTTTCCATTTGTATAACTCTCACATTCAAAGTTCGGGTTCCCATATTTTTAATAATTGTCCATTTCTTCCTTAGGGGATTTGCTCCAGCCTACACGATGTTGATAGTAAGTGGGCCCTTGAAAAATCACCTGATTTAGCTTTCCCCTATCCGGTTACTCAAAATGCCTATAACAAGATATATATGCAAGGCAATAAGTGTCACTTTTCCTTTTTTTTCTAGATCATACTGACTTTTATTTCTCAAACTATCCACCTCAGCAAGTTTTTCACACATTTTCATTGGAGAGCTTTAATATAATACACACCCTGCCTTCAGGGACAGTGCTTTTCAACCTGATTCCACTGGGCTGCACACTGGAATCAGCTGGAACAATTTTGAAAATCCTAAGTCCGGGCCCCTCCCCAAAGGTGCTGATTTCATTGATCTGGGCTGTGGCCCTGACACCAGAATCTTTTAAAGTTACCCACATCATTCTAAGGTGCTGTCATGGCTGAGAAACACTGCTTTGGAAGTTGACAGTCTTGGGGGGCAGATTACTAACAACAGCAACAAACCACCCATTTGTGGGGTACATACTTGTGATCAGCAGCAGGCTAAGTGCTTTATGCACCATATATCATTTAACCCACAACCACCTTACTGGGAAAGATTGATACTAATTCCTGCTTTATGAATAAGCACACGACAATGAGAAAGATTAAGAACTCTCCCAAGATGCTACCACTGTTCAGGGGCTGAGAGACAACTCAAGGGCAGTTCTGTCCCACCCCAGGGGGAACTCGTCATCACGGACTACATCACAGCGGGAGCTGTGCCGCGAACCAGATTCTTGTTTACGGGCAAGTCAGAGTGCCAGTGAATACAAGTGACCGAAGAATTTCCTTCAGGAATATAAAAACACTAAAATTAACAAGATATTAGAAATGCCCATTTTTCTCCTTATCCTGATTATCAGAATTGATTGCTAACTTTCTCAAAATAGTAGTATCTGCGGTAAAGAACACTCCCAGGCAGTGTTCTGGTCTAGCTGCATACATCTCAGTTGTCATGGACACAGGAAAGAACAATGAAATCATTATTTGACTATTATTTCTTAGTTGCTAGTCAGCCTATGATACTGCCTGTAAACTGCATCTCTGCATTCCCTTTGGATCGGGGGAGCTGTCCCTGCTGGTAGTGACAGAATAACCACAAAGAAAACAGTCTTTCTCAGGGGAAAGCCATCTTTATCTGTCAATATTAGTCACTTGAGAAACAGAGATACAGCAGCTGAAAAAACAGTTTGACTGTTTTAAGTTTACAGGTGGCCTTATAATGGAAAGTTTTACACACTGAAATTCCTTTTTCAAGTTAAAAAAAAGTTTGGGTAAAAAGGGACAAAATTTGGCAGTATTTTAATGCAGTGTTTCTAACCGGCTTACAAAAGCAAAATATCACATTTTAGTGAAGCTTGGCGAATTGAGCACCAGCCTTCTGGCAAGCGGACTCAGTTAACTGTTACCACCCTTTCTATGCTACACATTCCTCATGGTTAAAATCAGATCAGCCACACGTATGTGTTATCACAAGACACTTAAGAAATGTTTTCTGAATGAATTCATGGACATTGGGGAGAACTAATTCAAAAAATATTTTCAAGAATCAAATTGTATACACTATAAGATAATAATGTCAGCATGTAAATAATAGGTCAGCAGCTTAAAGTCCAGCTAGAAAGTATTTTGATGTACACATTTGTTTGCTTGTGCATGTGATTGTGTGTGTGTGTGTGTGTGTTGTTTGGGAGAAACCAGAATCAAAAAACATGAAGGCGTGTGACTGATAATTCTGTAAGCACCAGCAGCAAGGGTCAGATGCTCAGGGTTCCATCAAAGACACTTGTTGCACTTTCCCCAGCAATTGGGACAATGAAGCAGACAGGACCAGTTTAGATTGTAGGTGGCTCAAAACCTTTCTCCTGATTGGCTCATCAAAACTTAAACTTTTTGTAGGAAAAAGGCACTCCAAAGGAGCCTATCCCACAGAATAAAGGACAATTAGTTAAATTTCTTGATTTAGCTACTACTACAATAGCATTTTCCTAGAATAAAATCAGGGTTTTAAAAAAACAGATTAAATAGCTATTGACAAGTCAGAAAAGTATGGGACACTGTAGTGGACAGCCCTGGGCAGTCCCCGAGTGAGAACACTGAACCATGGGGTTGAGGGGTTAGAAAAAAATACAGAAACTAATGAGAAAGGAGAGACTTAATTACAGACTTGGGTAATGATTTTGCCTTCAAATCCTGGGAAAATGGCTGACAGACCGTAGTTAAACTATAAATCAGCAGTTGTCAATTAGGTGGTCACTTTATAGCAGGAGTGGAATACTGAAATAACTAAATTAAGGACAAGATCTTTATTACTTGTCTTGGTTAATAATGCTTGATAAAATTTGCTCCAAATAATACTCCACAATTTTAAGATCCCAAAAGTTAGTATGAATGACAAATATAATCAAATACCTACAAAAATATAAATGTCTTTCTCTTTTAAACAAAGTAGGTCTTGGGTGAAGGCAGTGACTCAAGTTATTTGATAGGGTGACCCATGGGATGTGAATTGAGAATCACTCCTATAGACCCTCTACAGAATATTGAAAAGGAAATTTCCAGAAGCAGCCTAATGACTGTTTTGGAAATGGAAAGACCACTACATCTGGTGAAAACTATTATATTAATGATATCCAGGTTTAAGAACAAAACAAAACTCTACCACCCCAAATTAGAATTAAGCAAAAATAAGATTAGGTTTCTAGAAGGCAAACAAAATATACAGTTTATATTATAAATTGTAGAACAGAATTATAGTTAGCATATGTTCATATAATGTATCACTCATCTATGAAGATATTTTTAAATGTTTGGAATATGCCTAAATACTTCTATGTTTCTCCCTCTCCGTTAATAATAACTAACACTTACTGAGTGCTGGGCACGATTATAAGCAATTTACGTCTATCAACCCAACTGATCCTTCCAACGACCTTATCAAGTAGATTGCAATGTATCTCTAGTTTATGGTGAGGCACAGAAATGTTAAACTGCCTGCCCAAGGTAACACACCTAGTGAGTGTCAGAGTCAGAACGTTATGCCAGGTAAAGCATCAGAATCCCCTCAGCACACCCCCTCCCTGTATTACCTCCACTCTCTTTGCAAGGTAACACTCACTATTAAAGCATGGATGCCTCTTGATAGGGTGTCATCTTTTCTTTTTTGTTGATCTCATTTGTACCTATTTCACTGCTTAGCTCCCATAAATGTACTCAAAAGTTTGCCACCTATGCAACTATTTTTGGAAAGCTATGTAATTCCAAAATAAAGAAAAGATCTGAAAACAAAAATGAGGTAGGTCAACATTTCCACATAAGCAGGGGTGGGCAAAAGTAGGTTTACAGTTGGAAAAAGACATGCAGGTTGTGATTATTACAGTAGCTTTATTAACTCAAAAGAAAGTCACAATGGCACAGTGCACTTAGGTCCATTCACATAAGTGCTCTAATTGCCGGCCTTCATTACCTACACATTCTTGTAGTCTACTTGCTATACTCAAGCACACTTTGGCACAGAGTTCTTTTTTGTCATCAATAAACTTACTTTTGCCTACCCTGTATAAGTACATACATATAGTTTTTTTTCTACACACACATGAATGAATTAAATAACTCTTTGGGACACCAGAGTAGGAACTTCATTAACCAGAAGAGAAAATTAAGATTATGTTGCTGTGACCCCGAACAAGTACACCATTGTGTGACTGCATGCTTCTCTCTGTGTCTGCAACACATGTGGAAGTGACTCAGCTATTCCTGAGGAAGTGTGGGCAAGTAGAAAGATTGACTTAAATAAATACAACTAACACAGTGAACTCTGAACTTGAGAAAATAAACCTACCTCCAAACAATAATCAATTTAACAATCAGATAGTCTGTGCATCTTATGATCATTCCTAGGAAACCAGGTATTGGGAAGAAACAGGTCGATATCCATGCATTGTCAAGATCCAGCAAGACATGTATGACGCAAGCTTGCAGAATCAATGGGAATTTAAGTACCAAGGATTAAAGTCCTTCCAGGACTGACTCCTATTTAGAGCAATCACAGCATGAGCACTAAGACCCTTTGGACTTCCTTTCTCTCCCTTTGCAGCTATAGGGAGTAAAAGGAATAGCACATCTGAGACAGTGTGTGGTTTCTGGGTCAACGTCCAAATTTGGTGGCAGGAGAGCAGCAATGATTCCCCTCACCAGCGATGACATGCACTAGGCACAGTGTGGGGGGGACTGCACCAACTCCTTCAGATCACGTATGATGCACTACGTGCTCTAGTACCTTGACGAAATGTTTAAAGTTCTTTAAATTAGCATTCAAAATTGAGAACAAAAATAAAATGGACTTCCACTCAGTCATCTGTCTGTTCATTCAACAAATGTTTCTTCAGTTCCTACTCTGTGCCAGGCTCTGGGTTGGGCCCTGGGGATAGAGCAGGGCACCAAACAGAACATGATTTGTATCCTCAGGGAGCTTATTTTGCCAATAGAAACAAGAAGAGCATGTTTTAGTATCTGTCACTATTCTATATCAAGTTTATTTAACAATTAATATTATGCTTTCTTAAATTTAAAAAATGGGTCAGTGTTACAGCTTAATACAATATAAAAACATTGCTAATAAAATAGATGTTTTAAAGTGTGAATTCCCTCATGTTTATTCAAATGCAAGAATATCTAAATTCATATAAACTGCACAAATCATAACCAAGAAGCAGATATTTTTCAATGTAGAAATAGTTAATTTGCTGACAACCTATACATACTAATGACGACTGCAACGCCCATTTTCTCCAACTTTGAAGCCTCCTTTATTACACTTTTTTGGTTTGCACTTCCCCTTTGTTTATCCTCTGCTGTCTGACTATTCAACATACATATCTACATCCACTCATTCACCCACCCATTTATTCATTGCACAAGTATGTGCCAGGAACAAATGTAGTGAGAACCTCTGGAATCCATTTACCCTTGTCCCTTTAGGACCAGAGTTTCTCAGAGGTTGAAAGAGACCTAAGATGCTTCCATTTACTAAGACTCAGTATGCAAAAAAGAAATGCCAACTAACATACTTATTAAAATGTATTTCATTTTTGATAGCTACATTTTACACATTAATGCCTTTAACACACAATTGCAATGACAAAGGCAATGAGTTCATTGTCTAGCTTTATTTGAAAGAAATGTCAAAATGTATGATGTCCTCTGTGAATGTGAGGCCCCACTCAAATGGCCTTCCTGGTCCGGCTTACACCCTTTTCCTCTTGGCTTTGGCACATTCCTATCTCATTGCCAAAGAAAAGACACCAGGCTATCTGCCTATATGAGTGGCTCCATCGAATTCCCTACTGCTTACAGCCCTGGGCATCTCCAGGGAAGTAAACCTCAGAAGGGCACAGGACCCTGGAGCTGGGTTTAAGGGTCTTAAATGCCCTGGGCTTCAGGACTCCTATTAGTGGTATTTCACACTTAATACAAGTTTAAAAAAATAAGATTTTTGTGGCTCACCCACAAATTACATAACATTGTCCTAGGGGGAAATACACCCTGATTGCAAATAACCAACCTAAAACTATAGATTTCTGGAACATGACTTACACACTTAATGGCATTACATGAAACCATACTCTTTCTCCATACCCATGGTAACTGTGTTTCTTATTTATTCTTATATATTTGTCTTATATGGCTTTTTTCTACACAAGGCAAGAATCTTTTTTAAAAAAATTAACTTTCCCATAAAAACATTTGCCATTCATTTCTATGTTCATAAATCATGGAATGTAATAGACTTTTCTTTTGAGTTTATAATATAAAATATTTGTGTAGGGCTGCACACAAGCAGCAACCATACCTCTCCTATTGATTATATGCTTATCTTCCATTCTACGAAGCAAATCATACTGTTTAGCATAGTACTATTTGCATTGAGATACACCTTAGATCAAAAAATAATAGTTTTATTTTCACTGCTACCCTGTGAATTATCACTGCTACAAGGACCATTCCCTTCACAATCAGCAAATTAAGATGTTCAACCTCCTCCACATTTATGGCACATAAACAAAATAGGTCTCAATAGAATTGTATTGTTTTCTGGTAAATGCAATTTGAATAAAAACAGATTTAGTGAGTGGCTATTTAATCTAAACTGTGTTCTAGGCCCTGAAGTAAAAAATAAATAAGACTTGGCCTTCAACTGAAAGGGACTCATGTCACAAGATTTAAAAAACAAGAAATAAATCCAGTGTAGTGTAATCTTTTAAATTAATCACAACAAATTTTTAAATTGTGAAAAGCATCCACGTAGAGTGAAACATAATACTACCTAGTATGTAAACATACCAATGAAAGTATTATAAATATATATAATACTGGATAATGGCTATTTAAATATCCACCATTGAATGAACAAATAATACATTTTTTAACTATGGAATATATAAATCCAGCAAGACATTATTACCACTGCTAAGAAAAAAAAACTTAGGTGCTAGGGTCTCTACTTTTCTTTCTTTTATTTCCCTGCTTTGCTTCTCTGTTAACCTCCCAATCTCCAGCATATTCATGCTGCAAAGAACAGAAGGCATAGGCCAATGCAGATTGCCATGTAAACATGAAGGAAACAGTTCTTAAAAAGTCTTATTTCCTGATGCTCAATCAGGAAACCATGAGGCTATATCCCTCTGTAAAAGATGCTGATATGTCTTTCAATTGTGGTATCATCACATTCCTACTTTCAACTTAATATAAAATAAATACTTTCTTAGTGCAACTAAAATTATTGAATGAAAAAATCCTTTGAAGTCTTAGTATTTATTACATCAAATGCTTTCATTCATCTTCTTTATAAATTTCCTAAAATTTCATAGCTGTCTAGCTTTCTCATTAAGAGAGAAAGAAATAATTTGTTTTAGTAACCATTTTTTTTTAAATATTTTAAGACATGGGAAAGTTATACTGCCATCTTGTGGTTAAAAGTTCATTGACAGGAGCAAGGACCTGGTATTTCCCACTAACTCCAAAATACAGTACGTATTATATTAATCTTTTTTTAAAAAATGCTGTTCAGAACTTTTGTTTAATAAAAATATAGTCTTTACATCTCACTCACTTTCTTGTGTTAAAGCCCACTAGATTAAAATGAGAAGTAGCATTATGAGTGGCTGCCTCAGACAAATATAAAAAGAACTATACATTTGGCACTCTAGATCTTTCTCACAGAAGCTTATCATTTACTATTAGTGCAACATACACTCCAACACTGAAAATTTATAGAGACAAAATTATGTAATCTAGGAGTTTCATCTCACAAGGTAATCTACAACACCTACAAGTAATTAATATGACATTTATGCTAAGCTTATCAAAAATTTTCATTTGATCCAAGACTCTAATTACAAAAGCAAGACCACCACAGAGAAAATAAATTTTATAGCAACATGGTTTTTTCCATTTCTCTTACTTAAATACATAAACCTATTTTCCATATATAAATAAGAATCATGATTATGAAAAAATCAGTTGCAAAAGTAGAGTCCTCTATATTTTCCAAATGTATAATCTTCCATGATCTATGCAAGGCACCTGTTCCAAATGTTTTACAATGATGGAATCTTTTAAAGGTTAACACACTTCTACATATGTCTGCAGAAAGCCTTTTCTTTTTTTCTCTTGCTTTTTAGCAAATCATCAAAATTATAGGAAGACAGCGCCATCTATAGGTATGCACAAGTACTGAATGGTATTCTTAGATTCAGATGTGATTGCCCACTGTTTTTACACTAGCCAAGCAAATGTACTGCCCTAGGAAAAAACTACAAAATAACACTGCTCATTCTTGAATCTCTGGAGAAATGTTTGCAATTTATTTCAAAATGTATTTAGGCCCTGGCCAGGTGCCATGTAACTCAGTTGGTTAGAACATCATCCCAGTTCTCCAAGGTTGCAGGTTCAATACCTGGTCAGGGCACATAAAAGAATCAACAAATGAATACGTAAGTAAGTTGAACAACAAATCAATGTTTCTCTCTCTCTCTCTCTCTCTCTCTCTGTCTCTCTCTCTCTCTCCCCCTCCCTCCCTCCATTGCTCCCTCCCCCCACCTTTCACACTCTAAAATCAATAAATAAGGTTTTTAAAAAACCAAAGTGTTTTAATCTATCTCTATAATTATTCACCAAAATAATAATGACAATTACAACAACAGCCACAGCAACAATAATAAAAACTAATGTTTCCCATAATTCTATTTCTCAGATTTTGGTATACTTGATGACCCATAAATATGGATAACTTTTCAAAAATTAGCAAAATGACATGTCTCTTCTCTCTTCCAATCACTCTCTGTAAAACTTTTGGCCACAATTCTATTTTAGGTGTCATTCAATTCTATTGAAATATATATTTTATTTTTCTTTCTCCAAAGTTATATCTCCCTCCTACAAAAGTCCAGTCTAGCTTTTATAGACATTCGACTAAACTCACCCTTGCATCTAACCTAATGCTACAAGATTCATATAAACAGAAAGGCTCAAGACACCTATTTTATGCAACTTAAATTCCCTTGTTTTTCACAGACAGGTTTGTCCACTCTGATTTGGAGTTGTTCTCACTCCAGTGAGTCATTCTGGTGTCTTGCCTAGTTACATAAGGATTCAATTATCAATTACCTGACGACTAAGACTCAGTTCATTCCTAATCAATTGCCTGTAGGACTTGGCAGAAAAGGGGGAGTGCATCCATGCTGACAGACCCCCTGCTGGGTAACATGGAGAATTTCATGCTTGTGCTATGTCTGGCATTTAAAGATCTGGCTAAAACAAGAAAGTTCCTGTTTCATCAAGGGCAGACCCAGTTTGTCCATCAACATTCAAGTTCCAGAGCACCTACAATACTTAACCCAACCAGAAAGACAAGAGGCCTTCTGAAGGTGATACTCTATGTGGCTGCCAACCTGATTTCTCTTTCTCCATACTATGAGGCAGGACACAGTGGTGCATAGGAGCACAAGCTTTGAAAGCAAAGAGAAGGTTTTGAGCCCCTGCTCTGTCACTGGCCTTGAGCAAGTTATTTAATTTTTCTGAGCTTCAGTTTCTTCATCCTCAAGAAATTACAAATTAATATCAATGATTTAAGCAAAGTAAGGTGCTCTGACCATAATAATTACTCAATAAATGTCAGTACTTAAGACTTATCTTACAGTTTCCTGTTTGTCTTATAAAAACTAACGACAAGATAATTAGTAGGGTCCACCTAACCCAAACAAACACCCAGGCAAATTCGTGTGTAACTTCTTAAGATAACAAAAAGAATGCATAAGAAAGGCTGAACTCAAAATAAGGATGAGTACAACTATATAAAAAGACAAAATGGTATCTGAGGGTTTAATATCAGTTTCAAATTTTATCTCTGAAATATTTTTGAAAATTATTAGAACCCATGTGACTCTTGATTGCATATTATGTTACTGTGTAAGTTAGAAACTTGTCTGCAGGGCACAGAGGGTTATCTGCAAATGGATACTGCTGAAGCCAGAGAGCAGATGGGCTTGTTTAGGGAGATAACGGAGTGTAGGGCAGAAGACTTCAGAACCCCGCAGAACATAATTTTTTTAAATTTATTTTTCAAGTACAGTTTACATACAATATTATGTTAGCTTCATGTGTACAGCCCACTGATTAGACACTTAGGAAGTCTTCACTTCAATAAAACTAATACCCATCTGACACCATATACAGTTATTACAATATTACACTATATTCCCTATGTTGTACTTTACATCTCTGTGACTATTCTGTAACTACTAATTTGCATTTCTTTACCTTTTTTACCCATCCTCCCAAACCCTCTCCTATTTGGCAACCATCAAAATGTTCTCTCTATATATGAGTCTGTTTCTATTTTGTTTGTTCACTTATCTTGTTTTTTAGATTCCACATTAAAGTGAAAGCTTATGGCATTTGTCATTCATTCTCAGTCTGACTTAGTTCACTCAGCACAACCCACATTGTTCTAGATGGCAAGATTTCCTTCTTTCAATGGCTGAATCATGTTCCATTGTATATGTTCCCCACTTTTTCTCTATTCATTCATCTGTTGATGGACAATTAAGTTGCTCCCATGTCTTAGCTATTATAAATAATGCTGCACTGAACATATGGATGTATGTGTCTTTTCAATTTAGTATTTTGGGTTTCTTCAGATAAATACCAAGAAGTGGAATTTCTGGGTCCTTCTTTGCTTATTGTTATAGCCTTTGTCTGATATAAATATTTCTACCCAGCATTTTTGTCTGTTTGTTTCCATTTTCATGAAATACCTTTTTCTACCTTTTCATTTTTAGTCTGTGTATGTCTTTTGACCTGAAGTGAGTCTCTTTAGACAGCAAGGTGGGTGGGACTGGGTCTCAGAGAATCACCGGGGGGGTGGGGAGGGCTAACAGTTTTAAGTTGATGGACACTCAGATATGGCCTGGCCTGCACCTGCAGAGGGACAACTCAGAAAAGGGACAATGGCCTCTGTCCACACTTCTGTCTGGGAGAAAGCTGATCCTCCAGCCCTCACCATAAAGCCAGACAATTCAGTTCCTACCCAAATATATCTGGATCCTTTCAAGATGTTGCCCCAGTGCTGGAGCTCAAAGGGAGTGAGTCCAAGTAAGTCCATGTGTGGGCCCTTTAAAAGGAATACTTGGGACTCCAGAAGCCCTCAGTCTCAGCCACAATCTCCACTGGTTTTCACAGCCAGAAGTTATGGGGGCTTCTTTTCCCAACACTGAAATCCTGTCTGGGGCAAGGGGAGGTGCTGATGAGACTGGGGCCCTTGCTCTTCAGAGGCAACCTCTCCAGCCAAGATATCCCTCCCAACTTTTAATCATCACATGTGCATGTGGGACCAGCCAGACCCTGGTCTTCACCTCTCCTACCACTCTGGATATGGCTTATTCTTTAATTCTCTAGTTAAAGGACTTCCATTCCTCCAGAATTCAGGCACTTCTGAATGGCTATTCTGTAGTTTAGTTGTAATTTAGATGTGGCTGTGTATCTGAGTACTACACTTACCTATACTAATGTCTTGACCAGAAGCAGAACATCAATTTTTAAGGAAAGAGAAAAAGAGGAACAATAAAAAAGTGATGAGAGTCCTGTCTCGGGGCTCAGTTGGTTGGAGCACTGTCCTATACACCAAAGGGTTGAGGGTTCTGTTCCCGGTCTGTGCACATATCTGGGTTGTGGATTTGATCCCTGGTTAAGGTGCTAAGGGAGGTAGCCAACTGATATTGATGTCTGTCTGTCTCTGTCTGTCTGTCTGTCTCTCTCTCTGTCTCTCAAATCAATAAGCCTATTCTCAGTGAGGATTTTTTTTAAGTGATGAGAAAAAAAGGGGTTAAAATCAATTAAAAAATCAATAGCACAGACAACTTTAGAGAGAAAAATTGGTCAGAGATGCGAAATTCAAGAATTATTTGGTAAAATTAGGAATGAGAATCAGTAGTTAATAGTTTCAGCAGAAAGGTAAACTCAAATATGCTAATTATAGCAGGTTGAAAACAGTGAGAAACTTTTCAAAAAGCTTTACAGTGAAATGAAAACAAATACAAGGCCATATCTAGAGATATGTGATGTGAATTTGAGAAACACAATATGAAGAGAAAAATACAACTGAATGCCTGTGGTGGGTTGAATTGTGCCCCCCCCCAACTTCTGGGATCTGAGAATGGGACCTTATTTGGAAATAGTGTCTTTAAGAAGTGATCAGGTTAAGATGAGGTGATACTAGATTAGAGTGGGCCCTGATCCAATGAGTGGTATCCTCCTAAGAAGAGGACAGTTTGGGCACAGAGACAGAGACAAATAGGGAGAGAAAGCCATGTGACAACAGCCAAAGAACACAAGTATTGTTGACAACTGCCAGAAGTGAGAAGAGAGGCTGGAACAGATCCTCCCTCGGGGCCTCCAGAAGGAGCCAGCCCTGCCTGCACCTTGATTTCAGACTTGTAGTCTCCAGAACTGTGACACAGTGAAGTCCTGTCATTATAAGCCGCCCAGTTTGTGGAACAAGAAGCCCTCGCAAACTAATACAAGGACTATGAATAACAATCAAAAGCTACAGAGCTGCCCTGGTAGGTGGCTCAGTTGGTTGGAGCATCATCCTGTACAACAAAATGTGGGTTCAATCTCCAGTCAGGGTTGCATACAGGAGGCAAACAATCAATGTCTCTCTCTCACATCGATGTTTCTCTTTCTCACTCTCTCCCTCCCTTCCTCCTTCCCTCTCTCCCTTTCTCTCTCTTTCAAATCTGTATGCATATGCTCAGGTGAGGAATAGATGAATGAATAAATGATACAGACTTAACATAATACAATGAGCATAAACCATGACCCATCAAAGTATGGAAATAATTTACATAGACATAATAATTTAAAAGAAAAAGAAAAAGACAACAGGTTAGAAAAACCTGTTAAAATTTAGAATAATTAAGAATCTTGCAGAAGACCCTTCATGTGGTGTCAACCATTGCCATTTTAAGATACCACCTACTTTAATCAGAATGATGAAATGATTTGTTCATCTCTTTTAAGTTTGGGCTCCTGGAATTAAAAATTATACATAAATTTAAAAAAATTATCATGGGCCTCTCTCAGAAAATGGAAGAGATTTCAGACCTGAAGGTAATTTTTTTTCACTTAGATTACAATGGAAGAAAATATTGTATTGTTGCAAGTATCAGTTGTCTGATGATGAGAACTCTAAGAATAATATTCTGTGACCTGTGCTTCTGATATTTATTCATCAATATAGTCAAGAAACCTTTCTGAGTACTTACTGTGGTGTACCTAAAACACCAGGTTCTTATTGTTCTGAGATGTCAAAGTCAAGAATGGGGGGAAGGTTTACAGGAGGAGGAAAGTAAGAAAGGGCTGCTTTAACGAGGTGTTCCTCAAATGCTGTGTAGAAGTTGTTTTATGTCACCTGAATCATGTACACATATACTATACTTACATTTTTTAAATGTTTTTCAGTTAAGGATAGTAAAATGAGAAATTCTTTGAAATGTGCTTATGAAATTCATATTTTAACTGTTCTTAAATTCATGTTTTTGAGATCTAGGTTTTTCCCTAAGAGAGACAAGACTACATTTTAATTAAAACACATCCCTTAAAGGTATTTTATAATTAATTTGAGCAGTAGAGTTGCTTCCTCCTATATGGTAGAAATAAGGGGAATTTTTCCTCCCTAATTACCCAGATAATGGGTTCCAGCCTCCCTTTGATGTGTCATAAAGCCTCACCTGTTTCTACAACCTGCTATTTATTATCAAACAATTGCAGTTCCCCAAATCCTGAATTTCCAAAGGTGCCATTTATCCAAATCACATGTGTGTCCCCTTTGCACCCATTCTGAAAAAGAATTCTCCTTGATCAAAATTTTAACCTTGATTACCCCCGGTGCATCACCTCTTTTATTACCTAGTCCAAATTAAAATCCAGAGGACTACTAGTACACATACTTCCTGTTAATGCAGTTCTTTTAACTGCATTTTAACTCGGGCAGTAACAGGTATAAATCTAGTGAAAAAGAAGATCTGTAAGATCAGGGTTTAAAACATGAGGTTTAAAATTATCCCATACCTTTTTAGTAACCTTTTTACATCGAAGGTACATGGAAGGCTGTCCCATGAGTGCAATGGACATTTCACATGTACTCTCAATAGTTCATCTCCCCACAGCCTGTCCATGAATCCCAGATTTCCCTTCTCCCTACACGGTCTTCCCTTTCACTGTCTCATTTGGCCCCTTGAAAGTGATTAATGGGATAAACTGTACAAAGACTTGAAACTGTGTCTAATGCAAAAGTGGGAAACGTGTTTCCATAATACTTTGAACAATTTGACTAAAACTTCTCTATGCGGTGACTGAAGATGCCCGGGGGTGTGTGCCCACAGGATACGGGGACTAGTGCAGGACTGGGGAAGTAAATCAGCGTCCTGCCAGCCTGGTGATTATGTAAGTAATATATGAAGGAGGAATGTTCTAGGAAACAATGAGTGGAACTTACAGACTTTGAGGAGTATGAGTATAAGATTCTGAGAGGCAAGAGTAGGAGGATCCTAGAAATGCCGCTATGGAAGGGATTCACCGTGAACAGGGCTGAGGCATGCCTTCAGGAAGGGGCCTGACAACCCCTGGTAAGAACAGGGTCTCTCAGGAGTCCATGAGGACTTCATCAGAGACGCTGGGAGATTCTGAGGTTGGGGTGCAAAGCCCTATGAGAACCTGAAGGAGAAAACCATCTATCTGAGCGCACCTAAAAAGTTCCTACATGACATTAGATAAGAATTCCATGAATTTGGGTAACACATGGAAGAGCCCAAACTAGTCTTTAGGGAGCATGATCAGGTCTCAGGTGGAGCCATTCTCCTGGCTCCAAGGAAGATGTGCATAAAAGAAACCTTCCAGAGCTCTGCTGATGGGCAGACAGTGTAACGATGTGGCATCTGGGGATGCTGAGGCCCAGGGACCTTGGGAGCACTAGCAAGTTTGGGGAATCTCAGTCAGTGTTGCTGTCAGGTTGGCTGCCAATCCATTTGGTGCTTCTGTGAGAAATAGAAAAAGGTGTCCATTCTTCCTGGGTGGAGGCATCTCAGCTCTGGAATGCACAGATGATGGATCAGAGCACGGGCTAGATTTCAGTCTCCACTGGCTCCAGTGACCAGAGTCCTTTTGCAGGCAACTATCTGCCCAACTGCAAATGGAGGCCCTGGGTGGACTGAGGGTTTTCTTTTGGCTAAAAGCTAATTGGTGCCCACACACAAAACTATTTGAAAAGAGCAAGATACTATAGCAGAAAGACTATAAGGATTGTGTTTATAGATAAAAGTTCTTCTAAAGGATGTAAAATAATAAGACATAAGTAATAAGGGATAGCATGACTTGATCTCTCCAATAAATGTCTGTCAATAGGAATATTATTTTCCTAGTCCCTTCCCTATCTTGATTTTTTGTAGAAGTGGTTATATGCTTGTGCAACCATAGGCAAGTTAATTAGGCCCTCAGTACATCAGTTTCTTCATCCTGGAGTTGTGGTAAGGATTGAAAAGGTTAATACACATAAAGCTTAGAACTGGGTCTGGCATTTAGTATTGACTCAATAAATGTTAGCCATTTTCATTATTTGTACCAGTCACATGTTAACAAGAATGCTAAAGCTGGATAGGCCTGTAGAGACCATCTGGGAAACATTTATGGAGAAGATAGTTTTTCAAGCTAAGCCCTGGAAAATGGATAGGATTTCAATAGGTAGAGAAAACAAGGGGAAGACATCCCAGGCATTGGGAATAAAGGTGGAAAGGTACAGGCAACATCCAACTATGTATGGTTAGCAGATTTATTTAGCAGAAACCAAATGGAATGCATAGGAGATGGGTAGAAAATAAATCTGAAAGCTAAACTGAGGCACATAATAAGGCATACAGAATTCATTCTCCTCTCTGGTCAGCAATAAAAACCAAGAAATTTAACTTGCAACCCTCTGATCTGGCTCCCACTCTATGGGCTCTCTTTTCTCAAAGGTCAAGTGCAAAACTTCTAAAACTTGGAAGTACAAACCAATGACTTGGGGACCTTCCTAAAATGCAGATTCTGATATGGTAGGTCTGGAGTGAGGCCTGAGAGCCTACATTTTCAACAAGCTCCCAGGTGCTGCCATGCCCCTGCTGCTCACCCCTGGACCACACTGATACCAAGGGTCTAATCCAATGGCCTCTTCTCACTTTCATCCTTAATCCCTCTACAGTGTTAGACCTTAGTGATCTTCCTGAAGCCCTCATCATTGGCTTCTATTCTCTCAACTGAATCTTATGCTACTACTTGAAGCTGAAAACACAGACTAGAAGCCTGTAAAACTCCAGTACATACTAACTTATCTTGAGCACAGCTTTCATCATATAACACAAAGTTGCCATTGGTTATAATATCTAAGTACAATAGTTAGCTATAAACTCAAGGTCGGCCTTTAGATGTGTATTGTCCAAGCAACTGTCAGTGCATTAATCTCTTTGTTTTTTTAATACAAATATTACAAACCATCTTTTAATAAAACATAGGCTTATATAGTTATAAGAGACATCTATTACCCATCTCATGATGTGTGTAGCTTCTCTGGAGAAAAGCTCCCCTGAGTTTCCATCCCACCCCTACCCCAATATCCACATGGGCATTGGCTATAATTGTTGAAGAGGTGGGTCCCTGACCAACACTGGGTTATTTTGAGTCTTTCCTCAGATTTTACGCTAGAACTGAAAAAAGCATGTCAGTCTCTTCTTGTTCTCTCTACAGAACAGAAATCAAAAAGCACGTAAGTGCAGGAACTATTGGGGAACACCGGCATGTGGACTCCAGAGCAGACAACAGAAGAAAGACCGATTAAGTCACTAGACAAGCATAAGGAAATAGCTCCACAGTGTGGCACCTGACGACCTTGCACATTTCCACACAGACCACCTGGGCAAGGCTTACCCACAATCTGACCTGAGTCTTGGCAGATGTCCTGTGATTTCTTCTAGCCTAAGGGAAGATTAGAAGCCTGCTGAGGAGCTTCTGAAAGGCTGTTTCTCCCATTATCTTGTGGAAGGCTTCCACAAGGCCATTTCTCAACAATCTCCCTAGTTTCACTTGAGCACAAGATTTTCCACCTCACTCCTACTTAGGGTAAAGCTGCAGACTTCAGTCAAGTCTGTAAAACTGCTTGGCTGTGGTTCTGAGAAACCAACAGCAGAGGGACCTACTGCTCATACCGTTTACCATCTGGTCTGCTCAATTTGGTGCTACCAGTGGAACAAGGGACACAGGGAACTGACACCATAATTACTTGCTTTTGTTGTCTGCATAAGTAATTAACTGTCTGAATCTATTTGGGCATATTTACTCCTTACCAGGCAAATTTATGAAAGCGATGCTAACACCTGTCATAATATTATTTGTGGCCCTATTTTTAGCCACCACCTTGCTGCTTTGGGAATGCTTAACCATTTGACAAAGAGAAAAAGGAAGACATGGCAAGAGTTCACTTCCTAAGCTCCCCTCAGTGCCCCAGCTCCTAATTCCAATCTGTTCCAGGAATGCATCCCAGACCCTGAATTCCATGACATACCCTAGTATTTCTCTAATAAACCTCCTTAGTTACTTTTTCTTAAGAAATTCAGAACGTATTTTTTAGCCTTTACCATCAAAAGATTATATAATACACACACATACACACAGAGGTGTTGCATTTGAGGACAGTTTCAGTCAGAACTCCAGTGCTAGAGATTCACATGCATTTTTTTATATTTATTAAAATTCTAACTCTTGTATGTTAATTTCTTTTTGGGCCTTGACCTAGTATATGTAATATGATTAGACTGAACTTATTAAAGTCTAATAAATATAAAATTTTATGAAAATGTTATTGGCCAAGTGGAAGAAAACATGACCCTCTCTCACTGTGATGAAAGAGTAAATTACTCTCATCATTTATCAATAATTCCATAGTACTAAATGTATACATCAACTATGCTATGGTTAACTTACCTTATAAATGTACTAATTTTCATTCGTATTAGTTACAATTTTAAGAACACGGTGGAATCACACATTATATTTGTGCCAAATAGTTATCATCCAATGAAATAATGTAAGTAGGATTAGAGTTTGATCTACTATTAACATCCTTTGAGTTTAGCTGTGTCTGATACATAGTATGATCATCTAAGCCAATATACAGGTAATTGTGAATCGTTTGGGATGTCCACCAATTAACTTCACTCTCCTATTGGGCCAGTTAAATTTTCTTTGATCAGGGTCATGGACTCTGAATCAAGTGAGTCAGGGATAGCTGAAGAGTCTTGAACATTGTGGAATCTAACCAAAATGGTGAATAAGTTGATGCAGATTCATCATCACTCAGGGGAACAACTGAAAAAGTAGACAGTGGAGCCACTGACATCATAACAATGAATAGACATAGCATAATTACATATAATAAAGTCATGCCTTGATTTCCATATTAATAAAATATCATCTTTGGGACAGTGTACAGACTGTAAGTGACACATCTGGCTGCTTGCAGTACCCTAAGATATAAGTAGTTCATGACATGATGAAAACTGGTCATAATTCGTAGTAGTCCCTTTTATAAAGAGTTCAATTTTGTTTGAAAATAAAGTAAATTTTACTAGTGGGAGTTAAACATTAGACATCTAGTCATTGTCTTAATATGATTTATTAGAGTTACCATAATATAGTTCATTAAGAGGCTATCTACATTTATATAAATGTTACATGGTAACAAGTGGATTATATAATAATTTTATATTTATAATAAAAATGCATCACAGTATGTAAGATTAATTTTTCAACCAACTGATAACTTATATTTTAAAATACTTTCACATAACCTAATCTCACGAATAACTTTCTCTAGCCACACTTGGTAATTATTTCCATGATTAGTAGCACAGATTTTTTTTGTTTTTCCTCACACTATAACTCTCCCTAAATTAATGTGAGCACATTTTATCAAAGGTGTTTGTATGTGTTAACATGAACATTTAATTTTAATATGTCTATTTAAGGCACAAACAGCCCCAAGCAAGCACAGTATGCAATAAGATCAGTAAAGTCCTGAGGTACATATTTTAATGAGGGAGGTAGGAGTTATGCAAGATCTGAATTAACTCAGAAGAAAGAGGCTACAACAGAGAGCAAAGCTAAGTCTGACAGAAGCTGGATGGTTTGAAGTAAAATAGTCAGCAGGCAAAAAGGCCTCCTCAACGTCGCAGGCCTTGGGGCTGCCCACCTTGCTTCGCAGGCTAGGAACCGAGAAGGAGGGGAACTTGAGAGCGGCCAACGCGAGCGCCTCGGCGCCTTGACCGCAGGACACCCGCCGCCCGCTCCCGCCCTCCTCTGCTCCGGTTCCGCCGGCTCAGGTCCTGCTCCCGCGGCGCGGAATTTAGAGGAAGACGGGAAAACTTGGGTTGGGGAACTTGTCTGAGAAACGTTTGCAAGCAAAGATGAAAAGCAACTGGCCCCCGACGGAGCGAACTTACCCGCGGAACCACCAGCCACGATCTGCCGAGAAGCCTCCTTCACGAAGCCGACATCGGCCTTGGCAGTCATCTCCGGAAAGCCCGAGGGCGACAGCGGGCCGAGTTGGGTGGACGGGCTCGCGGGCCTGCAGAGCTTCTCCTGATCCAGAGAGCCCGGGCTGGGTTGGTCCTTAGGCCGAGTGGCTCCCTGTGAGGCGGCGATCCCGCGACTGCTCCGAGGCGGCGGTTCCGGGCGCAGACTTCTGCGTGACCTCCCGCGGGTCCGAACTTGCCCGCCTAGTTACCTCAGGGGCTCTTTCTGGGCCCCACGTGGCTCCTGAGGCTACACGAGGGTACCCAGGAGGACAAGAGACTCGTGGACCGGGTTGGGTTGGCCGGTTGCAGCAGGTGGGGTTTGGTCTCCTAGTTTGGCGCCCACAGGCTCCCCTATCAGGAGCCTCCTGGAGTTTGTCAAGCTGGACGTGCTGCCTCTGATAGTGCAAGTAAAGAAGTGACCCTGACTAGAGTCCCAGCCACAGAGCTGGGGCGACCCTTGCTCCTCCTGGCAAGCCAGAACACAGTGCATTTCCAAAGATGGGACAAGTGTATAAATTCCTTAGAGTTACTTGCACTAGAAGTTGTGAGCTGCAGCATCTAACTCAAAGCAAATCCAATTTACAATTATCATACAATAGAGCTAATGTAGTACTATAATAAAAAATAGTTTTGGCCTGAGGGAATTTATCTAACACCTCATCAACTTGAGTTTTATTTTACTGAAATTTTTTAAGAGGCCTTATAACAAGTAAGTCTCTTCTGTACCACAGAGGTCAGTGGTTCTCAAAGTATGATCTTAGGACCCAGCAGCATCAGAGTGATATGGGAGTTTGTAAGAAATGCAAATTCATGACCCCACTCAGACCTACTGAACCAGAATCTCTGGATATAGGGCTCAGAAACCTGTATCTTAAGAAGTTCTCCAGTGACTGTTGATGAACCACTGACCTAAATAATCAAGGAACATTAAGGAACTACCAGTGTATTCTCTGTATGAAAACCTTAATTATTTATACTAGCCTTTTAGGATAGTTGACAAAAGAAAAATGATTAATTTATACTATCTTTAAACCACAGCTTGCAAGTACTGTGCAGGAGAAAAACAGATTCTAAAATTTTAATGGACCTAGAGGGCATTATGCTCAGTGAAAAAAAGACAGTCAGAGGAAGACAAATACCATATAATTTCACTTATAAATGGAATCTAAAAAAAAAAACAAAATAAAATAGAAACAGACTCAGACACAAAGAAAGAACTGGTGGTCGCCAGAGGGGAAGGAGGTTGGGAAACTGGGTGAAAGAGGTGAAGGGATGGACAAGCACAAGTTGGTAGTTACAAAATACTTATGGGGAAATAAGTAAACTACAGGAAATATAGTCAATAAGATAACTGTATGGCTCCAGTTGGGGTTCTAGAAATATGGATTGGAACACTATGTCAAGTATATGATTATCTAGCCACTTAGCTGTACAACTGAAACAGTAGAAAATAAAATTGAAAGAAAAAAAATCAAATTTTAGAAACATACCATACCTGTAACAGACAGGAGGTGATATAAGAAACAGAAAACAAAAAACTTTGGTGTCCCTATTGTTATATTACTTTTTAAACATGGAATATAGTTCTAAATATATTTAGTTTTGAATCGTATAAAATTGAAATTTTTAAAAAATATATTGTTGTTTAGTTACAGTTGTCCTGCCTTTTTCCCTATTGCCTACCCCTACCCCTGCCCAACCCCACTCCCATAGTCAATCCCCCCCATTTTCCATGCCTATGGGTCCTCTATTCCTGTTCCTTTGCTTGCCCCTCCCCCTTCTTCCCCCTTTCTCCTCTTCCCCCCACCTCTGGTCACTGTTAATTTGTTCTTAATTTCCAAGTCTCTGGTTCTATTTTGCTCAGTTGTTTGTTTTGTTGATTAGCTTCCACTTATAGGTGAGATCATATGGTATTTGTCTTTCATCATATATGTGATATCTTGGCTTGTTTCACTTAGCATAAGGCTCTCCAGTTCCATCCATACTGTCACAAAGGGTAGAAGTTCCTTTTTTCTACTACATAGTATTCCATCTTGTAAATGTACCAGTTTTTGATCCACTCATTTACTGATGGACACTTAGGTTGTTTTCAGCACTTGGTTGTTTTAAATAATGCTACTATGAACACTGGGGTGCATAGGTTCTTTTGAATTGGTGTTTCAGGATTCTTCGGTTACAGTCCCAGAAGTGGGATCACCGAATCAAAACGCAGTTCCATCTTCAGTTTTTTTTTGGAGGAAATTCCATGCTGTTTTCCATAGTGGCTACACCAGTCTGCATTCCCACCAACAGTGCACTAGATTTCCTTTTTCTCTACAACCATTCCAACACTTATTATTTATTGATTTATTAATGATGGCCATTCTGACTGCTTCGAAGTGGCATCTCATTGTGGTTTTAATTTGCATCTCTCTAATGGCTAGTGATGTTGAGCATTTTTTTCATGTGTCTATGAGCCATCTCTGTATGTCCTCCATGGAGAAGTGTCTGTTCAGGTCCTTTGCCCATTTTTTAAAAATTTTATTTATTTATCTTTAGAGGGGAAGGGAAAGAGAGAGGGAGAGAAATATCAATGTGTGGTTGCCTCTTGTGCGTCCCCTGCCGGGAACTGGCCTGCAACCCAGGCATGTGCCCTAACTGGGAATCGAACCACGATCCTTTGGTTCACAGGCCCGTGCTCAATCCACTGAGCTACACCAGTCAGGCCTTTGCCCATTTTAATTGCATTGTTTGTCTTCCTGGTGTGGAGTCATGTGAGTTCTTTATATATTTTGGAGATCATACACATGTCCAAGGTATCATTGGGAAATGTGTTTTCCCACACCATTGATTCCCTTTCCATTTTGTTGATATTTTCTTTAGCTGTGCAGAAGCTTTTTAATTTGATATAGTCCCATTTGTTTATTCTTTCATTTATATCCCTTGCCCTAGGGGATGTATCGGTGAAAATATTGCTGCATGGGATATCTGAAATTTTCCTGCCTATGTTTTCCTCTAGGACTTTTATGGCATCACAACTTATATTTAAGTCTTTTATCCATCTTGAGTTTATTTTGGGGTATGGTGTAAGTTGGTGGTCTAGTTTCATTTTTTTGCATGTACTTATCCAGATCTCCCAACACCATTTATTGAAGAAGCTATTTTTGCTCCATTTTATGTTCCTGCCCCCCTCGTCAAATATTAACTGACTGTATTGATATGGGTTTATTTCTGGGATCTCTATTCTGTTCCATCAGGTATGTGTCTGTTCTTTTGCCAGTACCAGACTGTTTTGATTACAGTGGCCTTGTCATATAGTTTGATATCAGGTATTGTGATCCCTCCTACTTTGTTCTTCTTTCTCAACATTGCTGAGGCTATTCAGGGTCTTTTATGGTTCCGTATAAATTTTTGAAATATTTGTTCTGTATCTGTGAAATATGTCATTGGTATTTTGATAGAGATTGCATTGAATCTATAGATTGCTTTGGGTAGTATGGACATTTTGATGATGTTAATTCTTCCAATCCATGAACATGGTATATGCTTCCATTTATTTGTGTCTTCCTTAGTTTTTTTCTTCAGTGTTGTATAATTATCTGAGTACAGGTCTTTTACCTCCATGCTTAAGTTTATTCCTAAGTATTTTATTTTTCTTGTTGCTATAGTAAACGGAAAATTTTTCCTAATTTCTGTTTCTGATATTTCATAGTTGGTGTACAAAAATGCCTTTGATTTCTGAATGTTGACTTTGTATCCTGCAGCTTTGCCAAGTTCACGTATTAGGTCAAGTATTTTTTTGGTGGAGACTATAGCGCTTTCTATGTACACTATCATGCCATCTGCAAACAGTGACAGTTTTACTTACTCCTTTCCTATTTGGATGCCTTTACTTCTATTTCTTGTCTGATCGCTGTGGCTAGAACTTCCAAGACTACGTTTAATAGAAGTGGTGAAAGTAGACACCTTTGTCCTATGCCTGTTCTTAGGGGGAAAGCTTTTAGCTTCTGCCCTTTGAGTATGATGTTGGCTGTAGGTTTCTCGTATATGGCCTTTGTTATGTTGGTGTACACTCCCTCTATTCTCACTTAACTGAGTGTTTTTATCATAAATGGGTGCTGTACTTTATCAAATGCTTTTTCAGCATCTACTGATATGATCATGTAGTTTTTGTCTTTTGTATTGTTTATGTGATGTACTACATCTATTTATTGATTTGTGAATACTGTACCATCCTTGCATCCCTGGGATGAATCCCACTTGATCATGGTGTATAATCTTTTTAATGTATTGCTGGATCCAGTTTGCCAGTATTTTGTTGAGGACTTTAGCATCTATGTTCATCAACAATATTGTCTTGTAGTTTTCTTTATTTTGTCTTTACCTGGTTTGGGAATAGCATGATACTGGCCTTGTAAAAAGAGATTGGGAGTCTTCCCTCTTCTTGAATTTTTTGGAATAGTTTGAGAAGGATAAGAGTTAGTTCTTCCTTACATGTTTGATAAAATTCACTTGTGAAGCCGTCTAGTCCAGGGCTTTTGTGTGCCAGGAGGGTTTTGTTTGTTTGTTTGCTTGCTTGCTTGCTTGTTTTTGATTACTGCTTCAATTTCATGAGCTGATATTGGTCTATTCAGGCATTCTGCTTCTTCTTGACTCAGTTTGGGAGGATTATATGTTTCTAGAAATTTGCCCATTTCGCCCAGGTTTTCAAATTTCTTGACATACAGTTGTTTGTAGTAGTTTCTTAAGATTCTTTGTATCTCTGTGGTGTCAATAATAACTTCACCTTTTTCATTTCTGATTTTATTTATTTGGGTCATCTCTCTTTTTTTCTTGGTGAATCTGGTTAAAGGATTGACAATTTTGTTTATCTTTCAAAGAACCAGCTCCTGGAGTTATTGATCCTTTAGATTGTTCTTTTAGTCTCCATGTCATTTATTTCTGCTCTGATGTAGATTATTTCCTTCCTTCTACTCTGGGCTTTGTTGTTGTTCTTGCAATTTTTAAGATATAGGGTTAGATCATTTATTTGAAACTTTTCTATATTTTTTAGGTAGGCCTATATTGCTTTGAACTTCCCTCTCAGGACTACCTTTGCTGTGTCACATAGGTTTTGGATTGTTATGTGTTCATTTTCATTTGTTTCCAGAAACTTTTTGATTTCTTGCTCGATCTCCCTGTTTACCCATTCATTGTTTAATAAAATGTTATTCAGTCTCCATGTATTTGACTGTTTTTGAGTACTTTCCTTGAGGTTGGTTCCTAGTTTCAAGCTGTTGTGATCTGAGAAAATGCTTGATATAATTTCAGTTTTCTTTTATTTGTTGAGACTTGTTTTATGTCCTATCACGTGGCCTATCTTGGAAAATGTTCCATATGCCTTTGAAAAGAATGTATATTTTGCTTCTTTGGGGTAAAAGCTTCTGTATATACCAATTAAACCCATTTGATGTAGCACGTTGCTCAGTACCACAATGTCCTTGTTGATTCTTTGTTTGGAAGATCTGACCATTGTTGACAGTGGGGTGTTAAAATTCCCTGCTATAATTGTATTGCTTTCTATACATTTCTTGAAGTTTTCCAAGATTTTCCTTACATATTTGGGTGCTCCTATGTTGGGTGCATGTATGTTTACAATGTTTATAGCTTCCTGATGAATTCTTCCCTTTGGAATTATGAAGTGACCTTCTTTGTCTCCATTTATGGCCTTTGTTTTGAAATCTCTTTTGTCTGATATAACTATTGCTATCCTGGGTTTTTTCCCTGTCCATTTGCTTGGAATATTTTTTTCCAGCCCTTCACTTTAAGTCTGTATAGGTCTTTTATTCTGAGGTGGATCTCTTGTAAACACCATATATGCAGGTCATGTTTCCTTATCCCTTCATCTGTGTCTTTTGATTGGAGCATTTAATCCATTCATCTTTAAGGTTACTACTGATAGGTACTTATCCATTGCCATTTTTTCCTATTGTACCTATGTCCTCTCTCTCTTTCACTGAATGCCTTCATCTTCTTAAAGCAGTCTCCTTAGCATGTCTTGCAATGCTGGTTTGATGGAGATGTGTTCTTTTAACTTTCTTTTTGTCTGGGAAACTCCGTATTATACCTTCCATTTTAAATGACAGCCTTGCTGGGTAGAGCAGTCTTAGTTACTTTTATTCCCTTCTGGCTTATAGTGTTTCTGTTGAGAAACCACCTGCTAGCCTTATTGGGGCTCCCTTGTATGTTACTATCTGTTTCTCCCTTGCTGCTTTTAAGATTCTCTTTGTCTTTAAAGTTTGGCATTTTCATTCTGATGTGTCTTGAAGTGGACCTCTTTGGGTTCTTCTTGATGGGGACCCTGTGTGCTTCCTGAACTTGCATGGCTTTTCCCTCTCCAAGTTAGGAAAGTTTTCTGTCATTATTTTTTCAAACAGGTTTTCTATCTGTTGCTCCTTTTCTCCTTGCGGTATTCCTGATTTGAATGTTGTTACATTTCATATTGTCCTTAAGTTCCCTTAAGCTATCCTCACACTTTTTGGATTTCTTTTCACGTTGTTGCTCTACTTGGATATTTCTTTGTACCTTGTCCTCAAGCTCACAGATTTGGTCCTCTGCTTCATCCAGCCTGTTTGTAATTCCTTCTAGTGTGATTTTTATTCCACGTATTGTATTCTTCATTTCTTCCTGGTTCTTCTGTTTACAGCTTCTGTTTCCTTTTTCATACAGTTCCTTGTAGTTGTCACTGAGTTCCTTGAGCATCCTTATAATCATTTTTTTAGAATTCTATGTCTGATGGATTGCTTGCCTCAATTTCATTTAGCTCTTTTTCTGGGGACTCTTCCATTCCTTTCCATTGCCAGTTCTTTCTTTGTCTCCCCATTTTCGGTGACTTTTTTGTTTCTGCATCTCAAAATGCTTTGCTTTGCTAGCTGTCTTCATGGGATGGACTTCTGTGGTAGGAGTTCTGTGGGACTCAGCAATGTGATCTCTTTGATCTTCTCATCTGGATGCTCTAGGATTGCCCTTTCTTCCATTTGTGTGGGTTCTCTTGTTATACTTGGGCTTTACTTGTTGGTGGGTTCTTTGTTGGTTGGTTCTCCCCTCTGGCAGGCTTATTACTAGTAGTCACAACTCCTGCCTTGAATTGCATGCTGTTGTACAGGTGTTGGTTAACAAAGCAGTATTACCAGACAACCAAGCCTATACCAGCAAAAAGAATCCCCCTACCACAGCAGCAATGTCACCTGCAACTGAGCAAAAATTAATAAAGGTGAAGAGAGATTACAAATATTATAAGATATGACAAAGGGAATATGAGATGACTAAAAGGGTAAATGTTACTGAGTGTGAAGAGGTAGGAGAATTGTTAAGAGTAGGGATAGAGCCAAGGCAAAGAAAGGGAAAGAACAAAATTTAAAACCTAAGTAAAACATGAAAAGGTGATGGGAACAATGAGGTAAGAAAAGGGAAGAGTATACTATGAGGTGTGAGGTAAAACTGGCAAGGTATTTGAACAACAGGAGCACAATTGCAGGAAAACCACAGCAGGGTCAATAGCAATGACAGCTGAATAAAGGTGGAATGAGAAGAATATTGTACAAAATTGAAAAGTGAATATGAGATGTCTACAGCATAAAAGGATTTTGAGAGGATAAGGGAAGTGAACTAATAAGTAAGGAGTTAAGCCCAGGTTGAGAGGAGAGGGAAAAATGAAGTAAATTCCTCACTCAACTAATCAGGGGCAGGGAGAAGGCGAATGGAGTAAGACAGGGAGAGTATTCTCTGAAATTTAAAATACAAACAAATAGTGAACAAATAGGAGTTACATTGGAGAAGTACAGCAATCATTGTGGTCTTTCGCCCAACTAGCCACTGTTTATAAAAGGTGGAAAGGAAATAAGACTTGTAAGAAGGGAAAAAAAAATGTGAGCTGACTTAAGAACATAGTGCTTATGCAAGGTTGGATGGAGGAGAAACAGTGAGAGTAAGGGATAGGAACATGGCATAGTGTGAGAGAAAATAAAAGTTTACAACATTGGTAATAAAGCTCAAGAAGATGGTGGAATAGAATAATACCAGGGAAGGGTGGTGTGTGGGATTTGGAATAACAATAATATGATAAAAAATATATATATAGTCTGAATCAACAGAATAAAAAGTAAAAGACCAAGAGTAGTGAGTTACTTGGAATATGAGTGAAGTGAAAGAAGAAAAATTAAAATGCAATATGAAAGGGAGAAACAAGAAAAAGCAAACTCAAAAATGAAAAGAAGAAAGATAAACACAAGTTCTGATGAAGAACAAAGTTGAAATTTGTCTCAGCTGTTGGTGTTCACCTTCTGACTTCTTTCTGGATCTGTCTCCTTTTCTCTCAGCTCCAGGTCTCACGTCTTACTCTTACCAAGGCGGCGGAGTCAGGGAAGGCCCCCTATAGATTGTTAAGCCTGCCTGGCCAGTTGTGCAGATCCTCCCAGCTCCTGCAGGCGTGGGGGGTTGTGCTCAGTTTTCCCCTTCTGGTGTCCCCCAAGGAAGGGTACTCAGACTGAGCTACAATAATCATAGGTGCTCAGTTTCCAGCAGCTCTCCCAGCACCCTGCGGCCCACACTCTCCACTCTGCACAGTTGCACCAGGCTGGCATCAATACACCACCTCACTTAGCACCCTTTTGATCAATCTACAAGGTGCACTGAGTGGGGGCAAATCGCACCCACAATCCTCCCTCCTTGCTGGCAGAGCAGCTGTGTGTGCAAGGTCCCTGCCCAGTGCCTCAGTTCCACTTTTGAAAAAAGTTCCTGTGGGCACCATAGCTGCTCAGAGCCACTACCTGGCTTTCCACACAGTCCAACTCTCTGCCAAGTCAAGAATCTATCTCAGTCATGGCCAGTCATGGCCCACCTCTTCTCCTAGTGCCAGGTGCCACCAGGATCCCCCCCCCCACCACTCTCTGGCACAGTCCTGGCCAGCAACTGGCACCCCAACTTAGGTGCACAGCCTGCCGTGTATGTGTGTGCTGCCTCTTACACCCCCCTACCCCCCACAACCTTATGCATTCAAGTCTCTCCTGCAGCAGGTCTGCCATTTCCCTGCCCTATCAGTGACCCAGCTCTCCTCCAATGTGGTCCCCATGGCAGCTGCGATGCCATTCCTGGGGACTTTCCCATCTGCCTTTAAAACCTCCTTACTACCCATTTCGAAGCATCATTTGCACACTTTGGTTTCCAAACTTCATATTAGCTAGCATTCTGTGGACTGTTCACTTTGTTTTCCAGAAGGCCAGCTAAGTGTCCCAGTTGGATACACGAGTAAGTGGGCTCAGCTCCCAGCTGATTTGCCGACAGCTTCTCCTCAAAATAACCTAAAATTGCCATTTTTGAAGACCAAGATCATTGAATATCAGCAATATTATATGGTTCAATTTATATTATTTCCAATTAAATACACAAAATGCAAAACTGGTTCATATATTGTTTTTTATTTCTTAGACTGAACTATTAAAAGCTGTTAATCATGATATCTAACTGGCAGATTTGAAGTGATGAATTGGGGAGACTTGCTGCTTAGGTGATTACATATGCAAAAGTAAAGTTTCTCATATTTGATTACATTTTTATTAGAATTATTGTTTTAAATGTTTACCAAGAAATAGTTTTCAGAAATTTGTCCTACTTAGGTAAAGATTTTGAGCAATTAAATAAAATATGTCTTTTTTTTTACTAATTAAATCTTTTACTAATTAAATATGTCTTGAATGCAATATAACATCACTGAACAAATATTGAGAACTTATTATACATAAGCACTAAAATCAAAATCTCAGAACTCATAGAAAACATTTCCCTCACTTTCCAATGAAGAAACTGACTTCCAAGATCACACAATGAATTAATAGTATAGATGGAATTCAATTCCAGAATTCTCTCTTCTAATAGCAATGGGATTGTGTATTTAAATATCAACCACAGGCCAAAGTACATTCTGTTACATAGAAACCTGAAATAATTAAGTGTGTCTTCAAATTAACTTTATTTATTCATATATAAGTAAGGAATTTTTTAAGGTTAAAAAATTATTCAAACTATTAAACCCCAAGGCACCCTCTGAAACACATCTGTGTTCATTCATTGAGAGCTTACGAAGTTTCAGCACTTTCCTACATGCTGGCAATGTGATAGTTAAAATCCCTCTTGGAACATATAATCTAATGAAGGAGATCCCACTATCTCACCATGTAAGTAAAATTTTTCCTCCCCTAGGTTATTTCAGGAAGTACAATAATACTCCCAGGTCAAGATTTACAGTCAGCCTTTTGACATTATGTACCTTAATCTCTGAATCTTATCCTGAGGAGGTGGATGCATGTTTGTGATCTCACTAAACCCTCAATCTCTCAAGACCCCTATGGATTCATTCAGAAGCCTCCCAGACATTCTTCCAAATACCCTGTTAGAAAATTGCTATCTCTTTTTTAACATCTCTGGACTAGAACAGATTTTTTTTTTTTTTTTGCATAAAAAAGCAAGGCCTGATATCACAAGTAATCTAGTCCTACATCTCTAGAATAGTTGAGGAGATAGAGCCTAAGTATAAGAACATTCTGGAGCTTGAGAATCAGCCGGTGTTGATCCAGAGGCAACAAATACCCAATGTGGTAGGAACTCTGATTATAGGATATATCTCATCTGTAGCCAAATTTGACCATGGCCAATATTGTAATGCTGGGAGGTTTAGCACTGGGGGGAAAAGTGATAAAATGTACTTGACCTACTAATTCAGTTTCCCTAGACTCAATCTATGATATTACTTTATTATTATTTTATATAATATGTAATATCCTGATATTAGAAAAAATGCTAAAGTATCAAGCTTATATTTTTAAATTATTGATTTATTTAGCTGATCTTCATTGACAACTACATAGTTAAATTATTGATTTATCAGTTTGCAGAGTGGATGGAAACTTAACCTTCAGGAACCTCAAAATACTCACTGAACTTAAATATCTGACAATTTCTTCAATGTTTCTTTGGAATAAAGTTTTTATGTTGGGCCATTGGATCAGCTATTGTTCAAGACCAAAATAATAGTGGCTTACACAAGATAGAAATTTATTTCCCCCTCATATAACCCACTTATAAACCAGAGGTAAGGCTCCATCTGGAAGAGTGGAAGAAAGGTAAGAATGATAAAGAAAACGCTGAAAATTACACAAATCTCATTGGTCAGAACTTGGCCATGAGAGCTATACCTAGGTTGGGTAAGTAGTATTTTGCTAAGTGACAATATCTGCTTAAAAAAATTATGGAAGAAGGGGAAAATATACTGAGAAACAACCAGCAGTGTCTGCCACAGTTGGGGAAAAGTTTAGGAATAAACTTTTAAAATATTCCTACCCATATTTATGAATATTTTAAAATGACAGTACCTGATCATGTTGAAAGATTTTGTTCTCCTCAAGTCTAAAGTTTGCCTTCACAGTGGCTAACTAGAAAATGCAATACAATCCCATGGTACTCAATGTACTATGAATGGAAACATGTTTTGGAAATACCATTCACTGAAAGATACATAGCTATTGTGGGCAAAGAGATTTTTTTTAGGTGTCTAATCATACTGTCTGTACACATATAGACACACAAATGAAGAATTTAGCATACTTGGAGGCCATCCATGAAATAGGTTTATAACTGTAAGTCTACTTTTGGCCCATCCTGTAGATGAGATTATAACTCTTGCACTCTTCAAAAGATCTATCACTGTATATTATTCTTATGTAAAAGTATTAGAAGTATTTTTTACAATGCTGTTTGCAAGTGAAAGGCTCTTAAGCATTTTAAAGTCTGTGGGTCTGAGCATCACTGCTCTGAGGTCTCAGTGGATTATAACTTATGAACACCAAGGCACCATGTTATTATTTAGAACAGATATTAGTTTTTGGTTTATTCGATTATCCCATCACTTAACACAATATTTCTATATTCCAAGGGCCTTTACTGGGCATGTGAACAAAATAATTACTTGGAAAACTTTTTTCAGTATTTCACTATGATATACTAGGAAAAAAACATACAGATCATCTATGCAGGGGTAAAAGTAGGTTTACAGTTGTTCATATGGAAAATAATACAACAGTTAATAGTAATACAAAAATAAACTGTGTTTTTGCTATTCACAACTGTAAATTTACCTTTTCCCACCCCTTTATGACAGAATTCTATCATTTGGTACAAGCTGAGAACCTAGGAGTTATGGCCTCTGAGTAATCAACATGCAGAAATCCATGCAGTTTCCTCCCAGGAGCTTCCTAGACCTTTGCTTAGAACTAATTTTATACACAATTCTTAAAAGATAGGTAGGGTGGATATCTAATATATTGGTCTATAGGGAACTGATCTGCTTGGCAATGGCAAATGTAGCCCAGCCCTATTGGAAAACCAGCAGGTGCAAGACAGCACACAGGAGCCAGGCCCACAGAATGGCTTTCCAGTGGGCAACTAGGCCTGCATTGTACCTAGGCCACTTTGAGACTTGCTTTTGCTAAAACTCCCTCACCCTGAATTGAAGCAGCAAATGTTCACTGCATATCTTTAAAGTAACTTCCTAAAGTCTGTGCTAATTCTCCCAAGGACAGAGTGTAACCAGACCAATCACTCTTATTGTTCCCTTACATTTGCAACATTTTTTCTTTGTAATCTATAAGAAGTAATCAACATGCTTTCCTTTGTTATCTGTAAATGGTAATCACCTAAAGCAAGCTTGAGCATAATGAATTGAGAACCTTCTTTGATGTATGCTATTAGAATGCAATAAAAGCCTTTCCAGGCAAGGGTTAGGGTGCTCTCTCACACAGAGTGGCCATGCCGTCCCTTTATCTCCACAGAATTTCTGTAGTCTGTGTGAATTTGTTTGTTGCATCCACAACATACGGACCCTGCTGGATGGAGTGTGCATCATCAGTCCACAGCAGATTAGAAAGAACAAATTAAAAGATTATAGGAGCCCTGGCCAGGTGTCTCAGTTTGTTGGAGTGCCATCCCAGGCACTGAATGGTTGTGGGTTTGATTCCCAGTCAGGGAACATACTTAGGTTGCAGATCCTTGGTTGGGGTGATATGGGGAGTAACTAATTGATATTTTTCTCTCTCTCATCCATGTTTCTCTCCCCTTCTCTCTCTGAGATTAGTAAACATGTTGTCAGGTGAGGATTAAAAAAAAGGAGAGAATAGGGAATGGAAACTTGTCTTGGGGTGGCGAACACACAATACAGTGTACAGGTCACATGTCATAGAATTGTACACATGAAACCTATATAATTTTGTTAACCAATGTCACTTCAATAAATCCAATAAAAATAAAAAAGGTAATAGAAGAGTGAAACTCAAAAAAATTCTAGAAAAGTGAAGAGCAACCTTCAACCTCCAGGCCACATTCAGCCCACATAGCAAATTGTAATAATTACAATAATTATTGAATGCTTACCTTATAGCACACACTGGCTAAGGACTTTGTAACTATTCCACAAATTTCCTGTGACATAGGTATTCTTATATTCATCTTACAAATGAACACACGCTGACATAGAGGTTGAGTAACTAGCCTGAAGTCACACTGAGTATTTGAGGTATTATTTGAACCTAAGTATGTGTTATTTAAGAGGCCTTTTTCTGAGTCACTAACTGTTGTTATTGTGGTCTAATTTTAATTTCAGCTTTTTTACTCATACAGAAAAGAAACAAGATGTAAAATTATTCAGAGTAAAAAGCTTGCATCATTCTTGGCTTTGATGAACAATGAACTAATCAACAATCAGGATCAGGCTACATATATCTGAAGTTAGAAAAGTACTAACTTTACTGTCATTAATTATATAAGTATAAATGGTGTGGATTTTCTCTTTATTAATTCAGGGTTTCTCAACAACAGCAACCTTGGTATTTTGGGAAAGATAATTTGTTGTGAGAGACTGTCCTTTGCGATGCAGGATATTTAGCAGCATCCATAGCCTCTACCCACTAGCTGCCAGTAGTTACAATCAAAAAATTATCTGGATACTGCCAAATGTCCCCTATGGGGTAAAATTGCCCTTAGTTAAGAATCCTTGATTAAGTAAAAGAGCTAATATAATAGTGAAGTCTATTTTAACTTTCTAGAATCATAGAATGACAGACATGGGAGAGGCTTTAATCAGTTCCTTATATGACAGGTGAGGAGACTGAGATAAGATGAGATTGAGACGCTCACCTAAATTACCAAGCTGCTTAGGAGAAGAGTTGGGTGGGAAAGCCAGACATTTCCTGATTTTAGAAAATATATGCAAAATGCATAGATACAGACTATAGTGTGGTGATGGCCAGAGGGAAGAGGGCATGGGGCTGGGTGGAGGCAGGCAAAGTGGGTGGGGAAATGGAGACATCTGTAATAGTGTCAGCAATAAAAAATAAAGAAAAAAGTTCTAATCACAAGAAAAGAAATATAATCTAGACATTGATATGAGACATTTTCTGTAAATTGAACGGAATATTGTGGTGACAGTACCCAGAGTGATTCTTTTAAAGCATGTATCAGATATTTCTCACCTGAACTAAGACATCTAGTGGCTTCCTGTCATTCTTAGAATGGAATCTAAAGTCCTAGCCATAGCCCAAATGATCTTACGGAATTTGGCTTCCGGCCACCTCCCACACTTATTTCCTAACACTCCTCTCATCCTGCTCTTGTTACACCAATTTTCTTGGGTTTCCTTTGAACACACTCAAGCATACTCCCATCTTTGCATTCCAGGAATGTTCTTTTCCTAGACATTCCCATGACTTGTTTCTTCACTTCCTTCAGACATCTGTCTGAACATGTATTACTCTAACAGACAGGTTCCACCTGTCTAAAATTGCACTTCTCAAACTTTTCACTCTTTATGTAGCCTGATTTCTCTCTATTACAATTTTCAACACTTAGATATAGTCCATATTCGTAGTCTTTTCCTCCTTTTGAATGCAAAGTCCACACAGAACTGAGTGAAATACTGCCTGGAACATAGTAGGCACATAGTAAACATTAATTCAATGAATGGATTACAGTCACCTCAGAAAAACATTTCATATCCTTTTAGTAATTACTCTTTATTTACCCTTCTTCCATCCTCTGGCAATATGATTTGACTTGATTTGCTTATTCTGAATATTTCATATGTTCATCTGCAGCTATAAATTTTCACTTTAGCACTGCTTCTGCTGCAGTGTATAACTTTTATTATGTTGTATAGACCATTCTGTCTGGCGTGGGCCCAGCTCCCACTCAGAGATGCCCAGGACCCATGCCCATGGATAGGTTCTTCCGTGGGGAATCAGACCTGCATTGTACCTAGACTGCTATGAGACTTGCTTTTGCTAAAACTCTCTCACCCTGAATTGAGGCAGCAAACATTTACTGCATATCTTTAAAGTAACTTCCTAAAATCCATGCTAAACCTTCCAAGGATGAGTGTAACCAGTTCAACCACTTTTTCCCTTTGCATTTGCAAATATCCTTCTTCTGAGATGTGATTAGCAGATACTCTCCTTTGTTTTCTGTAAAAGGTAACCACCTAAAGCGAACCTGTGCATAGTGAATGAGGACCATCATGTAATGTGCCCAGAAAAGCAATAAAATCTTGTCAAGGCAAGGGCCAAGGTTTTTTCTCCTCTTGAGAGAGCTGTGCCATCCCTTTTCCTCCATGGGACTTGGTAGTTCATGTGAATTTGTTGTGTCTCATCCATAATGCTGCGGACCCCATGTCTGCATCAATGTTGTATTTTCATTTTCATGTTTCTCAAGGTATTGTTATGGGTTGAATTGTGTTTCCCTCAAAAGATGTGTCAAAATCCTAACACCCCCCCCCCACCAAACCTCAGAGTATGCCCATATTTGGAAATAGGGTCTTTACCAAGTAATCAAACTAAAATGAGGTCATTAGGGTAACCCTAATCCAATGTGAACATATCCTGATAAAAGAAATCTGGACATAGAGGTAGACATTCACAGAAGGAAGACTGTGAAGAGACATGCAAAATACCACTTGATTATTGTTTTCTATAGTATGTTTTGAAATCAGGAAGTGTGAGACCTTTGTTCTTATTTCTCAAGACTGCTTTGCCTCTTTGGGGTTTTTTGTATTTCCAAGAGCATTTTAGGATTTTTTTTTTCTAATCTGCAAAAAATGCTATTGGGGTTTTGATAAGGATTACATTGAATCTATAGATTGCATTGGGTAGTAGGACCATTTTAACAATATTATCTTCCAATTAACAAGCACAGATGTCTTTTCATTTATTTGTATCTTTTAAAATTTCTTTTCACAATGCCTTATGGTTTTCAATGTAGAAGTATTTTACCTCCTCAGTTAAGTCTATTTCTAAGTATTTTATTATTTCTGATGCTTTGGTAAATGACACTGTTTTCTTAATTTCCTCTTCAGATTGCTCATTATTAGTGTATTGAAACATAATTGATTTGTGTATGTCGATTTTGTATCCTTCAACTTTGCTGAAATTGTTTGTAAGTTGTAAAAGTTTTATTGGGGAATCTTTAAAATTTTCTGCATATTAGATAATGTCATCTGAAAACAAGAATAATTTTGGTTCTTTGTTTCCAACTTATGCCTTTTATTAGTTTTTCTTGTCTGATTGGTCTGGCTAGAATTTTCAGTACAATGTTGAATAATAATGGCAAGAATTGGCATCCTTTCCTTTTTTCTGATCTTAGAGGAAAAGCGTTAAGTCTTTCATTACAGAGAATGATGTTTGCTGTGGCCTTTTCACATATGGTTTTCATTATGTTAAGATAGTTTTCTTTTTTCTTAGTTAGTTGTCTGCTTTTTTTTTTATCATGAAAGAATACTAACTTTTGTCAAATGCTTTCTCTGCATGAATTGGGATAGTCATGTGGTTTTTGTTCTTAATTTTGTTATTGTGGTGTGTTACATTGAATGATTTTTGTATATCAATGCTTGCATTCCAGGTAAAAATTCCACTTGGTCATAGTAAATCCTTTTAATGTGCTGTTGAATTCAACTTGCAAGTATTCTATTGAGGATTTTTCAACAATATTCATCAGGGATATTAGTCTTTTGTGTCTTTGACTGATTTTGGTATCAGAGTATGCTGGCCTCATCAAATGAGTTTTGAAGTATTCTTCAATTCCCTGATAGAGTTTTAGAAAAATGAATGTTAATTCTTCTTCTTTAAATGTTTAGTAGAATTATGAAGAGAAGCCATCTGGTCATAGACATTTCTTTGTTGAGAGGTTTCTGATTACTGCAGCAATCTCCTTACTAGTTATAGGTCTGTTCAGATTTTGTTTTTTTAAATTTCTCCTTGGTTCAGTCTTAGTAGATTGTATGTTCCTAGGAATTCATCGATTTCTTCTAGTTTATTCAATTTGTTATTGTATAACTGTTACAGTAAACTCTTACAATCCTCTTTAATTCTGTGATGTCAGTGGCAATGTCTACTTTTCATTTCTAATTTTAGTTATTAGAATCTTCTTTCTTTTTTTCTTAATCTAGCTAAGTGTATATCAACTTTTTTGATATTATTAAAACTCAACTTTTGGTTTCATTGATTTTTCAATTCTCTATTTCATTTATCTCTGCCCTAATCTTTATTATTTACTCTCCTCCTATAACTTTGGTTACTTTTCCTAGATGCAAAGTTAGGTTGTTGACTTGAGATCCTTATTAGCTTTAATATATGAATTTACCACTATAAACTTTCCTCTTCATACTTCTTTTGCTGCATGTATCCCATAGTTTTAATAGGTTGTGTTTTTATTTTCATTTGTCTCCAGATATTTTCTAAATTCTTTTGTGATTTCTTCTTTGACCTACTGGTTGTTTAAGAGTGAGTTGTTTAATGTCCATATATTTGCAGATTTTTCTGTTTTCCTTCTGCTATTTATTTCTAGCATAATTTCATTGTGATCAGAGAAGATACTTTGGATTATTCAATCTTCTTAAATTTGTTAATACTAGTTTTTTGTCCTAACATGTTCAGAGAATATTCCATGTGTGCTTGAGAAGAATATGCATTCTGCTATCATTAGGTAAAATGGGCTTTATGTCTGTTAGGTCTACGTGATCTATAGTGTTATTTAAGTCTTGTCTTTTTACTGGTCCTCTGTCTTATTATAGCTGTAATTGAAACTTGAATATTAAAATCTGCTTTTATTGTATTGCAGTATATTTCTCCTTTTAGTTCTGTCAACATTCACTTCATAGACAGGGGTGGGCAAAAGTAGTTTTACAGTTGTTCATGTGAAAAAGATCATGTAGGTTATGACAATTACAATTCACCCATTCATACAACTGTAAACCTACTTTTGCTCACCCCTGTATTAGAGAGTACTGATGTAGGTGCATGTATATTTATAATTTTTTATATATTACTGGTGAATTGATCCTTTTATCATTATATAATGCCCTTCTTTATCCCTTGAGACAGTTTCTGACATAGTATGACCACTCTGATCTCTTTAGGTTCTTGTTTGCATACAGTATCTTTTCCTATCCTTTCACTTAGATCAGGTGTTTTCTTAGATCTAAAGTGTCTTGTAGGCAGCATATAGTTGGATCTTGTTTTCTCATCCATTCAACCAATTAATGTATTTTAAATGGAGCATTTAATATTTACATTTAAAGTAATTACTGACAGCAAAGGACTTACTATTGCCATTTTGCTAAATGCTTTCTATATGTCTTTCTATATGTCTTACCTTTATTACCAGAATTTTCTGTATTTTATTGTTTTTTTTTTGTAGTGATAGGTTTTGATTCCCTTTTGTGTATATTTCATTTCCCATTGTGTATATTCTATGTTGTTTTCCTTGTGGTTACCACTACAATTACATAAACCAACTTAGAATTACAATGAGCTATTTTAATCTGATAACATAAATTCAACACATGTAAAAACTCTACTGTTACATATCTGACCCATCACTTATGTTACTGATGACAGAAATTACTTATTTTTATGTTGCATATTCATTAACATAGATTTGTAATATGTTTTATTTTTAATTCATGCCACATTTAAAAGTGATTTATACACCTACACTAAGGATTCTATATTTGTCTATACTTCTCCTTTTACCAGGGAGGTGTATATTTTCACATGTTTTTGTGGTGCTGTTTACATCATCTTGCATCAACTTGAAGGGCTGAAATACCAGCATTTGTTATAGTGGTGCTGTACTACTTCAGCTTTTTTCCTCTGGGAACATCTCAATTTCTTCTTCATGATTGAAGGACAGTTTTGCAGCATATAATATTTTAAATTAAGTTTCTTTTCTTTCAGAATTTTTAATACATTACTCCACTCCCTTGTAGCTAGCAAGGTTTCAGCTGAGAACTCTGTAATTACCTCATAGAAGCTCCTTTGTACATGACCAGTTAACCTTTTTCCTACTGCTTTCAAAGTTCTCATCTTTGTCTGTTTTTGATAGTTTGGTATTATGTGTCTCAGTGTAGGTCTCAACATTTATTCCATGTGGAGTATTTGAGTCTCCTGAATTTATCTGTCCATTTCTCTCCTGAAATGTTGTGACTTTGAGGTCATTATTTCTTCAAATAGATTCTCTATCCCTCTTTACTTCTTCCTCTTCTGGGATTCCCAAAATGTATATGTTGTTTCACAAGAGGTATCTCATAAGTTTTTAGCTTCTCTTAATTTTTCTTCATTCTTTTTCTTTTTGCTCCTCTGCCTTGGAAATTTTGAAAGTCCCATTTTAGAGTTTGCTGATTCTTTCTGCTGGCTGGTCAAGTCTGATATTGAATTCCTTTAGTGAATTTTTAAGTTATTGTATTCTTTAGTTTCAGAATTCCTGTTTGGGTCATCTTTCTAGTTTCTCTCTCTGTTACTGTTCTTGTTCGTTTTTGCTAGTTATCATTGGTGCTCTTTTTTACTTCACTGAAAATCTATATTATGGTTATTTTGAATTGTTTGATAATCTATATATGTTTCCTTGGGTAGGTAGCAAGAGACTTAATTTGTTCTTTTCAATGGGCCATTTTCCTTGTTTCTTTTAATGTCTTCTGCTAGGACTCCAGCATTTGAAAAATCAGCCACCTCTCCCAGGTTTTGAACAAAGTAGACTTTCTCCAACCATTCTGGCTAGAGATTCTGGAGGCCTTTTAAACCTTATTTGGGGATATGACCTCTTTGGGCTTGTGCATGTAATCTAATAATTAAACAGGTTTCCTAGTTTGTACTCAGGGTCTCCTCTTGGCATCTGTCTGCTGTAATGCAGCCTCTGTGGTGCTGCAGTAACCTGTGATAACTGACTTTCACCTAGCTCCCGTCTGTGGTACTGTGGGCTCTGATGCACACTGATTACTTTTGTTCTCAACAACTTCCAAGCTAACCACTCTTTCTTGTCAGAGCTTAGATCTAGGTAAAATAGAAACCATTCCCTCAGGCAATGCCCTAAAAAACCAGAATGCAGGACATATGTTCTATTCCTTTCTCTCCCCAGGGAGAAGCTGGGAGTTGATAGCTTCTTCCCAAATCATGTCATGCTGTGGGGTGAGCCACTTGCAAGTGAGTGCTATGAATTTTCTTACAGGGCTTTGATGCAGTTGGTTTCACACTTGCCTTGAGTGCAGAAAAACAAATGTAAATGGTCCATGTGTTGTTAAATTGGTGTCTTCATGAAAGAAAGCGGGTCTGTAACTTCCTATTCCACCATCTTGCTGATGTCACTCCTGATTTGAATCCTTTTAAATGAATTTGTATTTGTTTTATGGTCTGTCCTGGTAAGTTTTCCATGCAGACCTAAATGTGTATTCTGCTGTTGATGGGTGATATTCTATAAATGTCAATTAGGTAAGTAGGTTATTAAAGTTGTTCAAACCTTATATATCCTTACTGTTTACATCTGTCTGCTTATTCTATCAATTGTTGAGAGACAAGTTTGAAATCTGACTATAATTTTATATTGTGAATTTCTCTCTGCAATTCTAACACATTTTGCTTTACGTATTTTGAAGCTCTGTTATTAGGTGCATCAGAAATAGAATGTTGGAGGATAGGGAAATGCATGCTGAGATCAGGAGAGAATTAAGTTCAGTTTTTTAAAAATTACATATGTGATAACCAAAAATGAATCATGGACATATACAGATTGAAAAGGAAGAAATAAAGCTGTCTTTGTTCACAGAAGACATGATTGCCTACATAAAATTATTTTTAAAACAGCAACAAAGAAAACTTCCTCAGACTAATAAGTAATTATATAAAACTTGTAGGAGACAAGGTTAATATACAAAAGTCAATTGTTTTCCTACATACCAGGAAAGAACAATTGGAATCTGAAATTAATAGCACAATTCCATTAACATCCAACTAAAAACCAAACTTAGGTATAAACCTTAACTAAATATGAAGATCTGTATGTGGATAATTCAAGACTATGATGCAAAATATCAAAGAAGATATAAACAAACAGAGACATTACAAGAGTTGACCCCTGAACAACATAAAGGTTGGGGCACTGACCACTGACACAGTCAAAAATCTGCCTACAACTTCAGGAGGCTCTCTGCTTATGCAGTTGGTTGAACCTACAGATACAAAACTTGAGAATATGGAGGGCCAGCATGTATTTATTTTAAAAATCTGCATATAAGTGTATCCATGCTGTTTAAACCCATGTTGTTCAAAGGTCAAACATATGTAAAAGAAGGCTAAATAGTGTCCAAGATATCAGTTCTTTCCAAGGTTATCTGTAGATTCAATGCAATCCCAATCAAAACCCAAGCAAGTTTTTCTGTGGCTAGTGATAAACTGATCCTATAGCTTATATGGAGAGGCAACAGCCAACACAATGTTGAAGGAGAAAAACAAAGTCAGAAGATTGACAGTACCCAGCTTTAAGAATACTAATAAAGCTATAATAATCAGGACAGTGTGGTATTGGTGAAAAAAAAAAAAAAAACAGATAAACAGGTCAACTAAACAGAACAGAAAACCCAGAAATAGACCCACACAAATAGAATCAAGTGATGTTTAACAAAGGAGCAAAAGTCATTCAGTGGAGAAAGGATAGTCTTTTCATCAAAGGGTGCTAGAACAACTGGATATCCACAGGCAAAAAATAAATCTAGATACAGAATATATTATACACCTTTCATAAATATTAACTCAAAATGGATCATAGATCTAAATGTAAAATCCAAAGTGATTATGATTAATCTCCTAGAATATAACAAGGGGAAAGTCTAGGTGCCCCTGGGTTTGGTGATCTCTTTTTAAATACATCAAAAGTACAATCCATGAAAGAAAAAAATTAGGAAGTTAGACATCATTAAAATTGTCTGCCCTGTTAAATATATGATTAAGAAAGTGAGAAACCCTGGCTGGTGTAGCTCAGTGGATTGAGCGCGGGCCTGCGAACCAAAGGATCGCGGTTCAATTCCCAGTCAGGGCACATGCCTGGGTTGCAGGACAGTTCCCAGAAGGGGAAGCACAAGAGGTAACCATACATTGATATTTCTCTCCCTCTCTCCTTCCCTTTCCCTCTAAAGATAAATAAATAAAATCTTTAAAAAAAAAAAAAAAGAAAGTGAGAAGACTAGCTACAGACTGGGAGACAATATTTTCAAAACTCATATCCAATAAAGGACATGAATCCAAAATATGCAAAGAAATCTTAAAACTTAGTAAGAACACAAGCAATTATGGGCCAAACAACAAAAAATGGGCAAAAGATCTGAACATACATCTCATCAATGAAGATATACAGATGCCAAATAAACAAGAAAAATGCTCAACATCATGTCATCAGGGAACTGCAAATTAAAATGACATCCCTTACAATAAAAATTTCTGTGTATTTTTGTGTGTGTGTTTTTGTATATGCATTCTTGTTTCTTTTTCTCTAGAGAACTCTTGACCAATATACAAGATACTCTCAGCTACTTCTGTGCACTTTTATTCATTATTTCATTTCTAGGATTGACTGATACATTTGGCATATTTTCAGAGGCTAATGATATTTATGGACTTTAGAGTATGCACCATCTGACCTTCTTTTTGTTCCCTGTAACGAAAGACAGGTTCCCTTTCTTTTTCTTCTCATCCTTATCCATATTTCTGCAAAAGTCCTACTTGTAGGAGGATTGAGGGCACAGACATCTTTAATAATTAGCTTGAGAAGAGGAAAGAAATCTCTTAGTTGGTCCCTTTCACTTCTTGTAGACTGGCAACTGTTGTCAGGATGGAGAATAAGAAATGCATATGTGAGTGAAGGTGGTAGTGAAATGGGGGTGGGAAGAAATTAGCCATTGTCATCTGAAAAGTTCAGGAAAAGAGCATTAAAAGTTACCTCAGTTGGATGTAGGACTAGAGCGAAAAGGCTGAATGTCTGAATTCATTGAATAAAAGAGGCAGAAGGAAAAACGGATCACCAAAAGGAAAGAAAACTTGGATTTTCTCTTTACCCTGAAGACTTTCAGCACACAGATAATGAGTTTTAAAAACTAGAGTTAATAATGTACATTCATCCAAAGAAAAATAGCATAACCACTTTCTCTAAGTTTAACCTATAAATTCATTATTTGAATTTTCTTAATGTTGTGGTCACTCTTCCCATCTTATTTCTTGTTATTCCTTAGCTAGAAAAAATAACTTTCCTTCTTTCTTTTACACATAATTTTAGTTGGTCCTAAACTTTTTCAATAAGTCATTGTTCCTGACTGGAGTGCTCTTCCCACTTACTCTCAACAAACTACAACACTCCTCTTTTTGTTACATATATTTTTATGGTACTTTGTGTCTATAAATATCTTTTTCAAACCTTGACTGAATCAAAGAAAAAAATGCATTTCAAAACTTTGTCTATAATAAACCTCTTCAGAACAATATCCATTAACAAGAGTTTTTGAATTTTGTAATCTATTTGGTTCCAACTAATTTACGTTCATTTTTTCATTTCTTACTTATTCACTCCCTTTTTTACACTTACTAAAGTGTAAGTTCCTTTCATTAATTTTTACTAAGGAAACTGCCAACACTTCATATTACACCTATTGTCTGTAAAAGCTAATATTGCTTATTATCTAACACCCAGAAGAGAGCCCGGAACTTTGTATGTGTTCAATAAATATATGGTGTCTGAAGGAATTACCGTGACATTTATAAAAATACTAATCTATGGGAAAGAACCACACATGAATTACATACTAACAGCTAATTAATTATGCCAGTCATTCCTTGTTTCAACACAGAGGCACACAAATTAAACTTTTTGTTTGATTCCGGAAGGTTCGACATTTTGTCTTAAAGAATCCACATATTGAAAACAAGCAACCAGGTCCCTTTCTAGTACGTAACTCAAAAAGATTACACTTCCAACTTTTGGTTGAAACTTTCCTTGGTCAGGAGATAGGTACCACTTGTGCTGACTGAACTTTTGCCCTTTTCATTCAACCATCAATTCCTAACACGCCCCTCTCCCGTCCTTGGCGTCCCATCCTCTCTCTCTTACTCACCTCAAACCACACACAAATAAAACAGGAAACCACAATTCCGCCTGCTCTCGTGATTAGGCAACGCTAAAGATGAAGCTACCAGACGCGTTTCTTAACCACACAGTTCCTCCTTTAACCAGATGGGTTTGGCTAGACAATATTTTGCTCTCTCAGATTGCGTCAGTTGTCTCGGTCCCCACAAGCGTACCACTCTGCTACAGCAACCACAGAAGACTCTTAACAACGCCTTGCTTTTTCTCCGAAATCCTGAAGACTTTCCAAGATAGCTCCCTCGCCCAGAGCCCCCGCCTCGCGGCCCCAGCGGAGCAGCATGCGCATGCTCGGTGCGCACCGCCTGCCCCTGCTTGGAACCCGTTCCGCCTCCGTTCCCCGTGGGCCCTCGCGCGCAGCGTGCTCCGGACTCCCTCCGCCTCCGCGCCCCGCGCTCCCTCCGCCTCCGCGCCCCGCCCGGTCGTTTGCTGGCGCGCGCACCTCCTCGCGCAAGTGATCCCCGGGCCGGGAAGATCCCAGCGAGCGGCAATTGGCTGACGCCGGGGTTGTGTGTCGGCCCTGAGAAACTCTGGGCGGGCGCAGAGTCCGCTCCGGGGCGGTGCTGGGCGCATCTCAGGTAAACGGGTGTTCTTGGGAGCGTCGGGCGACCGGAGAGGAAGGGTGGGCTGAGAATAGCCCTGGAAACTCCGGCCGCAGCCTCCCTGGACAAGGTGACGGCGCTGAGCGGAATCTGTACAGGTGAAAGTTGACCCGGTACGGCCTGTAGTGATGGGGTTCTCTGGAAGGTCAGAGTACACAGGTTCTTTTTCTGGGTTGATTTCGGCATCTTTACCAGTTTCTAATGATGAGTTGAGCAGCTGAGCTTTTTATTCAAGGGTATAGGTTTTTGTTTGTTTTCTCCTTAAGCGGCAGTGAGTTAGAGGGTATGTTCTGGTTTAACCTAGGATTGACTCTGTACCCTTAAGAGTCATTAAATCGTTTTGTACTTTAGTTCTCACACTTGTAACTTTCGGCAAAGAATGCGGTGCTTCTTTAAGGTACGTTGAGCCATGCTGCAGAAAGATACTGGTTTACAATGTCTGTTGGCCCAAATTTCTCTAACTGGAAGGTGACACCACCCAACAGTATTTGTGAAGTACTTAAAGCTCCATGGATGGAAGGAACTGGATAAACACAAGATAACAACATTATTAGGCAGGATGGTAGAAAGAAAAACTTTCCACAAGAACAGGCTTTTTGAAAAGCTCCTTTGAACATTTTATGCAGATTAAGTCACTGTATTATTAGTAGACAAAGGTAAACCAAAACAAAGGAAGGTTTTCTTTACTTCCCCAGATAATTTTAACATACCATCACAAAGTGTTGGGTTTTCAAAGTTCCTCCTTGGGAACTAATGTAGAACTAGCTACATATTCATTTGGGTATAGGATACCAAGAAAATTAATTAAAACAAAGCTGACTCTGTATTAGGTAACAGGAATTAAAGGTATCTTATTGGTGAGAGATTATGATGGCAAATCAGAAAAGTGGATGGGAGATGTACACAATTTTCCTTCAGAGGCAGAGTTTATAGAATTCTTTTTAAAAATGCGTGAATCATAAGTGTACAGCTCACTGAATTTTCACAAAGGATATACAGCACCTAGATCAAGAAACAGCATAACTTGACTCTTAGAAGTCCCACTTTGTGCCTCCTTACCAAAGATAACCGTTATCTTGATTTTTAATGTCATCTATGAATTTATCTTATTAACTTTACATAAATGGAATCATACAGTATGTAGACCTTTTATGTTTCACTTTTGCCTGTATTGTATTTGTGAGATTTATACAAATTATGTAGCAGTAGTGCTTATTCTGTATGGTCTTCCATCCAGTTTTTGGCTGTTATCAATAGGGCTTCTATGCACATTTTTATAAGTATTTTAGTGAATATATGTATACATTTCTGTTGGTCATATACCTATTAGTTAAATGGCTACATTGTAGAATATGCAGTATGTATTTCTGGTATAACTACCAAAAAGTTTTTCAAATTAGTTGTCAATTAACACTCCTTTCAGCAGTTTGAGAATTCTGCCTCTTCCAAATACTTACGACACTTAGTATTATCTTATTTATTTTAGCCATTTGGGGGGTATTATAGTGATAGCACCTTGTGGGTTTTCCCCCTCTTTACATGTTTATTGGCCATTTGGATACCCTTGATTGCAGGGATCATCAAATTTTATGTACAGGACCAGATAGTAAATAGAGGCAGTTCTTGCTGTGTAGAGTTTCTGTTAAAGCAGCACTGTGTGAAGTTAGGGCTGCCCGTATTTTAGGTTGGGAGACCAATATAGTCTCTGTATTTTCTTCCTTCCTTTCCTCCTTTTCTTTCTCTCTACCTCTCTCCCTTCCTCCTTTCCTTCCTTTTCTTCTTTTCTCTTTCTTTCTCTCTTTTCTTCCCTCCCCTCCCTTTCTTTCTTTCTCCTTTCCCTCTCCCTTCCTCCCTCCCTCCCTACCTCCTTTCCTGCCTTCCTTCCTTTTGGTCTGCTTTCCTTCTTTCCTTTCTTTTTTGCTTGTCTGCTTGCCTCCCTCCATCCTTTCTTTCTTGTTTCATAATTTTCTAACTCCTGCTATGTGGAAAAATGACAGTTCAGAAATGACCCTTTAATCTTTTCATTGGTAGTAAAATCATTAACTGAGGTGGGCTGTGTTGGAAAAGCATAAATACATAGTAGTATTAAGTAATGTGTGCTGTAGTATTTTGAGGTTAAGTTTAAATCCTTAAACATTTTCTTTGCTTTTTACCACTTTTACCTCAAGACTATTTAGAGACCTGTTTGAGATTTCTCTTAACTGTCCAAAAGAGAGGTAAGAAGTGAGAAAAGAAAGGAGATGAACGTTGTCTTTGATATTGCATAAAACCCTAGAGAAAGGATGAATGTCCAGATATTTCTGCACAAAAATATAAAACATAAAAAAATCATAAAATACCTTTCACTACTTTGAGATGGGTGTTGTCTTTTGAACTGTTTTATCTTGGTATGGCTTGATTGAAATTTATATCTTCTGATTGCGTATATTCATAATATGGGAAGTAATAGGCAGTGGCTTGGGCCATGACACTCAACTGTGGTGCCACTGCCCAGGATGGAGGTTGCTTCTTCCTTAAGTGTCCCATTGGGCTGTCCAGGTCATCTTCTCTTACTTTGGGCTCCCTGCCTTTCACTCAGTACCAAAAGTATAAAGAATCTTTTTTGAAAGTATCAAAAACTTTCTTTGAATACTATTTTAGCCTATATTAACATTTTAAGGTAACACTTTAGGTGGTTTCTAGAAATGACTTTAGGTTTGTATTTAGATGTTTATATGCTAAAGTAATGAGAAGCTTGCAGGTAGTCTCCATCAATGTGATTTTTCTTTGATATGGATAATTCATTTTTTTCCAATCTTGATTGTTATGCGAACACAGATTTAGGATAAACCACTAGGCCTCAGCTTCTACCACCAACAACCCACTGCTATCCTTGAGTCATTCTTAAGTAGAAATTCTGAGCATGGGCATTTATATACATGTACACACACACACACAATTTGAATAGTATAGATACCTTTCTGCTCTATAATGCCACCCAAACTAATTGTGCTTGTATGCAATGTTTTCACTGCACTTCTTGAGCCAGAGTTGGAGTTACTACAAATTGTTATGGCTTGTAAAGAGTATATGCTGTGGAGGCAGTTTTCTAACAAGTGAGTCCTCCCTGCCTGCACCATTCCCCCTTGGCTTTTGACCTCATATGGGAGCAAATAGGGTATTTATGTAGTACTAGTGTTTAATGGTAGTACACCGATTGTATGAATAAGAATACATCTGGTAGTGCAGTTGTTATTGTTAGCTTCCTAGAGTACCTACTCCCCGGACATTGCCTGCATCACATTGCCATTGTTGGCCTCTTGGACACCATTTTCCAGGTTTCAAGTGGGGACACAACTTGCGTTTTCTGGTTGTAGTTTCTATTTTTAGATACTTCATTTAGGTTTACTTTGTTTAAGGTGACTCTGTTATGATCTATTATCTGTTGACTTTTATACTTTACTTTTGGCAGAGAATGTTAAGACTGCAACATCCAGATACCTGGGACTGGGATGGGCAGAGGACAGCTGACTTTCATCTCACATGCCACCTACAGAGAAAGTTTTAGGGCTGCTGAGAGAAAAAGAAATAACACACAGTATAAATCAATTGTTGCTGCTGCTCTTGTTAGTGCAGTGTTACGCTCTGTACCTTTTGAATGGAATGGATTTTGAGACTTAAAGAGAGGATAGGATTTTTTTAGGGCATTAATTGCAAAAGTGTGCACTACAGTGAAAGTGCACTGGGCAGAAGAGCAGAATAAGTATGGCTTATTTCCTGTCCGTGTTAACCTCTCCTGGAACTTGGCTCTCTTTTGTAAAATGAGACATTTTGACCAAGTATCTAATAATGATCCTTTCCTAAAGATACAGTAGGAAAGCACAGAATTTAGAACATAGAATTTAAATGACTGTGGATGTCATTTTGGCTACCCTGAGTTTTTTTTAGTGAAAACACTGAGGCCTTGAGAGATTGTATTTAGTCACATAGCTACTAAAATCTAGTTCTCCTAACTTGTATTCCAGTTGCCTTTTCCATTAGGCTACTTGTGATAGGCTGCCTTCTAAAATAACTGTGGTATTCAGACACCTGTATAATCCTTTCTCCTAAGGGAAGACTGGATCTAGAGACTCACTTCTAAAAAATTGTAAGATGGGGGATGGGGGGACGTTAAGGGGTAGAGAGATTGAGCAAAAAGAAAATGGACATGGACAACAGTGTGGTGATTGCTGGGGGAGGGAGGTATAAGGGTTATAATGGAAAAAATACAATAAAGATTAAATTGAAAAAAGAATATGGCAAAAATGGTCAATGTCACTAATGAGATTAAGTTACAAAAGTCTATAACTTCCTTTTTGCTGGCATTTTCTTGCTTACTTTGATGAAGCCAGCTACCATGTTATGAGATTACCTGTTTAGAGACCCACCTGTCAAAGGCTTGATGGAGGTCTTTGTGAAAATCTCTTTCCTTATGGATTTATGTGTGTATAATTGATTGACAGTTACTGACAATTTACTGTGTTAAATCCCCCTGTGTAATTGTGGATTTTGTTCTTTCTTGTAGTTCTGTTTTTGATTTATTTATTATGAGGTCATGTTATTAGAAGCATACAGTTTTATAATTGGTTTTTCACCCTATGAATTAAGCCTTTTTTCCATTAATAGGTATCTCTTATTACTTGTAGTAATGCTTTTTGTTTTATAGCTTAGTATGAATTTTTTAATAAACTTTTTATTTTGAAATAATTTTAGACTTACCAAAAAGTTGCAGAAATAGTACAGAAAGTTTTGGTAAACCCTTCACTCTACTTGTAATGTTAATGCAATGCATAATCATAGGACAATGATCAAAACCAAGAAATTAATATTGATATAATGCTATTCACTAAATTATACACTTTATCCAGGTATCACAGGTTTCTTCATCAGTGTTCTTTTTTTCTGTTCTAGGACCCAATCCGGATCCCATGCTGTGTTTTCTTGTCAGGTGTCCTGAGTCTTCTCTAAGCTCTGACCTCTCTCTGACTTTGCTATAGCTATGTCAGCCTTCTTTTGGTTAATGTGTACATGGAATTGGATTTTTAAAAATCCAGGGGGACATCTTTGTTTTACAATTGGAGCATATAGTATTTGGATCATTTTATCCATTCATATTTTGTATTATTCCATTTTTATCCTTTGTTACTTTGGAAATTATGCATGCTTTACCGTTCTTTTAGCGGTTATTGTAGAGACTATTGCATCCTGAAATATATCTTTACAATCCTTTCTTTATACATTTCCTTACATGTGTATATGTATCTAAATACATAGTTTTGGGAATTTTTCGCTTTTTTATTTTCTTAATATAATAATAGTTATGTTTTATTATTTTCCAACTTCCCCCTTTTATTTTGTAATATTTTATACATGTTTCTATGTCATTTTATGTATGCATAGGGTTTATAGTATTTATATAGCATAATTTGTTTAACTAGACCTTAATGTGTAGCTATTTGTGCTAATTCTAATTTTTTAAACTACAAACAGTACTGCAGTTTATGTTCTTGTATGTCTGTGTTTGCACCCTTGCTGGAATGCAAATTTCTAATAGAATTGTAGAATCAAAGTTTGCACATTTAAAGCTTTAGTTAATGTTGTAGGCATTGTTCTTATTTTTTAATGGCATAGTTTTTTATAAAAACAATATATGCTCATTATAAACTCTTTCAAGTGACATAAATAAATAAAAAGATGATAGCAAAACATTACTCCAAATTCTGTAACCCCAACCAAAACAAAACCATCATTTAATACCAGATGCATGATATTTTATGTTTCTGTCCTTGCAGTATTCAGTATTTAAAAAAAAAGTACCCATAGGCACATGTTTGTAAAACATCACAACACCAAAAATGAAAAAAAATCCTGAAGGTTTAGAAAGAAAACAAAAATAGGCTTCCTAAAAAGAAAAAAGAATTGAATGAACATACCAGCATTAGTCTTCTTGACCAGCATTATCATCTGCTAGAACATAGTGTTACAAGTGATTTCAAAGTTTTGAAGGATAGTAGTTTCAACCCCCAAATTCTTGGCTGGTCAACAACCTTTGAAGTATGAGAGTAGAACAAAGACTTTCATACCAGGAGGCCCTGAGAAGTTATGCCCTAGCAAAATAAAGATGTGAGAGAAAGACATGGCATGTAGGAAGCAGTAAATCCAACCCAGGAGAACAGTGAAATGATGTCCCAGGCCTAGAGTACAGATGGTCCAGATTCCAGAGAAGCGTCCTAAGAAAGGAGGTTTCCAGGAAATAACAACAATTTAAGAGATCTTATCAGTATAATCTGTGAGTCTGGAGTTTTCTCTCTTGGAAGTTTTCTTGAAACTGAATTCAATTCCTTTGATAGATACAGGACTATTCTGGTTATCTCTTCTTAATTGAGTTTGCTTTGGTAGATTGTGTCTTCTAAGGAATTTGTCAAATTTATGGGTGTAAAGCTGTTTGTGATATTCCCTTTTTATCTTTTTAATATCTGTGGGATCATTTTAATGTCCTTGTCTTCTTCCTGATAATTGGCAGTGTATGTCTCTATTTTGATCACTCTGGCAAGAGGTTTATCAATTTCATTTCAAAGAACCAGCTTTTGTTTTCGTTGATCTTTTCTATGTTGATTTTATATTTTCAATTTCATGGATTTTTGCTCTCTTTTCATTTCCTTTTTTCTGTTTGATTTGGGTTTAATTGTCTCTTAATTATCTGTTTTTTTTTTTAAGTGGAGGCTTAAATATTGAGAGGTCTTCCTCCTTTTTACATATATGTATTTAGTGCCATAAATTTCCCTCCAAGCACTGCTCAGGCTACATCCCATACACTTTGGTAATCTATTTCCGTTTTTATATTATTTAAAATACTTATAATTTCCCTTTCTTCTTTCTTTTTGAATCATGGTTATTTAGAAGTGTTTGAGGATTTTCTACTTTTATTGTTTCTAGTTTATCTTTCTTATAGTAAGAGAACATAATTTGTAAAATTTCAGTTTTTATAAATGTGTTGAGGTTTGTTTTATAGACTAGAATGGGTTCTTTTCTGGTAAATATGCCATGTGCACTTGAAAAGATTATGTATTCAGCCATGTTGGAGTGAGTTTCCTATAAATGTCAATTAGGTCAAGTTGATTGATATACTGAGTCTTCTGTATCCTTGCTGATTTTCTGAACACTTATTCTCCTGATTGCTGAGAGAGGTGTGGTTTCTAACTATAACTAGGGATTTGTCTGATGATTTTTCGTTATAACTTACGTATTTTGATACCCTTAGTAAATACTTACATATTTAGGATTGTTTATATTCTCTTAGTGAATTAAACTGTTTAATGTACTTCTTTAATCTTGGTAATATTTCTTGCCTTATTTTGTTTAATATTAATATGGCCACTCATTTCTTTTGATTAGTACTCACATGCTTTTTTTTTTTCCTACTGTGCTCCATTATTCTAAATAAAATATAATTAGGAAAAGGTAATATATATGATATTTTCATTTTGTGTGGAGAGGTTTTAGAACATGTACACAAAGGGACTGAATATGGCACTGGCATATTTAATATTTTAAGCTGAACACCCTGGCTGGGCGGCTCAGTTCGTTGGAGAGTTGTCCTGTGTACCAGAAGGTTATGGGATTGATCCCTGCTCAGGGTACATGACTAGATTGAAAGTTTGATCCCTGGTCAGGGCAGGAATGGGAGGCAACCTATCAATGTTTCTCTCCTTCCCTCTCACCCTCTCCACAAAATAGATAAAAAAATAATCCTCTGGTGAAGATTAAAATATATATTAACAAAGACTTCTGAGCCTTCTGGTCAATGTGGCAGCATAGATAAACAATGGCTTGCCTCCTCACACAACCACGTCAAAATTACAAGTAAAATATAGAACAACCATCATGCAGAGCAGTCAGAAATTGAGTTGAATGGAAGTCCGACAACTATGGAATTGAAGAAACCACATCCATCCAGACTGGTAGGAGGGGCAGGGATGTGAACCGGGCTGGTCCCATATCCACATGTGGTGGATAAAAATTTGGGAGGGATATTTCAGCAGCCAGGAGCCCCAGCCCACCAGGCTTCTCCATCCCAGAGTTACAACATCAGGAAGATAAGTCCCCATAATTTCTGGCTGCAAAAACAAGAGGGATTGAATCAGTGGAAGAAACTTCTGGAGTCCCAAGTAGTTCCCCTTAAAGAACTCACACACAGACTTACTCAGACTCACTTCCTCTGAGCTCCAGTGCTAGGATAGCTGCTTGAAAGGCACCAGTAACATACATGGAAGAACTGCAGTGTCTGGCATCAGGGCAGGAGCTGGGTGACAGCTGTGTCCCAGATAGAAAGGTAGGCAGAGGCCGTTGTCCCTTTTCTAAACCCTCCCCCTAGAGAGCCGGTGGGCAGGAGCCATATCTGAGATTCTAACTAACACTGTTAGACCTGCCTAAAACTGTTTGCCCTTCCCTGGAGGTCTCCTGAGGCTCTGTCCCACCCAACTTACCAGCTCACCCAAGCTGTTAACAGTGGCTTTTCCACATTCATGGCTGGTCTTGGCTCATGCTTTACAACCTCCTAAATCCTATCAAACGAACAACGGCCAGCCTCAGTGAGCCCTTAGTCTCTATATTTCTTTTTTATATATATAAGATTTTATTTATTTGCTTTTAGAGAGTGGGAAAGGGAGGGAGAAAAAAGGGGAGGAGAACAGCAACGTGTGAGAGAGATACATGGATGGGTTGCCTCTCTCATGCCCCCAGCCAGGGACATGGCCGCAACCTAGGCATGTGCCCTGAATGGAACTGGCAACCCTTTGGCTTGCAGGACAGCACTCAGTCCAGTTCTCCACTCAGAGCCACACCAGCCAGGCCACTTCCATAGCTCTTACTGAGTGGCCCCAGGCCTGGCAATGGCAGCAGCCAGCCTAGATTTACACCTTGACTTCACCTGGGGTTCTGTAAGCCCAGCGCAAGTAGCAGCCATCCCTGATTGCTTTATAGCTGGTGCGGTGTGGCCCTAGCAAAACATAGGTGAGGGATGACCTTGGCCTGCACAACCAAGGAAACCCAGATCCTGCACACCCAGTGGACAGCTACAGACCATAATGAAGCACAACCAGTCTGCCCCTAAATAGCTGATTCTTCGCAGTGGGTAGAGGTTGGTGGTCAGTGGTCACAGCCAGTCCTTGCAGCTCACTGGCTTGGGTAAATCCTTCCCATTGACCTGCCAGCAGCAATCAAGGCTCCACTATAGGAGGAGGGTGTACTTAGTTTACATGGAGGGTGTACCTTGAGTGTCCAGCTTGGGTGATAGGGGAGGCTGTGCCACTGGACCCTACAGGACACCTACTACATTAGGCCATGCTACCAAGATAGGGAGTCATAGCACGTCTATTGGATACTTAGAAACAAACACAAGGAGGCTGCTGCCAAAACAAGGAGGCAAAGGAATGTGGCCCAAGTGAAAGAACAGATCAAAACTCCGGAGAAAGAACTAAACAAAAGTGAGATAAGCAATCTACCAGATGCAGAGTTCAAAACATTGTTTATAAGGATGCTGAAGGAACTTCTTCGTGAGGATCTCAACAGTATAAAACATCCTGTCACAAATGAAGGATACACGGATTAGAATAAGGAACAATTTATAGGGATACAACAGTAGAGTGGATGAAGCCAAGAATCAAATCAATGGTTTGGAACATAAGGAAGCAAAAGACAACCTATCAGAACAACAAGAAGGAAAAAGAATCCAGGAAAATGCAGACAGTATAAGTGTTCTCTGGGACAGCTTTAAGCATTCCAACGTTTGCATCATGGGGGTACCAGAAGGAGAGGAGAGGGAAAAAGAAATTGGAAATCTATTTGGAAAAAAAAAAATGAAGGAAGGCCTTAATTTGGTGAATAAAGTAGACATGTAAGTCCAGGAAGCACAGAGAGTCCCAGACAGGGTGGATGCAAAGAGCCCCATTCCAAGGCACATCGTAATGAAAATGCCAAAGGTTAAAGGTAAAGACTCTTAAAAGCAGCAAGAGAAAGGCAGTCGATTATCTATAGGAGAGTTCCCATGAGACTGTTAGCTGATTCCTCAAAAGAAACTTTGCAGGCTAGAAGGGGTTGGTAAGAAATATTCAAAGTCATGAAGAGCAGAAATCTACAACCAAGATTGCTCTACCCAGTGAAGATAACATTTAGAATCGAAGGGCAGATGGAGAGCTTCCCAGACAAGAAAAAAGCTAAGGGAGTTCATCATCACCAAACTATTATTATATAAAAAGTTAAGGGGACTTACCTAAGGAAAAAGAAGAGCATCAAGACTATTAACAATAAAATATATATCTATCAACAGTTGAGCTGGAGAACAAAGTAAGCAAAGAAGAACGGAGACAGAATTATGTATACAGAAAATGTTTTGATGGTTGCCAGATGGAGTTATGGGGGAATGGGTGAAGAGGTGAGGGTGTTAACAGGAACAAATAGGTAGTTTGCAGAATAGCTGTGGGGATGTAAATTACAGCATAGGAAGTGGAGTAGCCAAAGAATTTATACACATGACCCATGGACATGAACAGAGGTGTGATGCCCGAGGGAGTTGGTGCTTGGTGGAGGGGGACAGAGGAGCAAGAATTGGGACAACTGTAATAGCATGGTCAATAAAATGTAATTGAGAAATAAACTTACAGAAATTAAAAAAATATATATAAATATTTTAAACTGAAAAAATTTGGCAAATGGCAGGTTCAACAAGGATTCTCTGACCTCCCTCTTCTCCCCTGAAGCAGGTCACATATGACCCTCTTGTGAGAGGTGCCCTCCATATACCCATAAGGAAGGAGCATCCTTATCTCCAAGGATGGAAGGATAAGGATGCTCAGAGGAATCCAAAGGGAGAGGCCTTGCTATGTTTCCCCAGTTTACTAGTCTTGGCTCCTACACCCTTTGTCCTACCATGTTTTCCAGTTTTCATCAGACCCAGTATGAGAGGGTTCAGGCTTAACTATTTCTGGAGTCATTATTTGCTTGTGAAGCCTCTTTTGTCATGTAAAACTTACATTAAATAAACTTGTATGCATTTGTCCTGTTAATCTGTGTTGTTAGTTTAATATTCAGTTTCAGTGAGGGATTTTAAGAGGATTGAGAAAAAGTTTTTCCTCCACTGTGGTGTGTATTTTGTTATTTATTTATTTATTTATGTATTTTAAATAATGTTTTGATCTTAAGAAGTGTGTCTTATTAAGGATGACCTAAGATCATGTAAGTTTATGTTAGGATACAATGATAAAAGTGTTCATCACATAACGAGAAAACTTTTTGCATTATTACTCAGTTGGAATTTGAATGGTAATTTCTTATAGATACTATTTGTAGTATCTATAAGTGTTGAAATGCTGTTTTGCATTAAGTCTCAACCATATACATTTAACCTAAACATTTTTTAAATGTTTAAATTTCTTCCTTTTTGTGAAATACTTTCTGAAGTATGACAGACTTTTAAAGCAGCATGTCTTGAAACTAATTAGTACTTTAATACCTTTATTATCTTTTAAATTTAATGTAAATTGAACCATTTCCTTAATTTATGTCAAATAACTTATTACCAGATTGGGAGCTGCAGGTATTGTGTGATAGAGCTTATGATTTCTCAAAGTAGAACATTTTATTCAGTGGCATGAGCTGGCACAGTGGGCAAGATTATTCTAATTCATTTGGGTAAGTGAACTACAGCTTAGGAAGTTCTTATACAGAAACTCACTGAGTTCCTTTGTCATTCATCATTGGTAAGAAATGCAGCTTCAGATTTCAGTGGCTTAATTTCTATTGTCTTTATTTCATGCAGATGATTAATTTTATTTCCATTTAAATTAAAATCAAAGTTTACATCTTTAAATGCCTATGTTTTTGTTTGTTAATCATGTTAGATTTAAAACTTCATTTAAATACTTTGTCACATGATTATTAACTGGTTGGCCTGAAAGCTCATATTTTATCTACATGTAAATGTATCTTAGATATTACAGAAATTATTTTCTTCACTAAAGGTTTTTTTGGAATCACTGTCTTCTAAAATATGTTGTTAAGTATTTTATGAAAAACAAAGGACCATATTATTTGCCTATTAGTGGATAAAAATTTAGGTTACTTTTTAACATTCCTACATTCAATGTTAATGGTATTTTTCAAAGTGGCCATAAAAGTGTTCCTTTTAGTGCTATTTGTAACAGAATATTATGATATTGTCATCAATCAAATATTGAACAACCATTAAAATGATTTGAAGAAAAATGTTTATGATATAATATTGCAGAAAAAATCATGAATCTGTAGACATCGAGTACACATATATAAATATGTAAAACAAAAATGTCCAAGTCACCATACTAAGATTTTAAGAATAGTTTATATTTTGGTAGTGAGTGTAAGGGGTGATTTTTTTTCTTTCTTTCTATTTTTGCTTTAGTGTGTTCTGGCTTATTTTTTATAGGATATGGTCATTTGGGCAGTATCTAGAATTTATAGCTCCAATTTTTTTTTTATCATTAGCAATCTCTACAAAATCAAGAATTCAGTATCATTTGACATTAACATTGGATCAGCTCTGGCTTCTAGTGATTATAGTTAGAGTATAACTAGCTTATTTGTTTTAAAGGAATTAATGATTTTAATCCCTTTGAAATCTTCCAAATGAGTTGTCAAAAGATTGAAAAGTAGCCCTGGCTGGTGTAGCTCAGTGGATTGTGCTCGGGCTGTGAACCAAAGGGTCACCAGTTCAATTCCCAGTCAGGGCACATGCCTGGGTTGCAGGCCGGGTCCCCAATGGGGGGCCATGTGAGAGGCAACCACACATTGATGTTTCTCTCCCTCTCTTTCTCCCTTCCACTCTCTCTAAATAAATAAATAAAATCTTTAAAGAAAAAAGATTGAAAAGTAATTATATAGAAAAATGTTTCCTGTTATTTTTGGGAAATAACTAGTTCTAAGATCTGGCAATGAAGTGTAAGTGAGTGGGGGGGAGAGAGGAGGAGAGGAGAAAAAAGAGAGAATGGATGTGTATTTTTAGAAGAGGGAAGAGGAAGGACGGGATGAGCTTGCAGTTGGAGAATTTCAAGCACCACCAGATCACTGTTGCACATTTGTTATTACTGTACCAGTGATCTTCCCTGTGGTTAGAATTGGACAGGGAAGGCAGCAGTCTCTGAGTTGTGTACTAGGATCAGAAAGGCTGTGTTGCAATAATAACCCCCAAGTTGTGACTTGAAACACACAAGTTTATTTCTCACCCATACAGATTGGCTTACAGATCGAAGTTTCTTCTACTTTGTGAGGTCACTACCTCAAGTATGATTTTTAAGGTTGTTGCAGGAGGGGAAAAGGGGGCTAAAGGATATCATAGAATGCCCTGAAGGCGCATCTTGAAATTGACTTGTATCACTTCTGCCCACACCACTTTTGCTATTGAATACAACTCAGTCACATGACCCAAATGGAAAGACAGCTAGGAAATGCAGTTTTCCTGTATATTCAGGAGCATTAACTGCTATGGTTATATGTCAGTCAGTCTGGTGTTTGGAAGGGGTAAAGGTAGAATAAAATAAATGGTGGTTGGATCTTGTAAGGAATTAAATGTTTATGCTCTGCCCCCACCATTCATATGTTGAAACCCTAACTCCCAATTAGGATGTGGAGCCTTTGGGAAATAGTTAGGATTCCATAAGGTCATGAGGCACAGCCCATAGGAATTAAATTAGTGCTCTTTTAAGAGTCACAAGAGAGCTTGCTTCCCCTCTCCAGTCTACCATGTGAGAATACAGTGAGAAGTGGGCAGTCTGCAGCCTAGAAGGGGACTCTTACCAGAACTCAGCTGTGCCAGTGCTGACCTCAGACTTCAGGTTCTAGAACTATGAGAAATAAATGTCCGCCCTGGTTGATGTGGCTGAGTGGGTTGAATGCAGGCCTGCGAACCACAGGGTCACAGTCAGGGCACATGCCTGGGTTGCGGGCCAGGTCCTCAGTAGGGGGTACATGAGAAGGAACCACACACTGATGTTTCTCTCTCCCCCTCTCTTCCCCTCTGTCAAAAATAAAATAAATACAATCTTTAATAAATAAATATGTTGTTTATAAGCCATCCACTTTATGGTATTTTTGTTATAGAAGCCCAAGCTTTCTAAGACAGATCCCATCTATTTTCATTACCCCAGTAAGATTTTTGCCCTCCCTTAATATTACCCCATTGCACTTGCAGCTTAGGTTATTGGGTTATTGGTGGGCAGACACAAATTGTTCTAAGGCAACATGGCAGGAGATGTGAGCTACACAAATTTTTCTCTAACTTAATCTTCCAGCATCACCAGTGTTTGCTCTTCACTCAAGTCCTCTTCTCCCACAAGCTTCCTTCAAGACAGCTAACACTTACATGAATTTCTTGAAGTTTTTGGTTGGTTCCTTGGGTCCATGATGCCCTCTCTTTTTTCTAGGTTTTTTTTTTTTTTTTCCTCAGGAGAGAGCCAGCAATCTTTGAGTTCACTCACTGTCTTAAGGCTTCCTAATTTCTGAATAATTGGAGGCCTTCCTAATTTTTAAATAAAACTCCCTTAGGAAAAAAGTTCCAACCTTGCCTTATCTGAAAAGGAAACAGTTTTATTTCTTATTCCTATAAACAGAATAAACAATTAATTACTAGGGTCTAGGTAAGATGGTAATTTTGATAAACCAGGAACTTTGAGTATCTGACAATCACCAAGGATAGCAGAAGACTTTTATTGGGTTACCGGTGGAATATGATTCTTACTTTAGCAAGCTCATTCACTTTCTTCCAATAATTGATACTGTTGTTACCCACTCAGGTCAGGACAAAAGTCTGCAATAATTTTTAAAAACTACTTTATTAAAGCAAGTACGCTGTTTCAAATTTTTAGCTTCTCATGGCATCCAAAAGGAAGAAAAATTAGACAATTTGATTTGATAAAATAAGCACCCTAAACAAAGGGAAGTTATAAAGTTGAAAATGTTAGTTTCTAAAATAAACCAACATCTTCATCAAAAATTTTACATTGGAGCTTTCACTTAAAACATATACTTTTTTACTAAGTACTATGCTCAACAGGCACTAGAGATATGAATTAGAGCTGTATTAAATCCTTAAATATTATTAAAATATTAATGTATGATAGACTTTATTCATGTGAATTGATGTTATAGAAAAGTGAACTAATTAACATTGATTTTAATTAACAATATAAAGAGAAATATGCTTAAATTATATATTGAATTTATGTAGAGATATGGAAATAAAAATATTAAGGGGAAAAATCTGCATGTTACCATTGATTGTTACTCTTCTTTCTGGTGCCATATTTTAGTGGGTTTTTATTAAGTTAAATTTATATACTTTTTTATCCAGAAATAGAGTTTGATTTGAAATTTAGTTATATCCGTGATTAAAATGTTTTTACATTGTTTTAAGAGTATAGGTATTTAAAAATACTTATTGAAGAGGGAACTTTTAATATTCTTTGAGTCTTTACACCATTAACATTTTTCAAACATTTTTTTGAAATACAAAAATTTCTCATTATTTTTTGTGTTATTGGGGAAAGGTCAACAAAATATTTAGAAACCCTGCTTATGTTTTTGTCTGTATCTCTCTAATTATTTTTTATTATGACCATGGGGACTTCGAAGACAGTTTTACATTAGCATTTGCTTGTTGGATATTGCTTCATACTTGTATGCCTGTGGCATGAGTTTTGTGTATATTATTCTCTTTAAAGGAACAACATGAATACTATTTCCTTTGCAGAATAAACAGCCACTGTTCTTTTTCCTATGAAAAAAATTGTTAGAAGATGTTGAAGAAATCCTCATTATTTAAAAATATCACTGATGGAAAAATGTTGTAATTACCTGTTAGGAGTGAAAAGCTGGCCTTTTTAAAAGTCAGTTTTGTTTAGTTTGCTCTGAAATTAGTCAAAGACTGGAACATAAGCTCTGGACATGTTTGTGTATTTTCCCACTAGGTGGAGCTATATATATTTACTAATGTTATTGCTCTGATAAGAAACAAGGTCAGCACAGTTATCTGATGGGATACAAGCATACTTCCTTTAATTGCTCTTCTCTTTATTCTATTTTGCAAATATTTTGTTTTTTAACAAATTGAAGATAAGGCCCTCCACCATCAAAAAGATTATGGCTTAATGAGACTCAAATGACGGTTAGCATTGTTAGCAACAAAGCATTTTTAATTAAGGTATATACATTTTTTTAGACAATTTTATTGCATACTTAGTAGACTATAGTATAGTATAAACATAACTTTTTTATGCACTGGGAAATCAAAAACTTCATGTGACTTACCTTTTTGCAGTAGTCTAGAACCAAACCTGCTATATATCCAAGGTATGTGTGTATTAGATTAAATTTAAGGAACCCATATATTAATACAACTAAATAATTTGTCTGTTTGTTATATAACTTTAAGCAAAATAGAATTTTATCCCTTGTGTTGTTTACTAGTCATCTGTGGGGAATGTGTACAGTGGTTTTTTTCCTTGATAGAGTTGCTGAGTTTCTCTTGGTCTATCCTTATACTTTGTCAGTACCCTAATGGCCAAAAACATTTTTAAGTAGTCACTCTACAGCTTAAATTACCTTAAATGTCTTCTACTTAATGATTTACTAGAATAACTTGAGTTCTTCATTCCCTTTGTATAAACATACTGATGGGTGCCTATGGTATGCTTAATACTCAGTTTAGTGCGCTTCTCTTGTAGATACTTCCGTTCCTACTGGTTCAATTTATTTATGTACTTATCAAGAGTTACTTGTGTTTGTCCCAAAACTTGTTTATATCAATTATATCTGCAATCATCAATCAAACATTTAATTAAATATTAATAAACTAATGGAAATATAAAAAGTATTCTCCCTACGAAAACTTAGGTGAATATTTTGCAACACTCAATAAAAGGTGAATTGCTAAAAAAAATTACTGTCACACATTAGGTGTGTGTGTGAGAAAGCTGTAGGGAAAAAAACAGATTTCAAACTTGTTGATGGGGCATAAAATGCTTGGAATTGTGTAAGTTCTGTATAAAAAGGTGCTTTTATTTAACTGTGATTACAGATGTACAGGTTTTACATTTTGATGCTTATCATTGAGGAAAAAATGGTCTAGGAAATTATTACTTGAAAATGCCAACTGTCCTGAATTAAAGTTTAAGTTAAAGAATTTACTTAAGTGCTTAGTAACTTTAAAATTTGTTTCTTCCAATATTGTTATGTTGCTATAGCTTTATATGCTTGTTTTAACTGATTATTATTTAGAGGACATCTAAATAAAAAGTTTAAACTACCAAGGGATTGTCTTTTGTGGTTCAGTAGTGAATTCTTTAGTAAGAGTTCCTCCTTCCCTGCTATAATCATATAAAAGTGATTTCATTCTTAAAAAAGGGAGTTTTTTTCTATGTTTATGAAAAGAACTCTGCAACAGGAGTCAGAAGATCTAAGTTTTAATCCTAGAATCTAGGACCTAGAACAATAAATATTTGCTGAATAAATAAATTGAGTAGCTTTGCTTCTTCTTAGTTGTCAAATTATAACCTGGTCAATTAACACTTCTTAGAGGCTTATCTATAAACTGAGATTTTATTAATACAGAATATATTTCTTAAGTATTATGAGTCAGAAACAATAATAAGAAATATAAGCCTTCTTCAATTCAGATTGCTTAATTGGGAGGGACAGATAAGTAAATAATTTATATACCCTGTGGCAAGTGCCCTCCTGAAGGTATGTATAGATAGCGTAAGTGGGTAGCCTTTCAGCCTGTAAGTATTGGTCAAACATTTATTTGGTGAGGGTAGGGAGAAATAGATTTTATGATCTTAAAAGTATTATACAGAAACAAATTAAAATACTATTTTTCTTTCACTAGTTGAAGAAAACATATCTGAGAAAGGTTTTGTAAAACATTTTTCAGTTTTCTGTAGTTCTTGTTTTCACTTCTGAACCAACATTTTCTGGGTAAGCATGTTTATGAGTTTCAAAATTAGGTGATATGTCCCCAGAAAGTTGCCAGGTATTATTTTCTTAATTTTAATTAAGCGCAGCTAACTACATATATAATAGATGTTACTTAGGAATGTTTTTAAATTTCCAGGTATGTAAAATAACATATGGAAACTTTAGTTTACTGGCATCATATTTCTAATTTATTCCAGTGATGTTTCATGGAGTAAATGTGGCCCGCATGGATTTCTTTACCCACCCACTTTGCCCCTGAATCCTAACTGGCTTGGCTGCACTTAATTTGAATATAACTGACACTTTGTAATTTTGAGTTTTTTAGTCCATAATCCTGGTAAATATTTCCATATAGTTAGGTTTTCTTTTTTATCTCTTAATTAAGTTGTATTTTTCCCTAGGGATTTTTCTTTGTTGTAATGGCAAGGACCTTAAATATAAATGTTGAAAGAAGTGTGAACAGCCAAGGTTCTTGATGTGTTCCAGTATCAAGGGAATGGCTTTTAATGTTTTACCATTTTTGGAGCATTTTTCTTGGTTGTGGTTTAAGATACCTACTATGGAATTATTACATTTTTTAATAATACAAATAGATCTATTTTTTAAAATATATTTTATTATGCTATTACAATTGTCTCATTTTCTCCCCTTCATTCCCCTCCACCCTGCACACCCTCTCCCACCCCACATTCCTCCCCTTAAGTTCATGTCCATGTGTCATAAGTTCTTTAGCTTCTACATTTCCCACACTATTCTTGCCCTCCCCTTATTTTCTACCTACTATCTATGCTACTTATTCTCTGTAACTTTTCCCCCCTCCCCTCCTTCCACTCCCCTGTTGCTAACCCTCCATGTGATCTCCATTTCTGTGGTTCAGTTCTATTCTAGCTGTTTGCTTAGTTTGTTTTTGTTTTTATGTTAGGTGTGGTTGCTAATAATTGTGAGTTTGCTGTCATTTTACTATACATGTTTTTTTATCTTCTTTTTCTTAGATAAGTCCCTTTAACATTTCATATAATAAGGGCCTTTCATGACTTGGAATATTTCTTTCCAGCCCCTTCTTGCCTGTAAGGTGTCTTTTGAGATATCAACTGACAGTCTAATGGGAACTCCTTTGTAGGTTACTGTCTCCTTATCTCTTGCTGCTTCTAGAATTCTCTCCTTCATTTTAATCTTGGGTAATGTAATTATGATGTGCCTTGGTGTGTTCCTCCTTGGATCCAACTTCTTTGGGACTCTCTGAGCTTCCTGGACTTCCTGGGAGTCTATTTCCTTAGCCAGATTGGGAAGTTCTCCTTTATTATTTGTTCGACTAAGTTTTCCACTTGTGGCTCTTCCTCTTCCTCTTCCCCTTCTGGTACCCCTATAATTCGGATGTTGGGACGTTTAAAGATGTCCTGGAGGTTCCTAAGCCTCTCAATTTTTTGGAATTCTTGTCTCTTCATTCTTTTCTGTTTGTTCATTTCTTTCTTCCTTCTGGTCCACTCCATTGGTTTGAGTCTCAGTTTTCTTCCCATCACTGTTGGTTCCCCATGCATTTTCCTTCATTTCACTTAGTGTAGCTTTCATTTCTTCATCTAATTTGTGACCAAATTCAAGCAATTCTGTGAGCATCCTGATCACCAGTGCTTTGAACTGTGCATCTGATAGGTTAGCTATCTCTTCATCGCTTAGTTGTATTTTTTTTCTGGAGTTTTGATCTGTTCTTTCATTTGGGCCATTTTTTTTTGTCTTGTCACTCCTGTTACACATGAGGGGCAGAGCCTTAGGTGTTCACCAGGGCAGGGCAACCCAGTCGCTGGGTTGTGATGCTATTTGTGGGGGTGGTGTCCTAAAGGGAATAATGGTGCTTGCTCTACTCTGTCAGATTTCAGTCCCTTCCACCGCTTCCCCCAAGCAAACTGGCCTTTCTGGTGCTTATTCCCGTGTGGGTGGGCTTGTGTGCGTTCTAGGACCCTGTGGGTCTCTCCAACGAACTCTCCTGTGAGGCTGGGAGTCTCTCCCAGCACATCAACCCACACAGGTGTTTTCAATTGGTGTTTTGAGGCTTTATTTCCCTGTGCTCGGGCTCTGGGTTGCATGGTCTGTCTCACTCCCAAGTTTTGCCTGGTTTATCTGCACACGAATGTGGGACCACACGCTGTGCCCTGCTTCACAATTGCTGCCTTGCTGGGTCCGCCTGTTGCCACCCTGCACCCTGGGTCTGCCAGCCACGGCCTGGGTGCCCAGTGTCCGCCCACTGCTGTCTTGCCACCGCTTTTTTTGCTGCAACTCCTCTCTGCTGGGCTGCCCGGCTCCGCCCCTCCCACCGGTCTGGATGAATGTGTCTATTTTAAGTTCTTGGTTGTTGGTCTTCCATACAGTTCAATTTTCTATCAGTTCTGATTGTTACTTTATTTCTAAATTGTTGTTGTCCTTATTTTGGTGGTGCAAGGAGGCACAGTGTGTCTACCTATGCCTCCATCTTGGCCAGAAGTACAAGTAGATTTTTTATAAGAAATATGGAATTTTATCAGATGCTTGATCTGTCTATAGATTTTTGCCTGTTGATGTTCTTCTGCATTGTTAGTGTAATGAGTGCATTAATTTCTTTTCAAATAGTGAATAAATCTGCAGTGGAATAAACACAGTCTAGGCACAATACGTTATTGCTTTTCCTATATTTCTGGTTTCTGTTTGTTAATATTTTTAATGCATTTTACATATTTATTAATAAAATTTCCTTTTATTTCTTGTACTGTTCTTTTCTAAAGTATTTTTTATTGATTATGCTATTACAGTTTTCCCAATTTTTCCTCCTTTATTCCCCCTCTACCCTGCTCCCCAACACTCCAGCATTCTACCCCCTTAGTTCATGTCCATGGGTTGTACATATAAGTTTTTTGAGTTCTCTGTTTCCTATACCATTTTTTACCTCTACCCATCTATTTTATGCCTACAAATTATGCTTCTTCCCAGTATTCCCCCCCATTCCTCCTTTCCCCCTCCCCACTGAAATCCCTCCATGTGATGTCCGTTTCTCTGATTCTGTTCCTGTTCTGGTTGTTTGCTTAGTTTTTGTTTTCATTGTTTTTCTTTTAGGTTCATTTGTTGATAGTCGTGAGTTGTCATTTTACTGTTCATATTTTTGATCATCTCGTTCTTAGATAAGTCCCTTTAACATTTCATGTAATAATGGCTTGGTGATAATAAACTCCTTTAACTTGACCTTATCTCGGAAGCACTTTACGTGCCCTTCCATTTTAAATGAAAACTTTGCTAGAGTAATGTTGGATGTAGGTCCTTGCCTTTCATGACTTCAAATATTTCTTTCCAGTCCCTTCTTGCCTGCAAGGTTTCTTTTGAGAAATCAGCTGATAGTCTAATGGGCACCCCTTTGTAGTTAACTCTATCTTTTCCCCTGCTGCTTTTAGGATTTTCTCTTTATCTTTAATCTTGGGTAACTTAATGATGTGTTCTTCTTTGGGTCCAACTTCTGTTGGGACTCTCTGAGCTTCCTGGACTTCCTGGAAGTCTATTTCCTTTGCCAGATTGGGGAAGTTCTCTTTCATTATTTGTTCAAATAAGTTTTCAATTTCTTGCTGTTGTTCTTCTCCTTCTGGCACTCCTATAATTTAGATATTAGAACTTTTCAACTTGTCCCAGAGGTTCCTAAGTATCTCTTCATTTTTTTGGATTGTTTCTTCCTTTTCTTCCGGATGGATGTTTGTTTGTTTCTTTTGTTACACATCATTGCTTTGAGTCCTGGTTTCCTTCCTGTCACTGATGGTTCCCTGAATATTTTGCTTTATTTCACTTTGGGTATCCTTCATTTGTTTTTTCATTTTTTGACCAGGCTCACTCAGCTCTGTGAGCATTTTGATTACCAGGGCTTTAAATTCTCCATCAAGTAGGTTGGCGGTCTCCTCCTTGCCTAGTTCTCTTTCTGAGACTTTGCTCCGTTCTTTCATTTGGGCCATATTTCTTTGTCTTTGAACACCTGATATATGTTGTAAGGGGGCGGGGCCTTAGGTATTCACCCAGGCAGGGCGACACTCTTTGCAGCCCTGCCTGTGTGGGGAGGGGCCAGAGACTGAACAGTGTGGCTCGTTTGCTGGTCTCTAGTGCACTTTTCAAGGAACTCTTGTGTGAGACTGGGGTATCTCCAACCGGGGCAACCCCAGCTGTAGCTCAGAGTCAACTCTGAGTCTCAGTTTTCCCCTTAAGTCAGCCCTCCTGTGAAGCTTGGCAGCCAGCCCCATCCCTAAGGTCTGCTGGGTCACTGGGGTTTTTCTGAGTTGGCCCATGAGGTCTGCTGCATTACTGGTCTGGTGGTTTTGGTTGATTTTTTTCTTTAATTCCTTGGTTGTCAGAGTTCCATGCAGTTTGATTTTCTGGCGCTTTTGATTGTTTATTGATTTTAGATTGGTTGTTACTCTCCTTTTGGTTGTGCGAGGAGGCGAAGGATTTCTACCTATGCCTCCATCTTGGCTGGAACCCCCCTATTTCTTGTACTATTCTTATATTGGCTTCATATCAAGATTTTTGCTATTCTCCTACAGATTTTGCTATTCTACTCTGAAATTTTTAACTAAGATTGAAATAATTCCAAATAAGATTAGAATAATAATAGTTTTGGAATATGCTACTTTCCAAGAATATTTACATCTTCTGATTAATTGTTTTAAAAATTCTAGGATTATTCAGGATTTTTATAGCTACTAAGTCAATTTTGGTGGGTTATTTTTTCTGGGAATTTGTCACATCTAAATTTTCAAATATTTTGCTACAGAGATGTTAATAATATTCTCATTATTGTTCTTGATATTGCCTCTTTGCTCTCTCTTCTTCATAATCAGTTTTCTCAGTTTTCAGTTTATCCATTTCTTTGGAGAACCAGCTTTAGATTTTGTTGATCCTCTCAGTGCTATGTTTATTTTCTATTTAATTGATTTTTTGCTCTTAATTTCCCCCCCCTAATTTCTTTGAGTTTATCTTGCTTTAGTTACGGTTTCTTATGATGGATGGTTAGCTCATTAATTTTCAGTCTCCTTTCATAATACAGTCAAACCTCAGTTCTTGAACATCTTGGTTCTCACGACAGTTTGGTTCTTGATCAAGTTGTTCATAGAAAAAATGTCTTGGTTATTCAACGACACTTTGGTTTTCAGTTCTCAACCTGACAGCCCTTCTGTGCTGATACCTGTATGATGAGCCTCATGTCCCTCAGGTGACAAACAAAGGATATTCAGTTTTCAAACAAATCACTTTTGGAACAGCCTTCTGACTCCAGAAGGCTGTATGAGAGCGATTTGTTTGAAACCAAATCATACAGGTATCAGCATGAAAGGGTTGTCAGATCAAAAACTGAAGTTTTGTTCGACAACTGACACTTTTTTTTTCCGTGACCAGTTTGGTCAAGAACGAATTGTTCAAGATGGGACACTTTTGAGAACCAAAGGTTGAGTCTAAATGTATTTAAGGAAATGAATTTGCCCCCAAGTAGTACTTCAGCTGCATCTTACAAGTTTTGCTTTGTGGAATTTATTATTGTAGAATTGAAAATATTGTCCAAATGTCATGGCTTTCTCATTGATTATTTCTTAATTTCTAAGCATATGATAGCTTTGTTAATTTCTAAATATGTGGTAATTTTAATTTCTGAACATGTGAGAGTTTACTTTTTGTTACTGATTTCTAACATCACAATGTAGTTAGAGAAGGTGCTCTGTCAAATTTAATTTTTTTTTAATTTTAATTCATTTTTTAATTTTTCAGTTACAGTTGACATGCATTGTCATATTAGTTTCAGGTGTAATGCCCAGTAATTAGACATTAAATAACTTACTAAGTGATCATCCCAATAAATCTCATAAGGCACCATACATAGTTATTAGAATACTATTGACTGTATTTGCTATGCTATTTACATCCCCACAACTATTCTGTAACCACCAATTTGTACTTCTCAATCCCTTAACCTTTTTCACCCATCCTCCTAACCCCCCTCCTACCGGCAACCATCAAAATGTTCTCTGTATCTGTGAATCTGTTTCTTTTCTGCTTACGTGTTTGTTTCACTTTTTATGTGCAATTATTGATGGATATATATTTTTGCCATTTTATTGTTTCTATTTTTAGATTTTTTTTTCTTTTTATTCTTTCTAAAAAAAGATCCTTTAAGCTTTCATATAATACTGGTTTGGTGGTGATGAACTCCTTTAGCTTTTTCTTATCTGGGAAACTCTTTATCTGTTCTCTGATTCTAATTGATAATTTTACTGGGTAGAGTAATCTTGTTTGCAAGTCCTTGCTTTTCATCACTTTGAATACTTCTTGCCAGTTACTTCTAGTCTGCAAAATTTCTGTTGAGAAATCAGCTGACAGTCTTATGTGAACTCCCTTGTAGGTAACTAATTGCTTTTCTCTTTCTGCTTTTAAGATTCTATGTCTTTAACTTTTTGCATTTTGATTACAATGTGTCTTGGTGTGGTCCATTTGGGTTCATCTTGCTTGGGACTCCCTTCCTGGACTTGTTTGTCTATTTCCTTCACCAAATTAGGGAATTTTATTATTATTATTTTTTCAAGTAGGTTTTCAATTTGTTGCTTTTCCTCTTCTTCTGGCTCCCCAATGATGTGAATGTTGGTATGCTTGGAGTTGTCTCAGAGGCTCCTTAACCTATCCTCATTTTTTAAGATTTTTTTTCTTTTAGCTGTTCTGATTGGGTGTTTGTTTGTTTGTTTGTTTGTTTTACCTTTTGTGTATTCCTAATTGCCGATTTGATTCTTGGCTTCATCCATTCTACTGTTGATTTCCTGTAATATAGTCTTCATTTTATTTAGTATATTCATTTCTGTTTCTTTTTTATGTTTTTATATTTCTATCTTTATGTTTTCTCTTTGTTGAAGTTCTCACTAAGTTCATCTACTCTTCTCCTAAGTTCATTGAGCAGTCTTATTACCAGTGTTTTGAACTCTGCATCTAGTAGATTGCGTATCTCCATTTCATGTAGTTCTTTTTCTGGAGTTTTGTTCTTTCATTTGGGAAATGTTTCTTTTTCTCCTCATTTTGGTTGCCTCTCTGTGTCTGTTTCTATGTATTAGGTAGAGCTGGTATGTCTCACAGGCATGTTAGAGTGGTGTTATGCAGTAAGTGTTCTGAGGGTTTGGTGGCCCAGCCTCCCTGATCACCTAATCTGAGTACCCCACACGCATCCCTCGATTGGGCTGTGTGATTGAGCCTTGATTGCTGTTGGCACATCAGTGAGTGAGGTTTACCCCCAGGCTGATCATTTCCAAGGACCAGCTGTGACCACCAGCTACCATGGAGGAACCCCTGTACAGGGACCCACCTCACAGAGCAGGACCTACTTCAGCTGGGCCCTGGTGTCCGCTGAGTCCATCCCTTGAGTATGTCTCCTGTGGAGATGGTTAGGTATTTTGCTTGGACATGGTCTGAAGCTGTCCACCAAGTGCTCTGGCTCCGGGTCCTCCTGTCAGGTGCAGGCCAAGGTCTGCCACTGCCAGTACCACTTGTGTTCTGCCTGAGGCCACCAGGCATGAGTTACAAATCAAACTGCAGATGGCTGCCACTTGTACTGGGCTTGGAGGTGCCCAGGAGAGACCAAACTGTGAACCGAGGCCTGCTGCTGCTAGTGCTGGGACTGGGGCCACTTAGTGAGAAGTATGGGGCTTGCTGAGGCAGATGTTGATTGTTTCAGAGATTTTAGGAAAATCTGGAGCATGAACCAAGAAGGCCAAAAACATGGAAGAACCACTGAAAACAACTTGGGTGGACTGGAAATTTGGGTGGGGCAGGGCCTCAGGGCAGTTGGGTGGGTAGGGCAATCAGTATGAACCAAGTTGATGGAGTCTCAGTTATGGCACCTGCCTGCTGGCTCTGTGGGGCGAGGGCTCAGGAAAAGAAGAGTGGCCTCTGCCAGCACTTCTGTCTGGAAGAAAGGTACCCCACCCATCTCTTGCCCTGATTCTCAGCCATTTGGATCCTTTCCATATGTCTCTGATGCCTTTAAAGCTGCTGCCAAAGTGCTAGAGTTCAGAGGGTGTGAGTCCGAGTAAGTCTGTGCCCAGGCCCTTTAAGGGGAACTCTCTGAGACTCCAGAAGCCCTCTTGTCTTGCTCATTCCCAATCTTTGTTGGTTTTATACCCAGAAGTAATGGAGACTTCTCTCCTTGGCACTGAAACCCTGGGCTGGGGGGCCTGGTATAAGGCTGGAACCTCTCATTTCTCAGGAGGGATCTCTGTAGCCAAGATATCCTTCCCAACTTTTACCAACCCAATGCAGGTGTGGGACCAGCCCATTCTGCATCTCTGCTCTTCCTGCCCGTCTCCATGTGGCTTCTTCTCTAACTTCCTAGGTGTAGGACTCCCATTCTGCCAGAATTCAGGCACTCTGAATGATGGTTGTTCTGCAATTTTGTTGTAATTTTTTAAAAATTATATTTTACTGATTATGCTGTTAGAGTTGTCCTGAATTTTCCTCCATTGCCCCACTTCACCCAGCACCCCCTACTCCCTCAGGCAGTCCCTCCCACCATTGTTCATGCCTATAGGTCATGCGTATAAGTTCTTTGGCTTTTCCATTTCCTGTACTGTACTTTACATCCCCATGGCTATTCTGTAACTACCTATTTGTACTTAAGCCCCTCAACTCTTCACCCATTCTTACCCTCTCTCCTCCCATCTGGCAACCATCTGTTAACTAACTACTTTTCTCTTTTGGCTTTTAAAATTCTCTATCTTTAACTTTTGGCCTTTTAATTATGATGTATCTTGGTGTAGGCCTCTTTGTATCCACCGTGATTGGGACTCTCTGTGCTTCCTGGACTTGCATGTCTATTTCCTTCACCAAATTAGGGACGTTTTCTTCCACTGTTTTTTCAGATAGATTTCCAGTTTCTTGCTCTTTCCCTTCTCCTTCTGGCACCCCTAAGATGCAAATGTTGGACTTCTTGAAGTTGTCCCAGAGGCTGCTAATACTGTCCACATTTTTGTGGATTCTTTATTATTCTTGTTCTGAATGGTTGTTTTTTGCTTCCTTATGTTCCAAACCATTGATTTGATTCTTAGCTTCACTTACTCTACTGTTGTTTCCCGGTAAATTGATCTTTATTTCAATTAGTGTATCCTTGGGTCTTTTTTTATGCTGCTGAGGTGCTCACTAAGTTCCTTGAGCATCCTTATAACCAAGGTTTTGAACTCTGTATCTGATAGATTGCTTATCTCCATTTTGTTTAGCTCTTCTCTGGAGTGTTGATCTGTTTTTTCATCTGGGCCATGTTTTCTTGTCTCCTTGTTTTAGCAGCCTCCTTGTGTTTGTTTCTATTTATTAGGTAGAGATGTTTTGATTCCATGTCTTGGTAGCATGGCCTAATGTAGTAGGTGTCCTGTAGCGTCCAGTGGCACAGCCTCCCCTATCACTCAAGCTGGGTACTCAAGGTGCACCCTTTGTGTGGGCTGAGTACACCTTCCTTAGGTAAAGTTTTGGTTGCTGTTGGCAGATCAATGGGAGGGATTTACCAAGGCCAGTCAGCTGCAAGGATTGGCTGTGACCACTGACCACCAACCTTCATTGTCCATGGAGGATCACCTGTGCAGGGGCAGAGAGTGGTGGTGCTCGATGTGGTTGTAGCTGTCCACTGGGTGCACTGGCCCTGGGATATCCCAGGTGGTGCAGGCCAAGTCAGCCTGCACCTGTGTTTTGCCTGGGGCACCCTGCCTGAGTTGTAAAGCAATCTGTATATGGCTGCTTCTTGTGAGGGGGTTGGAAATTTGGAGGCAAAGCCAAGCAGTGAATCTAATCTGGCTGTGGCTAGGGTTTACTGAAGCCAGCTATTGCTTGTTTGATAGGATTTAGGAGCCAAGACCAGCCATTCTTATGGAAAAGCTGCTTGGGTGGGCCTGTAAGTGGGGCAGAGCCTCTTGGGACCAAGGCAGTTAGACAGAGTTAGCCAGGTTATTGGAGTCTCAGATATGACACCAGTTTAGTGGCTCTGTGGGGGGAGGGTTTAGCAAAGGGACAATGGTCTCTGCTTACCTTGATGCCAGACCCTTGAGTTTTTCCCTATATACCACATGTGCCTTTCAAGCTGCTACCCCGGTGCTAAAGCTCAGAGACAGTGAGTCTGAGTACGTGAGTCTGTGTGTCAGCTCTTTAAGAGGAACTGCTTGGTAGTCCAGAAGTTTTCTCCCCTGACTCAATCCCCACTGGTTTTTGCAGCCAGTAGTTGTGGGGGCTTGTCTTGCTGGCACTGGAATCCTGGGCTGGGGAACCTGGTGTGGGTTCGGGATTCTTGCTCTCAAGCTGTCTCTCCCAAATTTTTATCCATGTGGGTGTGGGATCAGCTGTTCCGTATCTGTGCCCCTCCTACCCATCTGGATAGATGTGGTTCTTTAATTCCCTAGTTGTCAGACTTCCATTCAACTCAATTTCATAGTGATCAGGCTTCCATTCAGCTTGATTTCTGATGTCCAAGTGATGGTTGTCCTAAATTGTAGTTGTAATTTTGATGTGATTATGGGAGGAGGCAAGTACCACATTTACCTGTGCCACCATCTTGACCTATCTAATTTTAATTGGAAATTTGATTTGTGTCCTAGAATACAGCCAGTTTTGTATTAATAATAATTTGTTTACTTATCAAGAATGTGTATTCTGGATGTTGGGTAGAGCATTAATTTATGTTCAGATTTGTTAGGTCATATTTGTTTATGACATTGTATAAATTTTTTATATTCTCAGTTTCCTGCCTTGTTCCATATTGTGGATTTATGTATTTTTCACCTCTCAGTTCTATGAATTTCTGCTTTACATGTATGGAGGCTTTTACTTTTAATATTACATTTTAATTATTATGTAGATTGACTTCTTTTTCATTCATTGTATATTCCTATGAATTTTTTCTTGTGGTAAAGTGTATATAACATAAAATTTTACCATTTTAACCATTTTAAGCATACAAGTTTATGGCGTTAACTGTTCACATTGTTGGGCATCATTACTGCTGTCCCTCTCTTTAATGTTTTCATTGTTTCAAACAAACTTTGTACCAAGTAAACAATAAGTCCTTGTCTTCCTTCCACAGTCTCTGGTAACAGTGTTTGACTTTCTTTATGAATTTGACTAGTCTAGGTATCTCATAAAGGTGGATTCATATAATATTTGTTTTGTTTTTGTTTTTTCGGTCTGGCTGGTTTCACTTGGCCTAAAATTTTCAAGGTTCTTCTCTGTTGCACTGTGTATCAGACGTTTGTTCCTTTTTAAGGCTGAAACATATTCCCCTGCTTTGACACCTCACATTTTCTTTTTCCATTCATCCCTTGATGGACAATAGGATTGTCTCCATCCTTTGCCTGTTATGAATAATACTGCTCTGAACTTGGGTGTACAGCCCTATGAATTGTAACACATGTAATGAGTCATGTAACCATCACAAAAATCAGAATACAGAGCAATTTTATCACCTCAGAAAATACCCTGGTGCTCTCCTTTAGAGCCACATCATCCCTTCACCCACTCTCCTTGTCACGCGACTAATCTGTTCGTTGTTCATGACTGCAGTCCCATAAATCCAAGGGGTTATATAAGTGGAATAAGTGTGCAGTTTTTTGAAGCGAGCTTCTTTTATTCAGTTTAACGCCTTTGAGATTTACCCAAGTTGTTGTATGGGTCAAGTTTGTTCTTTATTGCTGTGCAGTATGCCACTCATTATCTGTATGGACAGTAGTTTGTTTATCCACTCACATGTTGAAGGACAAAAGAGTTGTTTTGAGTTTTTTGCTACAGATTTTTTGTAAGGACATAAGTTACTATTTTGGGGGTAAATACCTAGTAGTGTACTTGCTAGGTCAGATGCTAAGTATATATTTAACTTTGTAAAAAATGACCAAATCATTTCCCACATTATCTGTACTGTTTTGCATTCGTACCAGTGGTTGTTCTTAATCCACACTGTATATTGTCAATAATTTTTATTTCAGTCTTTTACACATATAATAGTGTTTCCTCATAGTTTAATTAGTATTTCCCTAATTACTGATTGTGTTGGGTATAATATACTTGCATGTGCCATCTTTAAAACCTCTTGGCCAAATGTTTTTTCAAGTCCTTTGATTATATTTTTTATTGTAGAGTTTTGATAGTTCTTTATATATTCTGGATATAAGTCCTTCGTCAGAGCATAATTTGTACATATTTTTTCAGCCTGTAATTTGTTTTTTAATAATCTTGGCAGCTCTTTGGCAGATCAGAAATTTTAGATTTTGATAAGGTGAAATTTATCATTTTTTTCCTTCATGGGTGGTTCTTTTGGTGTCGTTCCTAAGAACTCTACCTAACAAAGATTTTCTTATGTTTTCTTCTTTAAATATTGTAGACTTATTGCTTTCATTTAGATATATGACCCATTTTTAAAAGTTTTTGAGAAGTTTTAGGTTTGTAGTAAAGTCAATGGGAAGTTACAGAGTTCTCATATAACCTCTTACCCTCCCACCCTCTAATTTCCCTTATTATTAACATCTTGCATTAGTGTGTCTTATACTTGTTACAATTGGTGAGCCAGTATTGATACATAATTATTAACTAAAGTCCATTTTTACATTAGGGTTCACTCACTGTGTCTTGCATTCTGTGGGTTTTAGAAAATGTGCGATGTGTTTATCCACCATTGCAGCATCGTATAGAATAGTTTCACTGCTTTGAAAGTCCCCTGTACTCTACTTAGTATTCATCCCTTCACTCTACCCTCCCACTCCATCCCCCAGCCTCTGCCAACCACTGATTATTTACTGTTGCCATAGTTTTGCCTTTTCCAAAACATGATATGTTTGTAATTCTACAGTATGTACTTTTTTCAGATTGGTTTCTTTCACTTAGAAATATGTATTTAAGGGCCCTCCATGAGCTTTCATAGCTAGATAGATCATTTCTCTTTATTGCTAAATAACATTCCATTGTATGGCTGTACCACAAATTAGTTATCCATTTATCCATTGGAGGACATCTTGGTTGTTTTGAAGTTTCCATAATTATGCATAAAGCTACTATTAATAGTTGTGTATAGATGTTTGTGTGGATATATGTTTTCATCTTATTTGAGTAAATATTAAGGAGTATGATGGATATCAAGGAGTCCAATTGCTGGATAGCATGGTGCTGGATAGTATGGTAAGAGTAAGTTTAGTTTTGTAAGGAACTTCGAAACTGTTTTGCAGAGTGGCTATACCATTTACATTCGCAACAGTAGTGAATAAGAGGTGTGTGGGGTTTCTTTAAAGATTTTTATTTATTTTTAGAGATAGGAGAAGGGAGAGAGAGAGGGAGAGAAACATCAGTGTGTGGTTGCCTCTTGTGTGCCCCCCACCAGGGACCTGGCCTATGGCCCAGGCATGTGCCCTGACTGGGAATTGAACCAGTGACCCTTTGGTTCTCAGGCCAGCTCTCAGTCCACTGAGCTACACCAGCCATGGTGTGAATAAGAGTTCTTGTTGCTGCACATCATTGTTAGTTAGCATTTGGTGCTGTCAGTATTTTGGGCTTTAGCCATTCTAATTGTGTGTAGTGATATCTTATTATTTTAATTTTCAGTCACCTAATGGCATATAATGTTCATCTTTTTTTATGTACTTATTTGCCTTCTCAATATCTTCTTGGTGAGGTGTATGGTCATATCTTTTGCCCATTTCAGATTGGGTCATTTGTTTTTTTTTGTTGTTGAGATTTAAGAGTTCTGTGCATAATTTGTTTATCAGTCCTGTGTCAGAGGTGTGTTTTGCAAATATTTCTCCAAGTCTGTAGCTTATTTCATTCTCTTAACAGTGTCCTTCACAGAGCAGAAGATTTAAATTAAATGAAGTCAATTTTATCAATTTGTTTTTCATGGGTTGTACTTTTGATGTATCTAAAAAGTCATGATAAATCCAAGATTAGTTAGATTTTCATGTATGTGAAATATTCTAGGAGTTTTATCACTTTGTGTTTTACATTTAGGTCTGTGATCCATTTTGACTTAATTTTTGTAAAAGGTGTACAGCCTCTGCGAAGATTGATTGGCTGATTGATTGATTGATTTTTGCATGTGGAGGCCCTGTTGTTTCAGCACTGTGTTGAAAAACCATCCTTTCTCTATTGAATTCCCTTTGCTCCTCTGTCAAAGATCACTTGCCTCTGTGTGGGTCTATTTGTGGGCTCTCCCTTTGATCTATTTGTCTGTTCATTCACTAGTACCACACTGTCTTGATTATAATGGGTTTATACAATGTCTTGAAGTTGGGTAGTGTCAATGTTGTGACTTTGTTTTTCAGTATTGTGTTGTCTATTCTGGGTCTTTTGTCTTTCTATATTAACCTTAAAAGGAGTTTATCAGTAGTCAAACACATGAAAAAACTTGTTTGGATTTTGATTGGGATTGCACTGAATCTATAGATCAAGTTGGAAAGGATTAATATATTTTTAAAATTATACTTTATTGATTATGCTGTTACAGTTGTCCCAATTTTCCCCCTTTATACCCCTCCACCTGGTACCCTCCTTCTGTCCAGCAATCCCCACCCTTAGTTTGTGTCTATGGGTCCTGTGTGTAAGTTCTTTGACTTCTCCCTTTCCTGTGCTATTCTTAATATCCCTCTGTCTAATTTATTCCTGCCAATTATGCTTCTTAATCCCTGAACCATTTCCCCATTCTCCTCCTTCCCCTTCCAGCTGATAGCCCTCTAAATGATCTCCACACTTATGATTCTGTTCCTGTTCTGATTGTTTGTTTAGTTTGTTTTTGTTTTTTAGATTCAGTTGTTGATAGTTGTGAGTTTGTTGTCATTTTGGGTTCATAGTTTTGATCTTCTCTTTCTTAAGTAAGTCCCTTTAACATTTCATATAATAATGGCTTGGCGATGGTGAACTCTTTTAGGTTTACCTTGTCTAAGAAGCACTTTATCTGCCATTCCATTGTAAATGATAGCTTTGCTAGATGGAGTAATCTAGGTTGTAGGTCCTTGCTTTTCATAATTTAGAATAATTCTTTCCAGCCCCTTCTTACCTGTAAGGTTTCTTTTGAGAAATCAGCTGATAGCCTTATGGGAACTCCTTTGCAGGTAACTATCTTCTCTTGCTGCTTTTAAGATTCTCTCTTCATCTTTGACCTTTGGCATTTTAATTATGATATGTCTTGGTGTGGTCCTCTTTAGGTTCGACTTGTTTGGAACTCTCTGTGCTTCCTGTACTTGTATGTCTATTTCACTCACCAAATTAGGGAAGTTTTCTTTCATTATTTTTCAAATAAGTTTTCAATTTCTTGCTCTTTCTCTTCTCCTTCTGGCACCCCTATGATTTGGGTATTGGTAGGTTTAAAGTTGTCCCAGAGGTTATTCAGCCTCTCCTAATTTTTAAAATTCTTGTTTCTTCTTTTTTTCTGGTCAAATGTTTATTTCTTCCTTTTGTTCCAAACCACTGATTTATATCCTGTCTTCCTTCCCTTCACTGTTTGTTTCCTGTATATTTTTCTTTATTTCACTTTGTATAACCTTCATTTCTTCCTTTATTTTTCTGCCATACTCAGTGAGTTCTCTGAGCATTCTGATCACCAGTGTTTTGAACTGTGCATCTGATAGGTTGGCTATCTCTGTTTTGTTTAGTTCTTTTTCTGGGGTTTTGTTCTGTTCTTTCATTTGGGCCATGTTTATTTGCCTCCTCAATTTGGCAGCCTCCCTGTGTTTGTTTCTATGTATTAGATAGGGCTACTTTACTCCCTGTCTTAGTATCGTGGCCAGTGTATCAAGGGCACCTGTAAATTGTGTGGGACAGAGCCTTTGTAATTGCCAGGGCAGGAAAACTCACTTCACCAGTTCGTGATTCTGTGTGGGGGGGTCTCTGAGAGGAGCCAGTGCTGCTGCCTGGCTTCTGGAGGCTTACCCGGCACTCACTACTCACTTCATTTTCAGTCACTTCACCCTCTTCCTGTATGCAATTGCCACCCTTCCAGCTACTACCCTGAGGTTTGCATAGGTTCTAAGTCCACGGGCCTTTTAGGTGGTGAAAATCTGGCAGTTTCTTCCACCGTCCCTAGTCCCAGTGGTTTCTTCAGCCAGAAGTAATGAGGATTTATCTTTCTGGTGCTGGAACCCTGGACTGTGCAGCTTGGCCTGAGGCTGGGATTGCTCACTCCCATGGTATTTCTCCTGATTTTTATCCACCACGTGTGACTGTGGGACCATCCATTTCACCGCCACCACTGCTTCTCCACACCATACCACCTCTGCCCCCTTTCTGCAGCTCCACCCCTCCTACCTGTCTGCATGAAGGTGGCTTCTTTAAATCCTTGGATGTCAGACTTCCACACAGCTGGATTTCCTGATGTTTCTGGGTGTTATTTGTTTTTGAGGTCTGGTTGTAATTCTTTCTCTGGTTGTATGAGGAGGTGAAGTGTGTATACCTATACCCCCCTCTTGACTGGAAAAAGAACTGATATCTTAGCAATATTGAATCTTCCTTTAAAGGGGTGTCATGGGCCGCATGCAGCCCAGTATGGCTGTGAATGTTGCCCAACACAAAGCTGTAAATTTTGTTAAAACATTATAAATTTTTTTTGTGATTACATGTCACAATGTATTTAATGTGTGGCTCAAGACAACTCTTCTTCTAGTATGGCACAGAGATGCCAAAAGGTTGGACACCCCTCCTTTACATGTATATGTAATATCTTTCTGTTTATTTAGATCTTTGATTTATTTTTATCATTTATAGTTTTCCTCATATAGATCTTGTCCATATTTTGTTAGACTTATGTCTCATTTCAAGTACCAATTGAACATTGCTGATATATAAGAAAGTATTTTATCTGTTTCTTCTAAAAATTTTATAGATTTTCTTCTTTCATTTACATCTATGACCCATTTTATTACTCCTACCTATGGTGTAAAGTTTAGTACATGGTTAATATATATATTTTTTACATGTAGATGTTCCAGCAGTTATGTGTTGGAAAAATAGTCTTCACTGAATTATTTTTGCATCTTTGGTAGAGATCAAATGGCCAGATTTATTTGGGTATATTTCTGGACCCCCTCATTTTTGTTTTTGACCTAGGTGTCTTGTCTTTTGCCATTACCATGCTGTTGTGATTACTGCTGCTTTACAGTAAATATTAAAGTGGGTAGTGTGCTCTTCCCAGTTTTGTTCTTTCATTTCCAAATTGCCTTAGCCATTTTCATTCCTTTGAGTTTTCATTTAATTTTTAGAATCACTCTGTGTCTATATCTATAAAATATCCTATTGTGATTTTAATTAGTGTTGCATTAAATATATTGATTACTATGACATCTTTACTATGTTGAATCTTCCTTCATGAACATGGTATGCCTCTCCATTTATTTAGATCTTCATTGCTTTCATCAGTGTTTATTTTTTAGCATACAGAAAGGTTCATGTAGTTATGATTACTTATATTGCAAGTCAGTAGGATTAACTAACTAGAATGTCACTTTAGGGTGTAGCAGATGGTCTCTAAGTAGCTTGATGAGGAAAATATTTGCTAAAGGCGACAACATGTACTTAACCTATTTGCCATATGCACTTATTGGTAACATAAGGTCTTGGCTTCAGGAAGTTGCTAAATTTAAGGTCAGGGAATAATTCCAAAGCATTTTAATAAATAAAGTACATATCCCTCTGCTGATAATATTTTCTTTTTGGTTCCTACATGCTAAGATGAAATTTATAAGCTTTTCTCTAGATGACGTGCAGTATAGAATCTATATGAGGAGTGTGTATATATATTTCTGTGAAAGATGTTATGCAATATTTGTTGCATGATATATTATGTATGTGTGTATGTATATGCATGAGATTGATAACATTTTCATAACACTCCAATATAAAATGAAAGTCTTGTTGCTGGTTCTGTAAAAGATTATTTGATGACTTTTGCTAGAAGGTAAATAATGCTGTGCATTCTCTTTTTTTAACAATATGTTTTTAAACTACTTATTATGGAAAATTGCAAATATTGAAGAGTAGAGAAACCACTGTGTACTCATTACCCAGCTTCAACAATTATCCTGCAGGGTTCATGTTAGTTCATCTTATTTCATCCACACCCTCATATTCTGCCTGCCCTGTGAATCCTGCTCTCCCGCCCCCAGCTCTCCATCTCACACTCCCATCCCAGGACAATATTTAGTAGTTAGTATTACAAATACTTCCACCTGGAGGTTTGTTGTATTTGCTGCTTTGTAATATTTTTAATATTTATGACAGGATAAGGCTCATGAAGACCCTTTTTCTTCATTTTTTTGTTTTTGTTTCTCTTCATTTTTTACAATTTATAAAAGGTTTTCTTACATAATTAGTATTGTAAAATGTCAAGTTATTCAGACAGCCATTTTGTAGTAATTGTGATTATTTTATATATATCAACATGTCATAGAGATGTGCTGAAAGAAGTAAAATTTTTATCTTTTAAAATAAAAGATCAGTTTTTTTTGAAATATGTCTTAAAAATTAACATTACACATTGCTTAATTTAATATTTTGGAACACTGCACAATTATAATACTTGATTTGCCATTTGGGATTTTTTAAATGTATTTTTATAAAATAGATTTTCAGTCATCATACACTTTTAGGTCCTGAGAAACTCTATAGTGTGATGAATAGGAGGGATAGTACAGTATTTAACATATAATTTATAGTTGAAATTATAATTTTATTTATTTGTTTTTAAGTATATTTTATTGATTATACTATTACAGTTTTCCCATTTTTTTCTTCCCTTTCTTCCCCTTCACCCTGCATAGCCCCTCCCTCCAACATTCCCCCACCCCTTAGTTTATGTCCATGGGTCATACATATAAGTTCTTCGGCTTCTTCATTTCATATACTCTTCTTAACTTCTCCCTATTTTATGTCTACCAACTATGCTGCTTATTCCCTGTACCTTTTTTCCCCTCATTCTTTCCCCTCACTGCCAATAACCCTCCATGTTATCTACATTTCTGTGATTCTGTTCCTCTTTTAGTTGTTTGCTTAGTTTCTTTTTGTTTCTGTTATTTTTTTTAGGTGTAGTTGTTGATAGTTGTGAGTTTATTGTTATTTTACTGTTGATAGTTTTGATCTTATTTTTCTTAGATAAGTCCCTTTAACATTTCATATAATAAGGGCTTAGTGATGATGAACTCCTTTAACTTGACCTTATCTGGGAAGCACTTTATCTGCCCTTCCATTCTAAATGATAGCTTTGCTGGATAGAGTAATATTGGATGTAGGTCCTTGCCTTTCATGATTTTGAATACTTCTTGCCTATAAGGTTTCTTTTGAGAACTCAGCTGAAACTCTAATGGGAACTCCTTTGTAGGTAACTGTCTCCTTTTCTCTTGCTGCTTTTAAGATTCTCTTATCTTTAATCTTGGGTGATGTAATTATGCCTTGGTGTGTTCCTCCTTGGGTCCCACTTCTTTGGGACTCTCTGAGCTTCCTGCATTTGGATTTCTAGTTCCTTTGCCAGATTGGGGAAATTCTCTTTCATTATTTTTTCCAATAAATTTTCAATTTCTTGATCTTCCTCTTCTCCTTCTGACACTTCTATGATTCACATGTTGGAATGTTTAAAGTTGTCCCAGAGGTTCCTCAGCCTCCATTCATTTTTTTTTATTCTTTTTGTTTTTCATTTTATTCCAGTTGAAATGTTTATCTCTTCCTTCTGTTCCAAATTGTTGATTTGAATACCTGTTTTCCTTCCCTTCCCTCTTGGTTCCCTATATATTTTTCTTTATTTCATTTTGTATAGCCTTCACTTCTTCCTTTATTTTACAAACATACTCAATCATTTCTGTGAGCATCTTGATTACCACTGTTTTGAACTGTGTATCTGATAGATTGGCTATATCCTCGTCACTTAGTTCTTTTTCTGGAGTTTTGATCTGTTCTTTCATTTGCATCATATTTCTTTGTCTTGGCAAACCTGCTACATTGTAAGGGGCTGAGGCTTAGGTGTTCACCAGGGCAGAGCAACCATGTGGCTGCATTGTGGTGCTGCATGTGGGGGAGGGGTCAGAGCGGGAACAATATGGCTTCTTTGGCTCTTGCTCAACATTCAGTCACTTCCCTGCTTCCCACAAGTGGATTGTGTCCTTTCAGGTGCTGATTCCCAGGTGGGTGTGTTGTGTATGTTCTGGGATCATGTGGGCCCCTCAAACAGACTCTCCCATGAGACTGGGAGTTTCTCCTGTCACCACAACCCCCACAGATTTTTACAGCCAGAGATTTTGAGGTTTTGGTTTTCCATGCTGGAACCCTGGATTTCAGGGTCCCTCTCACTCCCCATTTGTTCCTCTAGCTTATCACATGTGAATGTGGGACCTCCCATGTCTGCCAGCTACTGCCTCACCTGTCCCAGTCCACCAGCTGGGGCCTTGTCAGGTGTCCTTCCCCTCCAGCTTCACCTCTCTGCCCCTCAGCTCCTCCCACCATTCTGGATGAATGTTTCTTTAACTCCTTGATTGTCAGGCATACATGCAGTTAGATTATCTGGCAGTTTTGGTTGTTTTTTGTTTTTAAGTTGGTTGTTGTACTTCTTTTGCTTGTGTGAAGAGGCAAAGTTTATCTACCTACACCTCCATCTTGGCTGGAAGCTCTGAAATTATAATTTTAAATGCAAGAAGAATGACAGTGTTTATTGAAGGAAATTTCTCTATATATTTTGGCTTCAAATATTTTTCCTTTTCATACTGTACTTTTCTACCTTAACTAAAGAATATGTATTTTAGGACCATAGTATTAAATACTTTTCATTTAGCTTGTTTTCAAATAGAAAACATTCATGAAGCTTTTGCCCTGATCATGTGGCTCAGTTATTTGGGCATTGTCCCACAAAGCTGAGGCTCATCGGTTCAATTCCTGGTCAGGACATACGCCTGGTGGTGGGTTTGGTCCTGGTCAGGTGCACGCGAGAAGCAACTGATCGATGTTTTCTCCCTCCCTTACCCTTTCTCTAAAATAAGTAAATAAATAATTTTTAATAAGAAAGAAATTACAAGCTTTTGTAGTTCCTCAGATAACTGAGGCTGATGACTCTGACTTTTCTTTGTGTTGATAAGAAATTAGAGCTGTAAGCCTAACATTTATTTTACTCTCCTTAAAGATTTTGTTTCTAGTAATTATGTTTTGCAACCAAGAAGTTATTTTATCATTACATGTTAAAAGTAAAAATCATAGGAATGGTTAGATACTTTAATCTTAGTAGATTGTACATACATTGTATTAATTATGTAATGTGTGAATTGCTATCAGGTGTTCAAAATGAAAAGTATAACTTTTTATTAGAGTATATTGATTTTCAGATATATGCTTGTCGATAAAATCTGTTAGTATGCAGTATGATGTATGATGCATTAAGACCATATATGATTATTTTTACCTTATTTTAGATTGACATTTTCTGATAGCTGTTGTCCAATTTTATTTTAAACCATCACTCATACAGATTGTCATTACATATTCACTTAACTTTCGCTAATACTTTTTTATTTTTATTTGCCAAGAACTTCATTTGGTTGTATGGAAATGCGAGCCTTTGTGGGAAGGAGTGTGTATCGTTGCGTCAGAACTTGGCACCCACATGAATCTTAAGAAAACAGGCTGTTTGTTCCCTAGAGAAACTATTCTGTAAGCTGACTTTGTTTTTATATTTTGTTCTGTGCTAGATTAAGTGATTTAGTTTAGCTTGGCCTAGGGCAAAATATTTTAGGACATTTTAGAAACTCGTGTATCTAATAACTCTGTGAAAATAATACTAGTTTTACAGTGTTACTTTAAAAAATATCTCAGCAGACTATGCAATGCCGTATGTGTCGTTTGTAACTGGCACTGAAAATTGTTGCAGTATTCCAAGTGGTATATTGCATATTGTTTTGTAAAAGCCATGCCCTTTAAATACCAAATACTGTTTCCTCTTAATTTGATGTCCCTCTGAACTTCAGTGACAGGGAAGGAAAACATTTTTCGCTAGTAATTTCTTGATTACTAAAGCATAGGGGACTCTCTGCGACAGACATGCACTAGTGTTGTAGCACAGAATAGTTTACTATGTCAGAAGCTTTTAAACACTGGAATCCTGAGCACTGAGATTATTGTAAATAATCCCCAGTTGAACAACAAAACAAGTGATTGCTTTAAGAACTATTTGCTTAGTTCTCAGGAAATTCAGTCATTTTTAACTTCTTTTTCAAAAAATTCCTGCCATATATTAGTTTAATTTGAACTTTTCCCTGTACTTAAAGCAAGTAAGCAAGGAAACAACCCTACGAAGTATAAATATAAAAGGTTAATTAGACAATACTAATTTTTCAGGGTTTCAAGACAGTCATAGATTACTTCCTTTTGTTCATTTTGGATCTCTCAGATGTAATTGACTTCCATCAAAGTTTTCTGCTCAATTCCAAAGTTATTAATAAATATTTAATTATTAAGTTAAAAACAATACATGGTTTAAAAAAGTCAAATTAGGCTGAATACAGAAACTGAAATAGAGATGCTTCGTTTCCTCATTCTGTCACTGCACCTCATGTCTTAGGCTGTTTCTTCTTAGTAACCACTGGTAATAGTTTCCAAAGTATTGTTCTCAGAAAAATGCTGTTCAATCATGTATGCATGTGCAAGTATAATTTTACTTTTTTCCATTTTCAATTTATCCGTATTCTTTGCCTGTATTGTTTTGCTGAAAGACATATTTTGGGTAGGAAATTCATTTGTCTTATTCATCATTTTCTATCAAGCTCCTACAATAGTGTCTGACAAGTAATATAATGGTGCTTAACAAATGCTTATTGAAAGAATCTTCTCAGTGTATATTTCTTGCATTTCTTACATTTTATTTGACTGGTTTTCTATTGATGAACATTTATGTTAGGTCTGTTTTTTTTTTTTTTGCTGGTCATGTCTTTCTGTCCATTTAACTGTCCAGCACATACATATGAGTACTTCTTGTACGCCAAACACTCTAAGGATGCAGATGAAGATCAAGGGTCCTGCTTTCATGTAACACTGCTTGTGCCCAGTTGGCTGAGATATATCAAAAACAATGAAATAAACTTGGAAAAAAATAGTTTCCTGAAGGCAGTAGCATAGATAATGTGGTGAGAAAGGAATTTCTACTTTAATGGGATGGCCAGGCAAAACCTTTTTGAAGAGATCAGTTTTGAGCAAGACCTAAAATGAGGAGAAAAATGGTTTACAGATCCAGAAAAGATGATTCTGGGCAGAAAGAATAGTAAGTATAAAATTTCAAAGGCAAGAAAAATGCTTAGTGAGTTCAGTGAATGGAAAAATGTTCAGTATTACTAGAGCAGGATAAATACTGCTTTAATGAGTATCTTTGTGTGTTAAATAGGTTTTGCATAGTTTTCTAAATATTTTTAATAGTGGGACTGAAGGATCAAAGAGTATATGTAGTTTAAAACTGAGAGCTGAGGTGTGGGACCACTCTTACCCCTTATTCTTTCTCTCTAACCTCCTCTTGCTTTCCCCGACTCCGATTCCGAGGAGCTGGGGTTGTCTGGAGCTCGGTAGGGAGTGAGTGGGCTGTGATGTGGGGGCACAGTGAGTAGGATTCTTTGGGGAAGAGAACGTGTCAAGGATTGTGAAGGTGTCAGAGACTTTTGTCTATTAAGATGAAAATCCATTAGTAGAACATATCTCTATATTGTTTATGTAATGTGGTAAAATACTTGCCTCCCCTTTGGCCTTTTAATGAAATCATTTCAATGCAGAAATTATCAATATTTCCCAATCTAGGAAATATGAAATTTAGAGGTTTTAAGAGTTATAGTTAGATATGAGGCAATATTATAAATGATTTCTAGTTTGACACTTGGATTCAGTTTGCACAGATGTGTGATTAAAATAAGGAGGCATTAGGAAAAGAAAATGCCATGAATCAGAGTCAGCCAAAACCTTTGCCACCATAATGTGGCTTTGTGGAAGGAGATAGAAATGGCATCTTATACTTAAAATAAATTTTAAAAGATCCTGAATGTTGTTACATTGGGGAATGAAATCCCATTTTTGAATGTCTCTTATCAAAAAGGCATTTTATTTTGAAAGATAAATGGTGGGAATCACCTATACATTTTTAGGCAAATTTGAAATTTTAGACTTGGTCTAAGAACAAATTTTGTTTCATGTCACGTTTTACTGCTAAGTTAACTAGGAGAGTCAAGTCACATTGAGAGCATAGAGAGTTTTGTTTAAAATTTTTCAATCTACTTTTTTTCACAAGATGAAGTGACCAAATTTTGGCAGATATATTCATATTTGCATGTACTTACACAGAGAAGGGAGTATGCAGTTTCCTTAATAATTCTTTTTTCTTGTTTTTCCTACCTAACAAGACTCACTTCCTTAGAGAATTAAAAACAATTTGGAATGAGGTCAGGAATCTGTGATGGAGAAGGTTTTAATTTAATAGATGCTAATATGATATGTCTGTTATGTTAAAGATATTCTTTTTCTTTTTTAACATGGATAATTTTTTTTCCACAACAACTTGTAAACAAACTTTACTTGGAAATCAATTTAACTTTGTTACTTGAACCTGGAATACATTAATAATGGTAAAGCAGTTAACTTTTATTTTGTCTGTGTTGTAATAAGTTAGCATTTTAATTAAGAAAGCCTAATTTATCTGATATTTATTATCAAATCATCCCACTAGTTTAAATGTGAATATGTAATTTTTTATTAAAACAAGTTATTGGTATCAAACCTTTGAGTGTAACAAAATGAGTATTTTATTAGTCTCAATCCTTTGTTCTAAAATGAATAGAAGTGTAGAATATGTTGCATGTTTACAGAAATCTGTTCCTTTTACAGTATGTAGATATATAAGTTATAATTACTTGATTCATTAGAACATCTGGTTTTCACTCAACAATATGCAAATGTGCCATTAAATCTGTTTTTTAAGATTTTTCCAGTTTAATGTTAGAATCCAAATTCATAAAGAGTTGGAAAAATGAGATGTCTGAGCTATAGGATTCACAGGGATTTCATATGAAGCCTATTTAATCAGGATAACACTGTTATTAATATTCATAATGTCAGCTGGAACACAAATGACAGACTACGGAGCCTAAAAATTTTTCTGGGTGAATTTATTAAAAGTAGCTTAAAAAATTAATGGAATTTAAGTTAGTGAATATGAAAATCTTATGTTAGCATAAAAAAATCTCTATTAGAACTTTCTTTAAGATCATTTTGCATTGATGTCTTTTGACAGATTTCATTGGTACTTAAAGAAGAAAGATGCACGAATGGTCATTTAATAGGATTTAAACACATTGGCACATTAATTTTTACATGAATAATAAGTACGTTCCAAAAGCAATTAACTTACAGTGTACAAGATATGAATTGAAAAATAAGACTGTGACATCAAGGGCAAAGCAAATGTGCTGTACATTTTAAACTTAGTGGGAGGACTTTTTAATATTTTGATTTATTTGTATAGTTTGCATAGGATATGACCTAGAATATGGTTATTTTAATGCATTAGAAAGCATATTAGAAGGGCAGTAATGCTCCCTCCCTCCCCCAAAATATTAGTAATGTTAAACATTGTCTTCTGCAAGTACCATTTGCATTAATTGGAGAATTAAACATTTGTTGTGTTATTAGTAATATTTGAGAATATGTTCAGTTTTGCAGAAAGTCAAGGGATGATTCTGGTTGTTAGTACTGCAAATACTAACACAGACTTACTGGTTACAGTGTAACTTAAATATCATAAGTGAGCTTCTTACAGTTTAGTGAGTTTAGTTAAGAACCATCTCAGTAGTATACTAGTGAACTTGTTCTCTATTTTAGCCTAATAAACTAAAATGTTGGGGAAGGCTTTTCCTTATGGTTTGAAATATGCCTATAATGACATCATACTAGTGTTATAGTTTTTTTATTACTGAAGTTCATTAAAAACAATTAATTTTAGATCATTATGTACAGTCACAATAAGGAGCATTTTGCTTTATACTTTTCAGAGATTATTTTTCTTGAGAATTTTAATACTTATAAAAGATAGTTTAGTTATTCTCTGTAACAGTACATTTAGGGTTCACCAGTGAGAAAATATAGGCATTAGCCTGGCAGTCCAGACAGGTACTAGAAGTTCATTTGCAATCTGTCATGTTATATATGAATGATTAGGTTCATTAGACATATAGGAATACCTGAGTATGTTTTACAATTCATATTTTGACTTTGATTGGAAAAAGTTTTAATTATTAGGATGTGTAGAAATTATTACAATATAATAGATACATTAATTTTTTGTATAAGCAGTTAAATCAAAATGATACATTGGCCATTATTATTTCTCTTAGTGGTTTTTTAAAAATTAGGTTTTGGAAGGGGGATGGTTTTGTTTTCAGTTCTGAGATATTCACTCATATGACCAGCAGAGGGCAGCATTTTTCTATGTCAGCTTCATGAAAAGAATTAGCCCTGCTTAGACTGTCAATGTTTCTTGTAATTACTCCCAGTATATTTGTTGCTTGCTTATGAATTAACTTGCATTTATGGAACTAAATCATTCCAATCATTTAATTACACCTGAGGAGCTGAACTATAATTGCTTGCTTCCAACTAGGATCTGATATGGCTTGAGCAGTATTAATTTGGTGTTTACTTTTCTGAGTGCTAAAAGCATTAAAATGATTGTGCAATGGGATTACATTTTACTAATTGCTGGCATTCATTAGCTGGGTAAATGATGAGGAAGAGTGACTGTATATTACAGAGGGATAAAATTATGGTTTTAAATAGTATATTACTAAGTACATTAAGGCCTGTAAGACATGTTTTAAAATACTCCAGAGGTTATTAAAGACTGTATTTTCTACATGTCTTGCTATATGAATCTCTTATTAAAAGACTGCAATTATTATTAACCTTTTTGGGCAATATGTAGGGAAATGGCTTCATTGACTAGAACATATTTCTTTGATATTAATAACTTCCTATATTTTCAGCTAATCCAAAAGTAAATGAGGAACTTAGAAACGATTGCCAACTCCAGATCAACATATTTAGAGAAAATTGGAAAAGGAGAAGCTTACTACAGCTTTATTTGAGGACTTTTTAAAGAATACAGAGTTCTAGCTGTGAGGTAAATCTAATTTCGTTCTGCCTAAAAACATGCACAAAAAATACTTGCATAGTTTTTGTCATGTTTATCTTGAAATCAAATGCAAGAGAGAAATGCTCATAATTCCAAAAGTTAATGATAGTCTTTGTTTTTTAAAAAAATTGAAAAGCATTTTCGATTATACTTTTACAAGTATAACATTTTATATGAAAATGCACATTGTAAATTTAAATTAATAAATTTGATATTTTTGGTATGAAGTGTGTGACAAATAGACTAGAAATTTTATTTTTGTTATATTATTAAAGTTATAATTGGATAAGACTTAAGTTAAATAAATTAAATGGTTCTCTAATCAAATGAGCAAGCATATGTAGAAGCTTAACCTGAACTGTATTTACTAAACTGTAAGTGTGAAGGGAAGAACCTTTTTCTGAGAAAAAAGATTTAATTTTACCTGTTGAAATGCTCAGTTAATTGTCCCATTTTAAATGTTTTAGAAAACCATTTATCCTGTAAATTCTCTGTTAAATAAAGGTAAGGCTTAGGTGTGTTCTGATATATTGTTTTAAGTTTATTTATCTAGAGTTGGCTTTATTTTAGCTTCAGATCTTGGAGCAAAACCCAGAGACATTGCCAGAGCAAACAAGAACAGAAGTACAAATGGAGGACTGGTCAAAAGGTAAGGACTTTTAAGGTATTAATACCAAACCCCAGGTGTTGTGCTAGTTCAAGGCACTGAATGAAGTATGTTTGTTCTAACCAATATATTAGACAGGGGCAGACAAACACACACGTACCCACACAAAGACAGAGGCACACACAAAGAGACCCACATACTGCAAAAGAGGCACAAAGGACACACGGAGAAAGAGACACATGAAGGAAGAGATACTGAGGGAAAAAGAGGGAGACAGACACACAAGGAAAGAGAAAGAAACACACAAACACACACAGTAGTAGAGATTGAGAATGACTTGGGGAGAGATGCATAAATAAGGTGCACTCGAGAAAAACAGAGATGCAGATGCAGCAAGGGAGACACTACACTCAAGTAGGAAGACGGAAAGACACGCGTGTATGGGTATACTCACAAAAACACGCACACCCAGATTCATAGAAACCAAAGTAAGAGGCAGTGAGAGACAGAGACATACAATAAGAGAGAGAAAGAGAGAAGATGCTGAGAGAGAGGGAGGCATCTGTATACACAAAGACACACTCAGGAAGAGACAGCCACAGAGGCAAGAGACATAGAAGATAGACATACACACATACAAACAGAGAAACAGACCAAGACACATACAGAGACGCATGTAGAGATATGTGCGCACCCAGAAAGAAACAGCCACAGAAAGATGGAGTCAGGGGCGCCAGAGAGAATGAGAGCAGCAGAGACATGCAGAGGTGTGCAGGTGAAGAAAGAGAAAGACACTTCAAGACAGAGACAGAGACAGAGACAAGGGGCAAGACAGAGAAAAAGATGCACACATATGTATATGCAGAGGGAGGGAACAGTCAGGCACAGAAACTCATTCTGAAAGATAGGCTGAAGATGGCCTGAAAAAGAGAGGGAGAGATAAAGAGAGAAAAAGGGCGCCTCTGTCTGTCTATAGAGCAAAATAGAGCCATCGAGATAGGTTTTTTAAATATTAGGTTTTTAATTGAGGTCTCTCACAGTAAAATGTTGCAAATCTGGAATCCTTGTAAAATGGATACTGAATATAGTGTTACATATACTCCAAAGCTTAAACCTTATGTACATTGTTTTTATTTCCTCTCATTTGAATTTAAAAAATAGGATCATTACCAACACATTACACATACTCCCTCTCTCTCATTTTTGATTCCTCTTTCCCAAAAGGGATCCTTTTCACATATGAACTGTTACCTTTTCCAGAAAGTTAAAGGCCATTTTTTTAGGGGATTTGAGTATCCCTGTTTCTGATTTCTACATTTGTTTTTGATTTATATACTGTTATAAATTTTCTTGTAGTTTATATCTACCATTAGCAACTTTTCCTATGTGATTTTAGGCTACTTGTTAGGAGATTAGAATCCTGATAACTGAATTGTGTATAAGGTAATATCAAGTAAGGTAGTTAAAGGTTTTTAATATAAAGTTAAATGTTTTAGTAAATGGACTTTGTGACACCTAATTTTGTTCTACTCTCTTTATATTCAAGTTTGTGATAAGGGTGCAAAGGTGTGAAGCTGGGAACTAATTTGTTACAGCTCTTTTTATTCATTCATGCAAGTAAACAAGCAAACAGTCTTCTTTTAAAGAGCTCAAAGCACTTTACTCAGTTTATGTACAAAATAAGAGAAGAAGAAGTAAATAATGATGTCCCTGTTACTTACGTTCCCTATTTGGAGGTCACGTTGCTGTGAAAAGTCATGTTGTGCAAATTATAGACAAACAGACCTTTAAGCCAAAGGAATTATTTTTAATATATCTAGGGAGAGAGAGGCTATGGAGGAAATTCTTCTCATAAATGTAGAATAAGCCAGAAAGACGCAAAGGAAGGGAGGTGCTGAAGCCCTAGGACCCTTAGGAAAAGGATGGTTTTAGGGCTAAAGACATGGCTGCATAGTTTGCACCAAACAGACCACAGCAGATGTGACAAAAACATCATTAAGAAAATTTTCATTTTTGTAGGCATGTTTTTGACATTGGAGATAAGAGTAAGACAATTACATATTTTACAAAGGGCCTGTAATGAAACATTATTAAGAAATAAAAGTAAACAGGTAAATGTAATCTTTTGAGTATAGTGATAACTCGTATGTTCAAACTAGTGAAGTCTACATGGTCATTTCCTTGAGGTCAAGGGTCATGGGGTTTATCATAAAGCGCAACTGCTTCAAAATGCTCTTACACAGATGTTCAGGTGTACTCTCATAGTTATTTCATTTAATGTTATTTTACTTATTTTTGTAAAATTGAGCTAAATTAAAAACTTGTATTACATGGATTTGCTTTTGTACCATCTTACAAATTTCATTATAAGAAGTGCTAAAGTGGTTATTCTTTTCCTAGCTTTACTGTAAAAACATTGCTGAAATATTAGAAGGTAAAGAATCGATGAGGTATATAATGGTAGCAGATACGATGATTCACGTTTTTCTTTGGTTTGTGTCATTAAAGATAGTTTGGAAAATGCAAAGATGAAGTGGGTAGGTCGGATGGGTGAAGACATCTACAAAACATGTCCAGGTTTCTTTAAGTGGTTAAACAAACAAACCTGAGTGACGGAAATTTTCAGCTGATGGAAGCAACATGTGAGTGAATGAATAAATGTGTGTTGACAAGTGAGCATTAGTAACATCTTGCTTCTTAAGAAGTAAATGCTGTTTTGTCTTTTTGTGAAAATTTTTTCTTTCAAGATTATTTTTTCCTGCTTTTTAAGAAAAAATGAGGGGTCATAATTAAAGTATGTATGTAAAGTTTTCCTTCAGAAGGAATGATTTGTTATGTGATCGATTGTTCAGCCCTTTTTAGCGTTTACTTATTTACTTAACTGTATAAGAAAAAAGGTGTAGGGGTCAAAAATTTCTTATGAGTAATTAATTAAAATAGTATAAAAACTTTGTACATGTTTTTGATACTAAATTTGGGGGTGTTTTATTAAATTAATAGAAACATAGTTTAGTGTTCTATAGTACACACAATCCATTGCAAATAGCTTGCATATTACTTATGAAGAAATGTGTATGCCATAAGTACACATACCTATAGTAATATAAGTAAATATGAGGTCTGGATGCTAGTTATATATAGAACATTGTAAAACACATTTAAGTTTAGAACCTTTAGGGGTCAGTGTTCCCTAAGAAAGGTTAAAAAAGGTTACTGTGCCTGCCCAAGTTAAATATTAAGTCCGCTCTACTTTAAATATTTCTTGCCAGTTGAAGGTAAGAATCGTACAGCTTGAACAAAGGTTTTTAGACAAAAACCTTTAAATATTATGATTTCTTCAAGTTTATTTTTAAGTTTTTATTTTAATAATTTATACTTAATACCTATTTTATGTTACAGAGTAGTTATTTTCATTTAGGTATTATCTCAATTTAAATATAATTGTTTTAATACTATTTTCTATAAAAAGTAAGCATGATTCTAAATCATACTCATTTGTAATTTCAGATGAAAAACTACCTCTAGAACTTCTTTCATTAATTAAGTCCTTACATGTTGTGTTTTATTGGAGGCTAGCAGATATCAAAAAGATCTTATCTTGCTGAATTTAGGTAAAAAGCAAATGTCCTCTTTATTTTAGAATTGAAATAGGAATTACCTTTTGTAGCTATGATTCTTAAGGTTTTTCTACCATACAAAATAAATAACTAAAACATAGCAAAAGGTAACTTAGTAAGTGGCTTATTAGTTTCTCATTGAGTCAGAATTACTGTTTGTTTCTGCTTGGCATTCGCAACCTGTGTGCCACTGTCATTCTCTCCTATAACTGCTTCATTTATCTTTCCGTCTTCCCAAAGTCTGTGTTCTTTTTACCTTCTGTCCAGCTGTTGTTCTGTCATTGAATTATATCTAAGACTATTTCATGATTTGCAAGCATTTTATAAAAGAAGACATCTGTAGGAAAATGTCTAGCATGCTTTTAAATGTCGGCCACGGCTGATAATGGTTTTTACAGATGAAAAAGAAAAGATTGTTGACATTTTTTACAGGGCCTAAATAAATGGTGGTGGTTTTGTCATTGTTAATTCCATCCCGTTGTGAAAGTAGGTATATAAAAAAAGTTTTAAAAGTATTAGGAAACATAAATAACATTATTTGAAATAGTTATTAGCTTTATAAGAAGTCTGTTCTCTTCAAATATAATGCTCACAGAATTATCAGAAACTTGATTTTTTCAAAGTAGGATAGCTCATATTTAGTGTATTTATATTTAATATAATAGACTATAAAATCAGTAATATTTATTTAGGGCAAAATCTAATTTTACTTGTATTGAAATCCCATCTGCAAGAAAAATCTTCAGACCTTTTCCTTTGGGCAAGTGAATTTAAGTATGCATTTAAAAAATTTTCCATATGCCATAGAGGAGTTAAAAAATAACTTTTCAGAGGTCCAATTAAATTTACCACTCATCTCCGTAGTATCTAACTTAATAGAGTACTTGGGAGCTTCTTATATATGAGCATGTTGAATATTTGAGAGAATGGTTTTAAGGGTTACTAGCAGGTGGCCAGCAAGGATCGATGCATTTCGAGAGAAAATGCCAAGGCAACTCTTAAAAGAATAATTGAGGTTATATTGTTTTATTTATAAAACTTCTCTTACTTTAAATAAATTTATTAAAGTAAATGGGATTCTAAGTGTCTTTATTTTTAAGCTTGATACGAGTGATTCTGATACTACTCTTGGCCTCAGTAGGAAAGGGGAATGAAAAACAAATGTTTACAAGGTCAACTTAGTTTTCTAACTGGCTATAAAGTTTGTTATGAGCTATATTTTGAGATTTACCATTTCTTACACAAATCACATTTGAAAATATATGCCAAAATTATATGTTTGGCAGTTTTTTAAATAGATTTTATTTATAGAGCAGTTTTAAGTTCACAGCAAAATTAAGCGAAAAGTACAGAGTTCCTGCCCATCACACACCCCACTCCTTACCCTTACATAGAGCCTCCCGCTGTCCACATCCCCACTGCCATGGGGCCGTCGCTGCGTTTGACGGACCTGCCCATAAATCCTTAGTAGGGGAAACGTTTGTGAGACAATAGGAATCCTTATTTCTTTCAATTAAATTTAGAGTTTTAAATTAGGTCAGTCTATACTGTTCATGTGGAATTCTTACTCTACCTTTGTTGCTTTATTATTTTGTAAAAATAATAATTGCTAAGGAGAATAAGAAAAATGAAAAATGGCAAACTCATTTTTTTAATAGAACCACTTCTCCCCTGTTTCTCTACTATCGATACGGTCTTCTCTTTGTACAACCTGTGACTATTTCTTTGATTTATGGAAATCCAAGTTTACTTTCAGTATGCAAACTTTTTCAAATTTATTTGTGGCTACAAAAATATGAATTTTTTTTTGAAATAGAAGAAATACTACGTGGATTTTTTTCAGAAGTTTTTGCTGTGTTTTAAATTCTTTATCCTTAAGATTCAGAGCTCTTTGATAAAAGTCCTCATTCACTTCTGGTTGTGGCTCCTTAGTGCAGAGCACTTCATGGAACACGTGTTTACAGTACAAATGTTGATGTAACGTTGAATCTTCAGTTTTCTAGAAGTTAGAATTTCAGTTTATTTGAGGTGAGTGTTGTGCTCTCCATAGTGACTTTGTATGTCACTTTTAGTGTAGTTACTACGTCACTGTAAAGTCCTGAGTGTACATCGGCATTTTGTTGATTTGCAGATCTGAATTGATACACACACACAGACCGAATTTATGGCCATTTACACAGATGGTCCATGTTGACTGGCTGTAGAGGTCACTACATTTACTGCATTTACTCACTACTTTAGTTTTTAAATAAATTTGATAGTTGAATAAAATACTTAGGGGGAGTTACCAGATACTCCCAGTGCATGTGTGTTAATCAGAACTTACCATGTAGGACAATATTTTCATCTTTGGGGGAAAAGTTTTAGATATTTATAGTTTTTCTTTGTTTTGTCTTTTGATTTTTTCTTGGGTTTTATAGAAAAGCAAATGGAATAATTCAGACTGCAAAATTTTGAAGTTGGTCTCATAGATTTTCGTAGTCTAAATGATTGAATCAAAAATATTCTGATCTGTAGCTTTTGGGTAAAATTGATAATCTTTCGGCAAATGGTAAAACTGCTGACAACGTATGGCAAAAAGTAATCATTTTAGAAAATTTTATTTTGACTTCCTTCTTTATTTTTTGAGTGATTCTAGTCTTTACTTATTGAAACTTTTTGGTACTTTAAATTCAGGATGCTAGTGGGTAAAAAGTTCAGAGTAACCAGTTCATATTGATAAAATTATACTTGTAGAGATAGTGTTAGTTTTTGCAAATTTAACATTTTTAATTAAAAATTAAATTTTCCTTAACAGTTTTACTGGCTATACCTGTGGTAATTGATGTACTCTAAGGTATAGTAATGTTTATTGATTTTGAACATTTTTAGTATAGAAATATAATCAAAGTCAAGCATGAGATATCCTTATTTACTCCTTCACTAGTGTCCTATTTTTTATGCCCCTCCCTCCAGTGTTCAAGATTTTCAGGTTAATGTTGATTCCTTTCAAATTGAGGTAGGTAGGGTTTATTCCGCATTAGTTTGCTTGAACCAACACATGTATTGGGGGAAATATGATAGGAAAGACAGAACAAATATGTAGTCCTTACGGATTCAGACTTTTGTATAAATTGTAACTTTTGAGTATGGGATGTAGAATGTCTGTATTCTTTCTGTAGATTAATGTAAAGAATTTGCAATTCAAATGTATTTTTATTTTAAATATGTTGCAAAATTTGGAGTCAGTGAAGCCATTTCATCAATTACTTTTAAGAGTTGAAAGTTAAACTAATGATTTCAGCTCAACAAATCCGATTGTTTCCTTTCAGAAACCTTCATTGCATATATTTTATAAGCAACTAGTATGGAGTTTAAGTGGGGACAAGACTGCATTAGTCCAGGTAAGAAGAGCAAAGACAAAACAAAAATTTTCATTAAAAAATGCAGTCCTTGATCTCTTGAGAATGCAGTAGAGTCTAGAATCAGAGGCTTCCTCTGCATTTTTAATAGGCCATTTGCTCTCTGAGATGCTCTGTACTGGTCCTTTATTACCTTTCTTTTTCTAAAGTCTCTGACCCTCTGCTGAGTTATTTGAAATAAACACATTATTTTTAAGAGAACAAATAGACATTTTTCTCAGGCTTTTTTTTTTGTCTCAGGAATTGAATGCTTTTTTAAAAAATTAAAAATACTAACTAACAAGGAGCTGATGATGCTACAGTGTAATTGACTAATACGACACTGGTGGAGTAGGCACAGTTGATTAATGAAATGGGAATTTTACCTTTTCTTTTATGCTTTTTTTCCTGAAAAAGAAGTGGTGAATTCAAATAAAGCACACATCATTTGCATAGAAAGTTATGTAATGATGCCATATAAAGTATAATGATTTCCTAAAACCTTGTATTTAAAGTAACCTGAATTACAATGAGAGATAAACAGAATATTTACCCATCCCTTATGAGCTGCTGCTGATATGTAAATTTATTCTTCTACTTTGCACAAATATACTTTCGAGCTACTGCTTAAACACTTTGAGGTCCTTAGTCAAACAGTTTTAATGATGCCTCCAATATTGTAAAAGTGTGACATTTGATGAATGTCTCATATAGTTTTGATATCTGGGTGCATGTCAACAAAAAAAATTGAACATTGGTTTGTCATGCAACACCTTAGATAATTTATAATTTTACTGTTTATATCCATCTTGACATTTTTTATCTGCCAAAGGCAGGTTTCATTTGGAATCTTAATCTGAGATTTATTTGGTGGATCTGGAAATCATAGCTGGGGTTCCCACAGGAAATGGTCCATCTACCAACAGATTAAATGGCAGTCCTGCAGTTGTTAGGGGAGCTCTGCATTTAACACACATGCATACTCATTCAGGCAGCACTGTGGAGAAAAATTAAAGTAGTAACCCAGGTTTAGGAACAATGTAGCTAAAAAGTCCCATATTTGCTGAATGACAAAGGGTTATATAGCAGCATTTCATTTTATTATTCGTGCTTGAATTTCTTGTTTGCTCTGTTGAGTCTGCTGACGAATACTAATAAATGCCTGCAACAATCCAGACGAGAGATGCCTGGCAACAAAGCTATGCGGTGGACCTCCCTGATCTTCTCCAGTTCACAACCTGACCTTTTGAAAAATTGGCTGGGCTAAGCTGCAGAATTTGGGTGTAATGGTTATTGTTAACTCCAGCTTTAGGATTTATTAATTTGTGTGATCAAGACTTACCTATACTTCAAAGTTTCAAAAGACCAAACACAATCATTCATCCATTAGAACTAACTGTGTTTCAGCGATTTCCCCTTAGTGTCTGCCTGGTGATTCTTCTATTTTGTTTTACAAATTTAAAAGTGCTTGTAGTAAAATGAAAGGCAGATATAAAGAAAATCTGTTTTTTCCTCTTTTTACTTGTCATTGGAAAAATTGCCTTCTGTAAATGATTTATGAAATTGTTGAATACGTGGACAGTTGGTATGTATTCATACTTAAAACTTATATAATTATGAATCCTATTTGACTTGAAGTTGTAGAAATTTAAGATTTACCTAGTTCATTTATATTTTTAATTGCTTTATATGAATTATTCTTATAGTAAGAAAAATTGAGAAAGGCTGAAAAGGTTAGGAATATATAGTGTATATATATATATTCAGGTCACATAGTTCAGATCACTAGAGGACAACAAGAATAAAGATTACTGTGTTAGGTAATCAGATTTTAGGATAGTTTTCACAATTGTTTCAGCCTAAATAATATTTGTTATGTTTTATACAGGGTGATAAAAGTTTTACAAAGCTTTATTTTATGTGATATGTTAATAAGTTAATTAGGTAGCCAAGCTTTAGGAGATTACATTATTATACTGTGTTAATGGCCTAGAAGGAAGGATGTTAAAATTTAAAAGCTGAAACATTCCAATGCACTTAGTTTTTACACAGAAATCTGACCTCTTTCCCTATAAAATGAATGAATATTGATGTGTTCATAACTATTTGAGATTCATTGAAACAAAAACTTTAAAATATTTGGTGCAATGACCACTTCAAATAGCATTTTTATAATGAAACAAGTAACAAAATTTTAGTAATTTCCATGACTAACCAGTAGAGAATTTTTAACATGATATTCTAAGTCATTGAATTATCTTAATAAAAGATTAAATGACTTCATTACCATTTCATTTTGACATGTTTATCTAGATATACAACCATGCATAGGAATGTAAAGGATGTAGTTCATTTTAAATATCTTGCCCTCATATCCAGGAGATTTTGTGATATTGACAGTTTTCATGGTATTCCAGCTTTATAAACCTTTATAAAACCTCATTCCAGTATCTTACAGCCACATCCAGCTGTGGCAGCCAATGGCTCCATGTACTTTTGAGCACTTGAAATGTGGGCAATGAGTATGTCGTCCAATGAAAATGAACTTTTTTTCTCTTCTTATGGCTGTTCAAGCCAAAAAGATTTTTTTAAATTCCTGAGAGAATATACAGAATATAGTTTCTAGATAATAAGTTTGCATTTTTTAAGTCAAGAATCCAGAAGTTACCTAGTTTGCTATGACTCTGAAATTAAAATCTGTGAAGAATAAGCAACTGTGATCTACTAGCTGTGATCCTTATTATATCTAATATCATGTGCCAGTAGAGTGAGTGCTCAAGTTGTGTCTCAGAAACATGCTATTTGCATTTCTTATTTGCCTGATTTGGGACTGAATTTACAGAATTACACTATTAATTTTGTATCAGTGGGATTCTGTTTGTTTTTTTTTTCTAGGACCTTCTGCTAATTTCAGGATTTTAAAATTTTGAAGTCCTATTATTTCTGTAATTTATTTGTTTTATAATTGGATACAAACTTTATTAAACCACTATTTATTAATTACAAGTTTTAACCTTATTAAGTGTTTCTATTATGTTTCTCTCATTGAATGAGGTAGCATTTTCTTTTCCATGTCCATGTCTTCTGATGTTTTAATAAGAAACTTTTTTTATTATCTTATTACTTATTCTTACTATATTTTAATAAGTATTTTGCTTTTAGCAGTACAGATTTTCACAGATAATAACATTTATTGAATGTGAATTCTGTGCTGACACTTTTCTAAGAGATTATATATTATATGATTTAAGTAATCCTCATAACCTTTTCAAGTGGTTGCTATATTACGTACTTTTTATTGATGGGGAAGTTGATGAGAGGTTAAGTAATTTTCTAAAAGTCATATAGCTACGTGGTAGAGCCAGAATAAAAGGCAGAAAACTGTACTTGAACAATAATTAAAATAAAAAATAATCCAAAAAATAAAAAATAAAACCCAAAGTCCATCTTCAGAGCCCATGCACTATAGTTCTGCTTGGAAGATCTAAATACACCAGTGTTGTGTTTGGAAGGTCTAAACTTTTCTCTCATACACACTATATTAGGTAGGATCACTGTGATATGACAGAAGTTTTTGGTGTCTTTTTCTTTTATGTTTTGGGGAAAAAACTCATATATGCCTATATCTAAAGTAAAACCTCCCTCCCACAAAAAAGAAACAAATAGTTAAAAATATTTAGTAGAAGAAATAAGCAGTATCTGTACACACATACATATTGATAAATAACCTACATTTATTTAAGGAATTGGTAGAAGTTATTAGGAGCCGCTAACTGATACTGTTGCTCTGATTATGTTGAAACTAATATACATTTAGAAAAACCTTAACCATTGAGGAAAAGACATCTTTTATTTAAAATATGGGTTTGTTACAGCAATCCCATTATCATACCACATTTACACCTACTTAATAGTAAAAATATTTTATATAATTTTGATCTTCTTACGTAATTTGCTGATGGACAATATACAAAAGAAAGAAGCAATAAACATGAGGGTTTTCATTCTTTTTACATTTGTGAAATGAGATGCTAGCTACATCTAAGTAATAATCTTTAAAAAAAGTTTAAGGAAGTGGTGACCAATTGTGTTAGCAAGTGTCAGAGAGCACATTAATAAATTGCTTCCTTTATGGTTCATTTTAGATACAAATTTCTCTGAATAGCACCTGCATCTGAAGGAGCAGGAGATCTATTTATTTAAATGCACTTGCCTATAGTACTTCTGTTCCTTTTTCTCTTTTTTTTACAAGTGAGCTCTCAGGTAGCTGGGACTTTGCTATTCTGAATAACCCCAATAGATCCCTAGAGACAATTCTAGCTCAACCACTCTGAAGAAACAGCTCTGTAAACAGCACTGACCCCCCTGCCAGGGGACCATCAAATCCGTTTACACAGATACCAGTTGTCACAAACTATTTACAAAGCCAGACAGAATAGAATTTCCCAGCCTCTAAGAATCCCTATTTGATTCTAGCCACCTCCTCACTTCTGTATAGTAGTTGTAAAATAAAAGTTACTTTTGGTCATGAGTCATGATTTCTTGGGCAGCATTAATTCAACTGAGTATATTTTACATTGACTAACGTATAATTGTCTGGAGAATTGAATTCACAGAAGATCCTAGAGCTTTTGTTCCTAAAATATGGAACAGTACAATACTGCTAATTTTCTAGACCAAGAAATTGAGAATTGAACAACAGGGCTGTAAAGTAGTTGGCAATACCGATACCTCCAAAAGTAAAGAGAGAGTTTGTTAGATCATGAAAATGGTCCATTAGAAACAGCATGAAAGTCATTAGAGAGATACACAGTTTTCAAAGCATATGTTGTGGCCTACCTAGGCACATGTGTTAAGTATCGATTCCAAAAAGTATCTTCATTAAATCCACCCATTTTGCCCAAATGAATAAACTGTCTCTAGCAGTAGCTGTAGGTGCCATTGAGGAATACCTGGTAGTGGTCTCTATAACATAATTTTCAGATGGCCACAGGATGAGTTTACATGGCAGTAGTAGCATATAATAGCAAAAATTGGGGAATATATTTGGTTTGAAGTGGTCAAATTCTTACATCCGAATAATACAGTGTGCCTGTAGAAAAGCAAATAAGTAAAGGGACTGATAGTCATCATAAAAAAATTTACTGTTAACTCTGAGGAAAGAAACACCTCATACACTTATGAATTATGAAGAGATTTCTAATTCTCTAAATAAATGGAGAAATGAATTTAAGTAGTAGTAGTCTTAATGATAAAACAATTAACAATGACATTGATTAGAAGCAAATTACTAAAGGTTATAGAGTTTCCATTTTAAAACTTACAAGAGAGGAATGAATAGAATAGTTTTAGTTTTACGCTTTCATCTGCCTACAGATAAGAGTTTTAATAAAAAATGAATGTGTTCTTTTAAACATTTATCTAATTGACTAGTGTGTAAAACAGACTCATAACTTCACTTTTTGTTGCATCTTTTTACTTATATGTTTATATTTTATTATGTAATTCTTTTTTGAATGATGAACGAACAAACAGCTCAACTAGGTTTTTTTAAATAATTTCGATTAACTTTTTCCCCTACTTCTTTTTTTCGCATTTTTAAAATTGTTGTCCAAGTACTAGTTTTTAATAGCTTCATCCCAATATCACTTCATAAGTACTTTTATCCTAGGTTGGAAAGCTCAGGAAAAATAATTGAAGACTGAATTAGAGTCACAAAGTGCTGTTTTCTTCCCTTGGCTGGAGAAGGTACTAACTCAGAAATTGAATTGAAGTTGGGCTTGGAATAGGTAAAGACAATTTGTCAAGATGTAGTAGAACAGAGTAGTATCTTAAAATGTGATTGAAAAGTCAGAGTGCATCATGCTTGCAACTTACTTTCACATGTTTCAGAACTGTGTGTGTAGGTAGGCAAATAACTAGGTAGGTACTGAGAGGAGTAATGAAGCAAGTACAGTAAAGTGTTAACATTTGGAGACTGGGTGAAGGGTATATAGGGATACTTTGTACTATTTTTACAACTTTGTGTAAGGCTGAAATCATTTCAAAATAAAAAGGAGAAAAGAAATGACTTACCTGCAATCACTTCTTGTCACCTTTCTCATCTCTGTTGTTAGCATGTTTGTGCAGTCCATGAAGCCTTTTGCATTTGGCTCTCATTTCTCCTGTTTCTTGCCACATTTCTGATGACTTTAGTGTCTTCAAAGTTGACACTTTAATTATCCTGAATCCTGGATTTTCTTCTTTACATATACTTTCACCATCAGTCTATTTTATCAGTTCTTTCCCAGGTGAACTACATCTTGGACTTTGTTTTTACATGTTGCTCATTTTAGCTCATTTTAGCAATTTTCACTTCCTGACTATAACATCTTGTCATTTTAACACAAAATGTTTTTTATAAAGCTATTCTTTTTCCTCTGTGCCTATTCTTCCTGTTCTTTTCTTATTCTTATAGTCTGTCAACTTTTTCTTTACTTCTCCTAACTCAAATCCTTTGGCAGTTCATTACTTTGCATATTCCTATTTTTCCTACTTGTCATTTTTTTTTTTTTTTGTAACAGTGTCTTTGTGAAATCTTCCCAGAGTTTACAGATGAGCATTAGTATACGTGGCTTATTTTGTATTTGGTCTCTATAGCCCCAGCAGAATCCTTCCTTATCACCTTCTATTAAAATCATTAGATTAGTTTACCTTCTTCAATGTCTACAGAGTCCTCGAGGGGAGGGTCTAGTTCCTACTTGTCTTTGTTTTTCTAGTTCTTATCACAGGACATATCACACTGTAGATTTTCCATGAATTACTAAATTAATGAATAAACTAAGTAGCAGGGTGAAACTTTCTATACAAATGGTTGAATTCTGATATAGGATAAAGCAGTATGGCAGAGTAGAAGAGTATTGAGAGCATTCAGAGAATTTAAGCATATATTTATTAAATAGTCAGTCAGAAACCAGGCAGCCCTGGCTGGTGTGGCTCAGTGGATTGAGCACTGGCCTATGAATTAAAAGGTGGCTGGTTTGATTCCCAGTCAGGGCACATGCCTGGGTTGCGGGCCAGGTTCCCAGTTGGGGGTGTGTGAGAGGCAACCACACATTGATGTTTCCCTCCCTCTCTTTCTCCCTCCCCCTCTCTCTAGAAATAGATAAGTAAAATCTTTAAGAAAAGAATTTTTAAAAAGATACACAGAAAGGAAAATTTTATAAATCAGCCTTTTTTACTCTAAAGTAAAATTAAGGTCTTGGTAGAAGAATATGGGCAGTTTAGTTTGCAGAGTAGGTTCCAAATGTCTGGTGAACAGTTATATTTAGGAATCTAAAAACAAAGCAAGATTAGAAACATTCAGATTTTTAGAGCCAAATCACACAGTACAGTGTTCTTAACAATATTAACCCTTAGCACTGAAATCCAAAAGTGTGTTAAGACTTGTTGAGATCATTAGGGTTATAATTGCTATAGTGCAGGAGGGATCAGCAAGGAGTTCTCTTACTGGGGAGCTCCCACCTCTACTCTGAGTTTGGAGGTGAAAAGGCAGCGATTTACCAAGAACTCAGCAAATCACAAAATGTGACATTAGGTAAGCCGAAGCTAGAGAAAGTTGTAAGTGTAGTAATCAAATAGCATGTATAGATACCAGCAATTGGGTGAACTAAACACTGGAAGGTTAAGAATAAAAAACTGAAAGGAGAAAGATGCTAAACTAGACCCAGAAATACAGTAAAAACATGGGACAATTTGTAGATAATGACAATTTTGGTCTCAAAATCAGGTCAAAGAGTCAAGCCTTAAGATTCTGAAGCAGTTGGTCTAGTGTTGGCTTAAGCAACTGGGAGTTATTTATATTTGGCCCATCCTTTTACTTTTTGGTGAGTTTGTACCTCAAACTGGAGAATAGTATGGGTTCTAATAGTTACTTTTTGTTATGTCCCTGGAGACAATTTTTGTTATTTGGTATTGCTTTCAGTAATTAGTTACAATTTCATTTGACTTACTTATAAGTTCTATGTGAGTGTTGGAAAGCATGGTTTGTTCATGATCTAGTGGTGCTCTTTAGGGTCCATTTATAACATCCTCTCGTGCAGACTTGGAGGGTTGCGTGTGACCAATCCCAACGTATTCCAGAAATGTAGCATGGCGACCATCTAACACCAACCAAGTGAGCACTTTGAAATGTCAAGAAGCAGCAGATAATCTCCAGAAACCTAAAAATCAAAATAGAATATAATATTGAAATTTTATAGATATCTTATGATTATCTAATTATGATAGCACATTCTTCCAGTCTGTCCCCTCAAATAAAGTGAAATCAAGAGTAATTTACTAAAAATGGTTTCTGATGTAGATTCGGCCACAATAAGATCCAGAACTTGAAGTTTTAACTGGCTATACCTAATTTCAGCATATGTACAAGAAAAAAATTTCTTCTTGGAGAAAGAATACCTTGTGAGAGCCACCTTGTTTACAAGTGCCCCACTTTGTTTTTATTTTGAAAAGTACTCTCTCTGCTTCAAAGGGATTTTAATTTTTGGCAGGTCGAAGAAAACATATGAGATTCACCTGCTTTTTGCAGTTCTACTTTTTGAAGTTTCTGCTGAAAATAGTTACGGTGGGGATGTGTGCCTGTTGACCTGATTTACCAGGGAAAAGTTTGTTTCGTGCACTTGTGTGTATGTCATTTTCTTCCAAAAATCAGATATACACTTTTCTTTTGAAATAGCTATTATCTACTAGTTACAGCTTAAAATAACTTTTGTGAGATAGCCAGACATTGCAAACAGAGTCTCTAATGTACAATACATATCTGGTAAAATGGGAGTGAAAAATAATTCTTATATTCATTTTATAATATGATGATGATGACAAAAATAATAGCTAACATGTATTGTCAGTGTGCCAGATATGAGACCAAGTATCAGTATTTTGCATGTATTAACTCAATTAATCTTCACAGGAACTGAGCTACGTGTTGTTATGTTCCCATTTTAAAAACACGACCTGGGGTGTATATGGGTTAAGCTAGTTCCCCAAAGTTATGCACTTGGCAGAGCTGGAATTCTGACCCAGGTAATCTGGTATCAGAGTTCATGCACAGCATCACTTTACTGTAATCATTAATTAATTGCAACCGAGTTGTCAAAATTTAGGGGAAAGAGTAATCTGAAAATAATACCTCTAAATCAGTGTTTGTTTGTTTTTTAAGTTTGATTGAATGCTGGAGTCACCTGACCACTCCCGGAGATTTTGCTTTAATTAATATAAGATGTGATCTGGGCTGTAGGATTTCTAGAAACTCCTCAGATTATTCCATCCAGCCACCGAGGCTTAAACCGCACTCCTAAATGCTCACTCACTGTGGGAATGGAAATAATGGCAGAACCACACTGTACATGCTTGCGTAATTGTAATAGGAGTAAGACTAATAAGTACATGTTTAAAGCTCTGAGAGTACTTATTTCCATAAAAATACTCATTTGAGTGATTCGGTATGTAGCTATCGTGTTTTATTTATCATGTGTTTTTATTTTGTTTTGTTTTAAACAGCTCATAATTGTATTGAACAAGAGACTGCAGGGAGAAATAAAAGTACACAGCCAGCTGAGCAACCGACTGAGAGTTCTGAGGGCAGCATGCATCAGAAGTCCAGTGAATTAGTTAATGAAGCCGCGTATGAGGACATGGAACCGCCAGAGCAGAAATCCAGGAATTTTCCTAATCCAGGTGATGAGACATCTTACTGCACTACTGAAAAATCCAAGTGAGTGCCAGCAGCCTTGGACTTAGAGTGTAAGAACTGGGAGGGCTCCTTTGCCTTCCTCCCTTTCGTTCTCCTTTCCTTGTTTTTGGTGTGAGCTAAGTTCGACACATCATTAACATATTAGAATTGGGGGAATCTACCAGAGGTTTTTACTGTTTCCATTTCATTGATAGGATGTGTCTAGATCAGCAGTTTTCAATCTTTTCATCTCGTGGCACACACAAACTAATTAAAATTCTGTGACACATGAAAAAATATATCTTTTGCTAGTCTGACCAAAAAAATAGGTATAATTTTGATTCATCACACCAGACAGCTGTTGTTATATTGGCTGTTGTCATTATTTATTTGACAAATTAAGAGAAAAGATGCCAGTGCCCCTGACTAAATAGTCAGGTATTGCATATTTTAAAAGTTCTTGCAGCACAACAGTTGAAAATCGCTGGTCTAGATTGCTAAGTGAAAAAGCATTTGAATAAAGGCCATGAGGTTTTATTCTTTGTAGTTAAATATTATTTTCTGTGACCTTTCATTATGGGTCTGGAAATAACTGTTGGATTTATATTTTAATGGGATTTTTTTTTTTAATCAGAGCCCAAACCTAGTAGATCCAGAACAAAATAAACCCAAAGGTATGGTTTTGGTTAGCAGTATTTTTCATTTAAGTGAATTTCAGCGCTTTTAGAAGGGCCTTGTACACTTTCATTTGCCTTCTTTAATATTTTACATTTGTGACATCTGTGACTTTTACCTATGGCATTGAAGTACTTTGATCCTTAGTCATGTATTATGAAAATACTACTAAATTAGAAAAATTTCAGTGACTAATATAATTATAGTTTCAGTCCAGACAAAATTTTATTTTATAGAATATATTTTAACGACTTTACATAGGAACAGCTATTTCTAATTACTTAAAAATTATTCAGTAGGTACCATGTTTTTCAGACTATAAGATACACGTCCCCACCAAATTTGGGAGGAAAGTGGGAGTGCATCTTACAGTCCGAATGTAGCGTACCTGGCTCATTATGGGGGGGCAGTGGTGGTGGAGCCGGAGTCACAGAATATTTTACCACATTTTTTGCTTCAAAATTTTTTTTCCTATTTTCCACCTCTGAAACCTAGGGCGTCTTATGGTCCGGTGCATCTTATAGTCCTAAAAATATGGTATATTAATATGTTCTTACTGCTTAGCTATGAGTTATATTCTTACTGTTATGCAGATTGGAATACACTTTTGGAAAGTAGGGATAGGGATGAATGAAAAGGTGATAAACATTTTATGACCACATAGGAAAAATAGTTGAGGCTGGGCTGAAGCCAGAGTATGAGCTATCTAGTACAAGTGCAAGAGAAGGTGCACATGGTGACTAGAGCTGTGCCGACTGTGCCAGGCCTCACTGCTTAATTTCTGCTTAGAGACTCTACAATGTATCTGTGCTTAACAATATAATATAATGCCTTCAAAAATAGCCCATGTCTTCTCCCTTCTCTTGCCTTATACTGCTTGTTAATAAGTTGATACTCTTCTCAAATAGCATGCAAAATGTCAAAAAAACCCCACAATTTTTGGCCTACCCTTAAATGTTACAGGAAAAGGTTTCTATTTTTAATGTTTTAAATTTAATAATGAAAATATACTGTCAACCAAATTGAAACTGTTCCCACTTTCAGAGAAGTGAGAAATGTGTCTAGTCCTGACTAAAAGTACAAGTTGAATTAATATTCAAAACCCTAATACCTGAATTCTTCAAGTACACTGAACCATGAGTCTCTACAGATGTTACTAAATGCTCTCCACATATTTACCTTTCTCAGTTGATAAAGTAGCACCTCCATGAAAATTGATACATTTATTCTTTTTATCCATAAGATTTTCTTATTGCACAAGAGAAATTTAAAATTAAGTAACTTTATATATTTATTGTTAAAATTAAATTTGTCTCCCCCCATTTGAAGGGCAAAATGTGTAGATCCTGTATAGTAGAAATAATATTCACCTTGCTTAATAGTTTTCTTTATTACAGCATTACAGAACATACAAATAATGATTTGCATTATGAACATATGATTCCTTGTCAAGTTACTTCAGACTTAAATAAAGAGAAGACTATAGCATTTCTTCAAACAGAGTTGGACATTCTCAGAGCAAGCAATAAAAAGGTACCTTATAGAAAATCCAATAATTGTACGGTATGCTTTTAGCTGTTGACCTTTTAAATTTGCTGTGTTGTGCATTATAATTCAGTTTTGTGTACTTTAACCCTTTAACAGTAGGTCTGTATTGTTGCCATATCATGCCATCAGGGTCTGAGTGAGTTGAGAGATTGGCTATAAAAAGAGGTTTCTTTGATTACCTGCCTCTGCTGGCCTGTGATGTCATTTCCTTTTTCCTAAATCTATGGTACCTCAAGTAGGTACATTTAAAAAAAACGATTCGTTCAGCTTTTACTATGGTAAAACTATATTTTAATATTTTGGAGAAAGAGAAATTTAATGTACTGGTTTCATATTACTTTCTTAACTATTTATCTTTTTTCATCCATATTTTTGTGCTATATTTTGCCTCAATAATATATGTAATTAAACTTTAAAGTAGCAAGGCTTGGCAATATTTTCATTTACCTTAAATTGCTGCATTTTGTCCAGCCCAATTTATTATGTCATATTTTAGCTTTTCTGACTCTATTTCTAGTTACATTACTTTGAGCATTACATAATGTTATTAAATAATACTCATTTTTGTATGCCTTTTTTTAACCTCTACATACTAGTCTGATTTTAATATTCTAGTTGTTGACCTAATCAAATTGAAGCATGGTATTAGGAAATGTTGATCATATGTGATGGAAAACAACACAGATGACAAAAGCTGAGGGAGGAATTAACGAAAAAAACAAAAAACATTTGGAGGGATTCTGTATGAGAGCTGCAGATATTTCCGTACTTTCATTTAGCAGTTATTTATTATGTGCCAATTCTGAGTCAGGTGCCAGTGCCAGTTTAAATGAAATATGACAGGATAATATTCTCAAAGGGTGATTTGTTTCAGATACTGAGATTATTATCTTAATTAATTTTGTTTCAAAATATTAGAAATACTAAGAGAAGCTGTAAAGCTGTACTGCCCATTATTTTTTTAGAATAGTCCCTCCCAAGTCATTGACTTTATGACAATGGAACGGACAGATAGCTTTTTGCCATATTTATTTTTAATCATTATGTTGTTCCCTCTTTAATTTCATTTGTCTACACACACACACAAAGTGTATATCAGAATGTTTTTATAATTTCTATGTCATTACAAGTAATTATTATTTTATAAAATGTCTTAAAACCTTACATATTGTGTTTTTTTTTAATTCTTGGAATTATGTATTTATGCAAGAAATTTGTTAGATAGAATCTGTTTTTTTTTTTTTAATGTGTTTAAGCTTCAAGAAAAACTATCTAAAGAAGATAAAGAACATAGAAGACTAAAGCTTAAAGTGGAACTCCAAGAGAAAGCAACAGAAGCTCAAATTGCTGAAAAGACAGCAGGTATGGTAGATGAGTTTTAACATATGGCCTTAAGAAATGTGCACAAGGTTATTATATTATGTGGCTTAATAAATATTTAGCATACTAGCTATTTGCCAAAGGAGGAGAAGCTCTTTTTTTTTTTTTTTTTTTTGGCTGCTTAGAAAATAGGCTTTAACATCCTGGCTCTGGTATTAGTGAGAGCTTTACCTGTATTCATACTGATTTGGGCATTAAATGCATTGTTAACACCATGTCAATCCAATCACAAAAAGGTTGTTTGTTTTGTTGGAAGGGCCTGAACAAACAAGGGAAAATAATGATTACCAGTGTGCCTCTACCTTTCAACCAGCAGTTCAAATACCACTTACTGTTTTAGCTTGTGGAGAGGAAATACTTCTCCTTTGTATGATGATAGTCATACATTCATTGTCAGTGGAAACCTACATTTGATTTAAAAATCTGTTTTGTGCAATTAATGAATTTTTATCTGACAATATGGATGATGATAGAGACAATGTTTTCTCTAAGAGGATTAAACTGAAAGATTGCCAAAGTTCAATGTTATAAATGACTGCCTTAAATATATTTTGGAGTCTATCTTAGAGATCTTTGCAAGGAGAAAATTTCTAGTATGATATATTACAGGTATGATAACATGATTCTCAACAGTTATGATCTTGTGTATATATACACACATACATGTTACTGTGACTCTCTTCCTTACACTGTTCTAGTATGTTAAGGAAAAATAAGTTTTATAGAATAACAGCAATTAACATCTGGAGGCAGTTTAGAGCTTTCTTACTTATTTTAACATTTTTATATCAACTACAATGATTTAAAGGAATAACTATATTTTGTGATTGGTTTGAAGTTATACTTATACCCTATGAGCCACTTAACTTTGGTTTCATATATGAAAGAATTGTCATTTCATGTCAGAGACACTAGCAGATAAAGCCTGTCTTCAAAATATTGCTGTATAAAGTAGGACTAACATTGCTATAAAAATATAGCCAAAATGAGCATAAATAAATATTGCAGTTAAATACCAGATGGTTGCTTTTCTGTTAATGTTAAACTGCCATGACTTTTTAAGTGGGGAAATATGAGAGTAATATATTTTAAGGAAAGTTAACAGTATAATAAAAAGGAATAATTCACATATAAATTTAGAACAATTTGAAAGTTTCTTGGCTTTTTATAATCAAATATATATACTCTTCCTATTATAAGAAGTACATTTGTTTTAAGGTGTTTGCATCATAATTTAACTTTGCATGTTTCTTACAGAAGTAATTTACTAACATTTAGGCCATTGTGACTTACCGAAAATCTTGAATTAATATATCTGCATGATTCATTTATTTCTTGTAGGGGAAAACCCATTAAGCAATATTATTTAATTTTTAAAATTTCCTATAACATAGCTAATCATATACTTCAGATATTTATATATTGGTATATATTTAAGGGTTTCTTTTGACTAACTATGAACCATGCATGCATAAAATGGGAAGAACTTGATTGCTTTATAATTCTTATTATTCAAACATATCATTAAAGATAAATTTTTTTAATACATGTTAAATGTTAGAACCACATTTAGTAAGTTTTGTATCCTCTTAAACTGATGAAAATAACAGTGTTATATAGTTTTCTGAACAAAGCAATCTAGTTAAAATAGATGGCCAGCCACTTAGTTTTTAAAGTATAAATTTTCAGAATGTATCCTTCCTAGTATTTCAGTTCTATTTAATTGAAAAAATGTGAAATATTTTACTGTGACATTAGAGAGAATTATTGTAATATGTGAAAATAGGATATCTGAATTGCTTAAGAAATTCAGTAGTTTGAAACTACAAGAAATTTATTAACTGCCTCTTGGTAGACTCATGAACTTTTTCATATTTTTTCATTATACATACAGTTCTAAATAGCTTATCTTCTGCTTGGTAACTAATAACTAAAAACAAAACTACCTGTTTTGTTTTTGAGGTCAAAAAACAAAACACCATAACAAAAATGACTATGTGAGCACCTAAATAGACAGAGAAAACAATAAGACTGTGATTATATGTTTTATGTAATGGCATGTAAAAGCACAATAATCTACATAAGCATGGATGTTTGTTTCTATCATTGCTCATTTTTATATTTGAATAAAAAGTGTATTTAATAAAGTATATTACAAAAAGCACATATATTTAAGTATTATAATCTACTTAATCGGAATATAAATATCTAGTTAAGATATTTCACATTACAAAACATCCTGAACTACACATTGTAAATTGCAAATAGAGGACTTATGGTCAAGTGGAGGCGTAGGTAAATATACCTTGCCTCCTTGCACAACTAAAGCAAAAATTACAACTAGACTACAGATATCATCCAGAACTATTATAAAATTGAACTAAGTGGAAGTCCAACAACCAAAGATTTAAAGAAGCCACATTCATCCAGGCGGGTAGTAGGTACAGAGATGAGGGGAGGCACAGAAGGTAGAGTGGCATGGAGACACAGAACAGACAGTGCCACATCCATGTGTGGTGGATAAAAATCTGGAGGGATACCTCTGGGGCAAGGAATCTCAGCCCCGGAACACATCGCTCAGCCCAGGGTTCCATCACCAAGAAGATAAGTCCCCAAAACTTTTGGCTATAAAAATCAGTGGGGGTTGGGTGGCAGAAGAAACTGGGATTCTTAAGAGACTGCTCTCAAAGGGCCCACAACAGACTTAGAACTTAAATAGGTTCCATCTTTCTGGTATTCAGCACCAGGGCAACAATAGGAAGGGCACCAGTGGCATATGAGGAGGAATTGAGGTGACTGGCACTAGGTTGAGTGCCAGGAGACAGCCTCCTGCTGGGCAAAACTCAAGAGGCCAGCAGCAGCATTGTTCCCTCTCAAGCCTTCCTCAACACAAAGCCATGGAGCAGTGACACAGGTGGCTCTGGCCTGGCAATCATTTAAGGCTCCACCCCACACAACTGACAGGTGTGTTTTTCTATAATAGGTCACACTAGTAAGACAGAGAGTCAAAGCAACTGTACCTAATTCACAGAAACAAACACAGGGAGGCTGCCAAAATGAGACAAAGAAATATGGCCTAAGTGAAAGAACAAACAAAATTCCAGAAAAGGAGCTAAGCAAAATGGTGATAAGCAACGTATCAGATGCAGAGTTCAAAACACTGATTATCAGGGACTCTAGGAACTCACTGGATATTTCAACAGTATTAAAAAAACTCAGGTAGACATGAAAGTTATATTAAATGAAATAAAGAAAAATCTATAGAGAACCAACAATGCAAGGAATGAAGCCGAGAGTCAAATCAACATTTTGAAACATAAGGAAGAAATAAGCATTCAGTGAGAACAGCAAGAAAAAAGAATTAAAAAAAATGAGGATGGGCTAAGGAGCCTCTGGCACATCTTTAAACATACCAGCATCTGAATCATAGGGATGCCAGAAGGAGAAGAGGAAGAGCAGGAAACTGAAACCGTATTTGAAAAAATAATGAAAGAAAACTTTCCTAATTTGGTGAAGGAAATAGACGTACAAGTCCAGAAAGTACACAGAATACCAAGCAATTTGGATACGAAGAGGACCACACCAAGACACATCATAATTAAAATGCCAGTGGTTAGACTTCTGGCCAATATGGAGGTGTAGGTGGACACACTGTGCCTCCTCACACAACCAAAATTAAGGACAACAAAGATTTAGAAACAAGAAAACAACCAGAACTAATAGAAAATTGAACTATACGGAAGTCCAACAACCATTCATCCATACCAGTAAGAGGGGTGGAGTCATGGTAGGAAAAAGCAGAGGTTGGCAGACCTTGGTGCACAGGAGCCCCAGGCTTTCAGGCGGCAGCTAGTGGACCCCGGGCACTGGGTCGCATCGGGCAGACCCAGTGAGAACACGCAAGGGGGCTGGCTGACCAGGCGGTCCCACATTTGCACGTAGATAATCCAGATGAAGGGGAAGAGGCAGAGGGGACTGGAATCCAAGAGAGAGCAGAGCAAGCACCATTGTTCCCTCTCAGACCCTGCCCCCACATACAGCTTCACAACCCAGCAACTAGGCTGCCCCACCCTGGGGAACACCTAAGGCTCTGCCCCTCTCTATGTAACAGCCACAACCAGACCCCCCCCAAAAAAAAGACCTAAAAATGGCTCAAACAGGAGAACAAATCAAAGCACCAGAGCCAATTCATCTAAGCGACCAAGAGATAGCCAGCCTATCAGATGCACAGTTCAAAGCACTGGTCATCAGGATGCTCACAAAATTGGTTGATTTTGCTCACAAATTAGATGAACAAATGAAGGCTACAATAAATGAAATGAAGGTAAACGCACAGGGAACCAATAGAGATGGGAGGAAAACTGGGACTCAAATCAATGGAGTGGATCAGAAGGAAGAAAGGAACAACCAAACAGAAAAGAATGAAGAAACAAGAATTCAAAAAAAGGAGGAGAGGCTTAGGAACCTCCAGGACATCTTTAAACATCCCCACATCCGAATTATAGGGGTACCAGAAGGGGAAGAGGAAAAGCAACAAGTGGAAAACTTATTTGAACAAATAAGAAAGGAGAACTTCCCCAATCTGGCAAAGGAAATAGACTTCCAGGAAGTCCAAGAAGCTTAGAGAGCCCCCAAGAAGTTGGACCCAAGGAAGGACACACCAAGGCACATCATAATTACATTAGCCAAGATTAAAATGAAGGAGAGAATTCTAGAAGCAGCCAGAGATAAGGGGACAGTCACCTACAAAGGAGTTCCCATCAGACTGTCGGCTGATTTCTCAAAAGAGACCTTACAGGCCAGAAGGGACTGAAAAGAAGTATTCCAAGTCATGACAGTCAAGGACCTACATCCAAGATTGCTCTATCCAGCAAAGCTGTCATTTAGAATGGAAGGGCAGATAAAGCGCTTCTCAGATAAGGTCAAGTTAAAGGAGTTCATCATCCCCAAGCCCTTATTATATGAAATGTTAAAGAGACTTATGTAAGAAAAAGATGATCACAAATATGACAGTAAAAAGACAGCAAACTCAGATATTAACAACCACACCTAAAACAAAAGCAAAAGGAAACTAAACAAATGACTAGAACAGGAACAGAACCACAGAAATGAAGATCACATGGAGGATCACCAACAGGGGAGTGGGAGGAGGAGAGAGAGGGAAAAGGTACAGAGAATAAGTAGCATAGGCAGTGGGTAGAAAATAGACAGGGGGAGGGCAAGAATAGTGTGGGAAATGTAGAAACTAAAGAGCTTATGATACATGGACATGAACTAACAGATGGTACGTGGGTGGGAGAGGGTATGCAGGGTGGAGGGGAATGAAGGGAAGAAGGGGACAAATGTAATAGCATAATCAATAAAATATATTTTTTAAACAATGCCAATGGTTAGAGATAAAGAGAATCTTAAAAACAGCAAGAAAAAATCAGAGAGTCAATTGTAAAGGAGTTCCCATAAGACTGTCAGCTGATTTCTCAAAAGAAACTTTGCAGTGTAGAAGGGATTGGCAAGAAGTATTGAAAGTGATGAAAAACAAGGACCTACCACCTAGATTACTCTATCCTGCAAAGCTGTCATTTAGAATTGACAGATAAAGTGCTTCCCAGACAATGTAAAGCTAAAGGACTTCATCATCACCAAACCATTATTATATGAAATGTTAAAGGGCTTACTTAAAAAAAAGATGATCAAAACTATGAACAGTAAAATGGCAATAAATTCACAACTATCAACAACTGAATCTCAAAAACAAACTAAGCAGACAGGCAGAACAGAAACAATCAGATTTGGAGATCATTTGGGGGGTTGTCATGTGGCAATGGGAAGGAGGTAGGGGGAGAATGGGGAAAAAGGTTCAGGGATTCAAAAGTACAAATTGGTAGATACACATAGATGGGGGGTGGGTGTTAAGAACACTATAGGAAGTGGAGAAGCCAAAGAACTAATATGTACGACCCATGGATGTGAACTAAGGTGGGGGATTGATGGAGGATTTGGGGGGTGCCAGGTGAAAGGGGGCAAGGGGAGAAAAATTTGGACAACTAATAGCATAATTAATAGCATATATTTAAAAATTTTTAATTGGAACTAGAATATAAATATATATGTTTATAGATCTCCCAAATAAAATGTTAATAAAATTTAGGTGCTCAAGGAAATAAGAGCCATTTCCTTTTGATATATAAATGATAAAGTCTTACATGTAAGAATTTTCATATATGAGTCTTAGTTAAGACAGTAAGAGAATTAAAATCAATCGAATAATAAGGAAATAGTTAAATTAAGGGTCATTTATGCTTTGAGACATGTAATAATTAAAATAATTTCTGTAGGATTTTTGATGATGAGAAAATCTTTATGAAAGTATTAAGGGAAAACTGTGCTTATGATTTTTTAAAAAGATTTTATATATTTCCTGTAGAGAGAGGGGAAGGGAAGGAGAAAAATAGGAAGAGAAACATCGATGTGAGAGAAACATCGTTCAGTTGCCTGTTGGGGTTCCAAACCCCTGCAGTCCGAGCATGTGCCCTGACCAGAAATGAAATAGTGACCTTTCACTTTGTGCTGGTCACCACTCAACCAACTGAGCCATACTGGTGTGGGACATAGGATATAATTTTAAATATATATATATGAATATACATACACACATATATTTTATAATCCAAGAGGCAAATTTTGGTAGTATTAGTGGATGTATTAATGTTTCAATTAACACTTTTCTGCCTTTCCAGGTTTGTTTTCAGTGAGCATGGATTAGATTTTGTTTTAGAAAAAGTAAATGTTACTTTTAAAAGATGTGATTTTTTTAAAAAAGATACTTGCTTTCTAATCTTAAAATAATTCCTGTGATAAATTTGACACAGAGAGAACCAAATAAAGTTAAATTTCATGAAATTTATATGGTTGTGATCAAATCTTGCCATTTGTTTCAGTGTTTCAGATTCGCCCTTTGTTTTGTGTCTTTGTCTGTATTGTGTAACTTATGTATGTGTTAATCATCTTGTCTTCTCAGCTGATTGTGTAATATAAGAATAAGAATCTGGTATGAGAGTCTTCAAAACCACATAAAACAAAAAGTGCTCAGTTCTGTGTGAGGCAGAATGAAGTAATGGAAAGACCAAAAGCCTTGGAATCACATTGACCCAAGTTCAAATCACAGCTTTGACTTACTAGGGATTGATTTTGAGCAAGTTACTTAGTAGTCTCTGCAGATTTATTTGCTCCCATGTAAAATGTAAATATTAACTAATTTACCAGATTATTTTAAAGGCTAGAGAAAATATGTTAAATTCCCAATATATAGCTGGTATGGTACTAAGTTGTAGCTAATATTAACATTAGATTATTTTTTCTTTATGAATTTCTTAAACCTTTGATAATGTCAGAAATCTTGAAAAGATTTTTTTGTTTAGCTTTTAATTAAAATTCATGGTTCACTGTTTATTAAAAAAAGTAGAAGAAAAAATCAGAAAAAAAGGATTAGATGATGAGGAAATTACTGTTGAGATATATATGTGTGTGTGTATATATATTTATTAGCATTAGGGCATTTTACTTACATGTGAATCTGAAATAAAAGAAATGGGATACATGCAATTTAGGCTTTAATCTAGGTGTACCTACGATAAAACTTTACAGACTGTTTTAATAGCACGAATCCTATTTCCTTTGCTTCCCTGATGGTTTTTACATGATGTGAATTCTGTCATTCTGCTGTGATGTCATGAGAGTTTGAAACTGAGTTGTATCCTTTATCATGTTAAAATCTCAGATGATTGACCTATTTACCTTCCCCTCTTTTATTGACATCACTATCATCATTACTGATTTTTTAGGCAAGTATAGGAACTGTGCTAACTTTAAAAATTCAAACTAGAAATACTGATGGGCCATTATGTACAAATACTTTGTTAGGCACTAACAGTACATCAGCAGATGGACAGACTTGTAATTTCAACCATTTCTTTTTGTGAGCAATCACTTGTTACTCATATACCATTGCAGTAGCTGGTGGTGAACTGCTCACACTTCAGATTCAGACCTTTGTTCTGTTATTTTTATCATATTTCTTGCATAAGTGGCAGCCTCACTAAACTTTGGGTAAGGCCTACTTTATAGGTTGCTGTGATGTTTAAGTGAGGTAATGTTTATGAAGTGCTTCACTCATTGAAGGCACTTGGTGAGTGGTAATTATGATGATAAGATGATGATGTCACCTTATTTTTCTAGACTTCTTGATCTAAGAGGAGCATGTGAACCCAATATAAATAACGTCCCACAGCTTTTTTAAAAAAACTTTTATTTTATTTTTAAAATTTATGTCTTTTTTCATTGTTGTTCAAGTACAGTTGCCGCCATTTCCCCCCCAACATTCACCCCCCCAGCCGTCCCCACCTCCCACCCTTGGTCCTACCCTCCTTTGGCTTTGTCCATGTGTCCTTTATACATGTTACTTGTGTTTTGTTTCAGAATGAATTCATTTCTGTTTAAAAATAGTTTTAAAGTATTTTTTATTTTATTCTCCACAGTTTTTAGTTTTCTGTAATTTTCAGATTTAATTTTTTAGAAAGTTTGAAAATATAAAAATTGTTTTTAATGTCTACAAAAAAAAGTAGGTCTTCTTTACTTAACAAAGCTCAAATGAACAGTTCATTCCCTGTTTGTTAGCATTGGAAAAAATGTACCTCATAGTAGCTGTTTACACTTTTCCTATATTTTGACTCATATCTGAATAATATTATTTTAAAATTTTTAGCATATATGGCCTTCAAATACTAGGGGATGTTTTGGAGAAGCATAGCAGAAATTGACTCTTTGTCCTAAGCATCCCTTCTTATTTAAATAAAATGATCAAACCACAAACACTTCGAAATTTGTTTTACATAAGTTGAATTTGATAGTGAGAAAGTATTGTGTGGCCTGATTTTCACTTATTAATTTACTCTTAGGTCAATAATGTGGTTATAACTTTTAAAAATTACTTAATTCTTATTCCTCTGTTATATTGACAGTATATAGATAATGTTTAATTTTATACAGGAGAGTATTTAAATAGTTTTATAAGTTATTTTTTGATATTTAAAATATTTATGTTTCTTTGAAAATGTTTTTTCTTTTTTTCCCCTTACATTAGAGTCTCTGCTTTATATGTTAGTTATTTTTCTTTCTTGCATGTCATCCATTAAAGATTAGCTGTGGAAGGTTGGAGCATGGAGAGATTATGAATGACAGAACAACTCCTGTAGAATAATAATCAGTTTTTAGTATTTAATGCTGTTTGACTTTTGCAGACACATTTCTTATTAACCTTTGGTACAAAGATAAATCCAGGTTCCTGATATCTCATGGAGAAGATGAATTTGAGATCCTCTTCCAATTAAACTGAAATAAGGCCAATATTGGGTTTTAGCCAAAAGAACTCCTTAGTTCCTAAGTCTTATGTTTATAAATCTATCTATCCATCTATCTATCTTAGTTACATTTTACATATAATTCAGTGGGCACATAATTTGCTTAGCTTACTGTATTGTTTCTGCAAACATTTAATCTGTTTTTTCCTTTAAACATAAAATCTTTTCTTTATGTTTAAATTTAGAGTGATTTTTTATAAATAAAAAAATTTTCAAGCCCTTTTTATTACAGAGAATGTCAATTTGTTTATATTCTGTTGCCCAAAGCATCAGAACATAGAATTCCTGAAACATAGGGCTTAAGTTTTTCTGTTCAGGCTAGCATGTAAATGTTAAAAGTATAGACATGTAATCAACCATTATATCAAATACATTAAGACACCCTAACTAACATGGAAATAATAAAAATTGATATGTAATAGAAAATGTTTGCATTGTTCTCTTCTAAAAAAAATTACTCGTTACCTATACTATATCTCAGATGATGTTTATGGCCTAATGATCAAGAAGAATGGAGCAAATTAGTTGTATATATCAGGAGAATAGAAAATAACAATATGTGCTTCTAAGAAATAACACACATAGAAATCTCATTTTTCAGTGTATATGATGGGCATAAATAAAAGGTGATAACCTTTAATCTTACACTTAAATGCCTTAACAGTATTAAATTATAATGGAGCTATAGATATATAGCTACATATTTTATTTTGGAAGGAAAAAAGATTTCAAGAATATGACCAGTCATTTCAGATAAAAACAAAAGGGCCCATCTCTGGGAAATACAGTAGCTAGAAATATTGATAGGTAGAGGTTGATTACGTTACCATCTTTGGCTGCAGAATCCCAGGGCAGGAATCAGGATTAATTACAGTGAGTGCCAGGTCAAATAACACTTGAGGGTAGATTATGGCCAATGTTATAACCTCCCTCCCTAGAAAAGTGTGTTTTTTTCTGAAGAAAACAAAATAAGCATTGAGGAAACAGAGAAACCAGTATGCATAACAATGTCCATCAATTGGCAATATTTTATTATATATAGCATACTATGGGATTTAGCATGATATTAAGCATTTTAGAGCATATCAAAAATAATTAGAGCATTTAAAACAAAAATAAAACTTTTCAGAAAATTATTCTTAAGTCTTTTCCCACATAAGTAATTAATTCTAAAAAGTTTAGGTAGCAGTTATATTTTACAGAATTTTCATATTGGCATCTATTAAAATTTATTAGTAAGTACTCTGTGAAGAAAATAACTTAAGTATTTTTTAAAATTGTATTCCAAAAGTGCATAAAATAATTGATAGTAATTATAATACTTTAGGGAAGAGCTTATTTCACATTAAAAATTGTAGGTCTCATATGAGATATATGTTTGAATGTAAATAGCATATTTTAGAAAGTGTTCTTACATAGCCTTTGAGTTATATGTACTAAATACTTGTGTGTAGTAATTGGGGATTTTGCAAAAAAGTTCTTGTTTTATAGCTTTTCTATTTAAACATTTTGTATAATTTTCTAATTAATCTTTAGCATTTCCTTTACCATTGGGAAGTACAGTAGGTCCTTGATAACATTTTGTATAACACTGATGAGTTGCTATAGGAACTTAACTCTTGTTTATATCAGATAGCCTATGTCCTTAATCATCATTTCGCTTAAAGCCACAGAACCTATCAACTATGTTAAGTAAGGACTTATAAGTCCTTATCTTCATTTTGCTTAAAGCCACAGAACCTTAATCATCATTAATCATCATTTTGCTTAAAGCCACAGAACCTATCAACTATGTTAAGTAAGGACTTATAAATATATAGCACCTTTACTAAAGAAAATTTTAAAGCATATACTAGGAGCAAAAATGCCAACTTTTAATGTGGTAGTCATACTTCTAGGAAATTTCCTAAGTAATTAGCTAAGTACATACATAAAGATTTGTGTACCAAGATGTTCATTACAGTGTGGTTTACATAGTGGATAATTGGGAACAGTGTAAGATCTTATATTAGCATCTTATTTCAATCAAATATGACATCCAAATAATAAAAATCCATGTAAGATATAAAATATTTTATATTTTTGAAGAATATGGGGCCATATTCTGTTTATTTTAAATATATGTAGAATATTAGAAACAATGTAAAATATTTTTGTCTCCGTATTTGTATTACAGTGAGCCTAATTACTTTTTAATCAGAAATAGTTATTTACCAAATGATCATATAAAATATTGAACATTCAAACCCAATTTTAGAAAATTATAATTATCTCTTTTTTAAAAGAAATTCTGAAGTAAAAATACGAACCCAGGATTGTAATACAAAAAAACAGGAGCATCAGCTACGTGAAATAGGTTGGTTAATTTGCTACTGGCGTGGTGCATTTACTATGTGTGTTTAAATTCCCATTAACCAACTTATACAAAGAGAAAGAAGTTACAATTTTTAAGTAAATTAAGAGACTTCAGGTAATGTTTGTGGTTCTGGAAAATATATTTGGTGGTTTCATAAAGCACTATCGTATTTTCAAGGAATGAATTTAACGTCATATAAATTAGCAGCAGTAACTATTCAGACAATGTGAAATTCTTTTATGTACAGTAAAGACCTGCCTTTTAAAGCTCTTATCTCTAGTATATTTGTTCTTAGAATCTTGGAACATGAATTATAATCAATGATTATTTTATGTGTTTCAAATTCAAATCCTAATGATTTCTTCTTTCCTCTCTTTATGTTCAGCCTTTCCTATTTACACAGCTACCTTGAGGATGTTAACAGAATCTTTTTCCCAGGAAATGTCTATCCTCCAAATTATGTTATTTAGAGAATCATGATCCAATGTTTAAACTAGAGTGTTGTACAATATATTGTCTTCTGCTGTATTTTAAAAGTAGTTTGAGAAGTGTACAATATGGGTTTGTCAATAGACTTGGGTTCTACTAAGAAAATATGTACTTTGTCTTGACTCAATAAACTCATACTTAGTATGGTTCAGCTTCTTCATATTTACTCTTGCCCATATTAGAAAACAATTAGCTTACTAAACAAATTTGAGTATTTGGTGATGGTGGTAGGGGGTGATCCTCTCTGAATCATTTTTGAATTTGACTAAGTATTATAGGGTATTTGATAACCATGTTTAAAAATGGAGATATCCAAATATTATTGTAAACACCCAATGATTTGTTTTACCTACAATATAAGTATTTTACTTGGTTGGCTTACATAGTAGCTAATAATATTTGTTAATGTAATTTAACTGCTGTGAACCTTTACTGAACAAATATTGAAATTTATTCAAGTCAAAGAAAGAGAATCTCTAATGACTTTTGTTAAAGCTTCTATTTAATAGTTAAGGACAAAAGTTTGTATGACATACGAGATGCAATTAACAGTAGATTTTACATTTAATAAAAAGAAAGAAGCATGCGTATTTGCTTTATTCATTCCATCATAATTTGCAGTAGAGCTGTGGGTGTTTAATGAGCAAATTCCAACTAAAATGCTATATTGATTTTCTAGTGAACTTTGTAATAGTCATCCACCTTGGAAAAGCTCAGTGTTTACAATTAAGTTTTCTTTACTAAAAATGTTTGAGAGTTGCATATTGATCCTTTAAAAGTACTGAATTCTAGAAAGAATCATGTTTTTCATGATCAAATATTACGTAAAATCTAATAGGAGTTAAAATTATCATTCAATAATACCTTAATTTTGGAAAACTTCTTAGCATTTATAAAATGTCTAATCTGATTTTATGTGCGTGTCTTATGGCATTTTAAAATTTAACCTTAGAATACTCAGAGGATTATCTTCTTTATGAAATACATACATTATTTACATCTTTAGAGTTGATACAGCATTAGAGAGAAAAAAATGTTTCGGTTTTTTTTTTTTTTATCATACAGGAATAAGCCCTTGGTGCAGAGCATTTACCTGTAAGCATAGAGATAACTAAACTAATATGGATAGCCTTACACCTTCCATCAAATGTTATTGTATATACAGTGGAGCATAGCTTGCATTAAATGCCACATTATAAAGATTTCATCAAACTCTATAAAAGTTATAGGAAGCCTATCAGCATTTGAGATTTAGCAGTTAGTATTTTAACATTTCCACGTGCCAGAATATTTCAGCATAATGTGATATATAAGGTCTGTCTGGGAAAAGTCCAACCATTGTTAATGAGAATGGTTTGCTCGACGCCATAACCTGGCAGCCAAGGATAGTGGACTGGAATGCACATGGGTGAACAATGAGAACTTCGCTGTATTGGTCAGTGGGGGCCGTAGACTCAGTTGAATGAACATGTGTACTGTGTGGCTGTTGCATTCAAAATGACTGAGTGAGTAGAACAATGAATCTGCATCAAATTTTGAGTTAAGTTGGAACATCCCCCTGTGGATTTTTCAGAAGGCCACAGTTTTGGGCAACTGGTGATTGGCAGCTTCATCACAACATGCCCGCTCATGCGTCACATGTCATGCAGAGTTTTTTTGGTAAAACATCAAATCACCCAGGTGACTCAGTCCCCCTATAGCCTAGTTTGGCACCCTGCAACTTTTTTCAAAACTAAAATCACCTTTGAAAGAGAAGAGATTTCAGACCGTTGGTGAGATTCAGGAAAATACAATGGGGCAGCTGAAGGCAAGTGGGAGAACTGTGTGAGGTCCCAAGGTGCCTACTTTGAAGGGAACTGAGGCTTCATTGTCCTATGTACAGTGTTTCTTGTATCTTGTATCTTCTTCCATAAATGTCCGTTTTTCATATTACCTGGCTGGATACCTTCTGGGTGGACCTTGTAGATATTAATCTGTACTTTGATCACTATTTAGCATCATTTTGTCTATCTTATGTGATTTACAAATTAGAAGTGTTTTAAATGTAAAAATTTAAAAGTGTCTTAGAATATCACGATATTATTTATAAACTATTATAACATGTACTATGCAGGGTAGAATGGGTTCTGAGTCATTTTTCTTTGAGTCTCTGTTTACAATTTTTTGCATGCTAGGGAAAAAGGCTAAAAAGTGAGGAATTTTGAATAGTATTTTTACATACATAAATGGTCCAAATTAATCAAAAACACATTTTTCATAAGTCTAGAAGGGAAGCCAAACTGTGAGTCTGTGGGTTGAGAGTGGTGATAGTAGTGATGGTGTGGAACTAATGTTTGTTGAGGATTCATTTTATTTGGCCAAGAGCTTTCTTTATTATCTTATTTAACTTTTTCCTCCCAACCATAAACAGTGGTGTATTCTCTATTTTCTACACCTAAATTGAACTAAAATAATTTAATAAATACACTGTATACAAAAACAAGTTGCCTAAGTTTAATATGATAAACATTGAATCTGAATCAAAGTCTGTATTCTTCCTAACACACCGTGTTGCTTTTTCTAAGCTGTTATGAGCATCCTACCTGGAAGGAGATTGTATACAATTAGAAGGGGAAAATAAAGTTCGTTATTGTGTACTGCCTTATGGGCAGAAGTTTCCTTGAAAATAGTGTAATGAATTGATATCTGGTAACAAGAGAGTATAGCCACAGAAAACTACAGAGCAGTAAATGATACTACCTTAAAAATAAACTGTGAAAATTGTGCTGAAAAGTAATGGTTCTTCCAAAACCTGGGTTCAAACAACAATCTCTTAACCTTCTCCAAATTGTCAATTAAAATCATTTGATTTTATGCAAGTTGATATCCAGTTGTTTCAATGTCATTGGTCATGTAGTTTGTTTATCCATTTATCTGTTGATAGAAATTTGAGTTATTCTAGTTATTGGCTATTATAAAGATACTTTGAATCTTTGCATTTAAGTCTTTGTATGGGCACATGCTTTAATTTCTCTTGGATAATGCCTGTGAGTGAAATAGCTGAATCTTATGGTCATAGGTGTATGTTTAATTTTTTGAAGAAACCAACAAAGTGCTTAGTCTTTCCCCACCTGTGCAAAGACTCTCTCACACACCCTTATTTTCCTTCAAAGCCTTTACTACTCTCTGTTATTTATATCTTTCTGTCTAGCTACCTACCTATCTACTTGTGTATGTGCCTACTTAATTTTTGGCCTGTTCTCCCCCCTCCCCTCCCCTCTCTCTCTCTCTCTCTCCCTTCTCCTTTCTCTGTGTGTGTGTGTGTGTGTGTGTGTGTGTGTGTGTGTGAAATAGTTCTCTACAGGATGAGAAGGATGTTTAGACCATGAATAGGTATTCATATTACTTGAAACTCAATGGATGGTTGCCACAGGATTTTAATAAATATTTGATGGATGGATAAATGGATGAAAGAATATTTCTCTTCCTCTAGGCTCTGCATGCTGGAAGTGGTTTTGGCTTTTGCTTTTCCATTTCATGTTCCATTTTGTACTCTATTATGCAAAAGACAATACAGTTGGCCCTCTGTATCCGCAAGTTTTGCATTTGCATTCTACTGACCACAGATCGAAAAGAATTCAAATAAAATAAATCCCTAGAAATTTCCAAAAAGCAAAACTTAAATTGGCCATACATTGAGCACTATGCTGAATCCATGCACTATGCCAAATACATGCAGAGGAAGTAATATGCCCTACTGGGGGCTATATGTAGATATAGGTTATATGTAAACACTGTGCCATTTTGTATAGGGACTTGAGCATCTGAGGATTTTGATATCCGTATGAGTCCTGGTACCTGTCCCCAGGGATGCTGAGAGATGACCATAATTGACTTATTCTCAGTGTTTGTTTCTTTTCTACTGAGTATGATTTAATACCAAATAAATGTTTTGATCAACTGTGTATTAATCTATAACAGATTCTAGCAGATCCAATATTTTATGAACTCAAAGAGCATTTAAACATCTTTTCTAAGTTTATTTTGTGGTTTGACAGCATAAATAAAATTTGGTTCAAGTAATCCATGTATTTGCAGTGATATTTTAAAAATTATGTAAGATTTCAATCAGAAATCATGCTTGAGAAATGATAATTTCAGATAACATCAGAGATCCTGTGTAGCACGGCACAAGATAAATGATGCCATTTGATGAGAAACTATATAAGTGGTGCCCCTGGCGATGAGCAAGGTTAAAAGCAGCATAGCTCTGCCCCTGCTTCCTCTGCCCTGATCCCTCTTCCTTTCCTCTCCTTCCACCATCGTTCTGAGGTAACTACCATCCTGACTTGGGTGTTTATCATTTCCATGCTTTAAATTTTTTTTTTGCTAGTTGTGTCTATCTATAAATAATACATAGAGTTGTCTTACTTTGCAACTTTCTATTTTTGCCAAAATTTCATTTTTGGGATTTATTCAGAGTTAATTCATTTTAAATTCTGGATAGCATTCTATTTTGAATATAAAGGTATTTATTTACTCTTCTAGTTATGGTACATTTGGGTCATTTCTAAATTTTTGCTATTATGTAATGCTTCAATAAGCATTTGTATATCTGTTTTATTGTGCACATATGCAAGAATTTCTGTAGGCTACATACCAAAGAGCAAATTTGCCAGGTTATAGGCTATGCACATCTTCAATTGTAATAAACATTGTCAAATTCTTCTTGATAGTTGCAGAAATATATACACCTGTCTGTAGTATATGTGAGAACATCCTTTATTTTACAACCTTACAATATTTGTTATTTGGCCTTTTAATTTTCATTGTATGAGTGTTAAATGGTATCTCTCAGTTTTACAGTAGCTTTTAAAATAATGCTTTCTCAAGTGATTAATTGATATAAATTTAGGTGAATAAAATAAAATATTTTTGCTTTTTATTTTTGCTAAAAGTATGCATTTCTCCTTTATTTAATTAATTATGGATTATGTATTTTGGTAGCTCTGGTTGAAGAGGTGTATTTTGCACAAAGGGAACGTGAAGAAGCTGTTATGTCTCGACTACAATTAGCCAATGAGGAGAGAGATGAAGCAATTGCACGAGCCGAGCAGATGGAAAAGTCTCTAAAAGTGTACGTACGCATTTAAAACTATATATGAGATTAGAAGCATTTATAAAATGCATGCATTATGTGGTGGTTACATATTCAGGAATGTTACTTATTCTTGTATGTTGCGGTGGTGCATTCCATATTCCCACAGTCTTTGTAAAACTTTTGGCATGCTATGCTACTTTGTATGTCAGAAATAATAGTTACCGCTTTCCCCCAACCCCAACACCCAGCCTTGCTAAAAAAAAGAAAAGAAATTCACAAAACTCCAAGTGCAGTTACTTTCTTCTTCATAGTTCTGATGTCAACGTCCCCACTCTTCATAATTTCTCTTTTCTTCCCTCTTTGTTATTATCACTTTCTTGATTTATTTTAGTTGTCTGGGTTCTTTCACTGCTCTCAGCTTAATATGTTCTTTCCTATTCTTCACTACATTTTACTTCTTAGCTGTGGCTCTTGAACTTTAGTGACACCTGAAATGGAATGGAGCCTGGGAATCTAAATGTTTAACAAGCAACCCAAATGATTTTAATATAGGTAAATAATGGATCACAATTAGAGAAACAGTGCCCTGGAAATAAGTACGTCACCATTTGTAATGTGCATTGCAGTCATTTGGGGAATCTTGTTAAAATTCAGATTCTTATTCAATAGGTCTGGAGTGGAGCCTGATATTCTGCCTTTTTTCAAGCTCCCAGATAATGCAAATGATGCTATTCTAAATGGTCCACTTTGGGTAAAAAGGCCCTACAGCATCTAGAAATATGTTACTTGTAAGATAAATAATGTAGTAATAATACAGTATTTTATGATCCATCAGTGTACTTATGGTGTGTTTTCTCTCCTCAACATTGTGCTAGGCTCTGAGGGATCAAGTAAAGTCCTAATTAAAACACAGCTTCTTAGGGAGACAACATTATTAAATAGTTAATATGACAGTATTCAAGTTGTGATTAGGTAATGGGATTTGGTTTTTGCTTAGATAAATGAGTTTTTCAGAAGACTGATATAGACTTATGATAAAAGCATTAAACCCATTAAAAGATACAAATAAAGGAACAAAATAGTCTACCTAAATTCTACATTAGTGTCTCTCCAATAACTATCTTAATAGGGAAATATTCCAAACATTTCTCTTTGCTTGTATACTTAAACACTGTTATCTGGAAGGATGGATAGTTGGTGGTAGAAAGGATGTATAATTTGGTAAAAATCAAATCATTCTCTACATGTTATTTTATTTGAGAGACATTGTAGTATAGAGGTTAAGAGCGCAGGTTACAAATCCAGGTATCTGTTTTTGAATCTTGACTCTGTTGCTTCCTAGCTGTATGGCCATGAACAAATTACTAGGTCTCTAGGACTCAGTTTTTTGGTCTACAGAATGGATAAATAGAGCCTGTTTCATAGAGGTTGTTATGAGGACTTAAATGATTAAATATTGAAAAGTACCTGGCTCGTAGCAAGTGCTATCAATATATAAGGATTTAGGAGTAATTATTAATTGAAGTGAAACTGAAAAAATTTTTGAACTTCATGCAGTGTTTTTCTTTCAATAAAATATATTCATTCCCTAAAGAGCCATCTACATTTAAGAAAAGAGACTGAAAAACATTAAGGTGTTGAAATTGTCAACTTTTTTTCAATTTTTGGAAACATGCAGTGTTTCAATTAAACAGTATTTGACTCAATTAAGAAATAAATAAGCAATTTTAAATTTGTTTTCTTTTTTTTATAAATTCTACTTCTAAAATATTTGTAAAAGTTGTGTTAGATTTTATAGCTAAAGTGCCCTCTTGTTTTTTAATTTTAATCTTTAAAAGGATTGAATAAGCAGCATAGGCATTTTTATCATAAATGGCATTTTTATGCTTGAGTTTTTTATTGTGAGGAATTCCTGGGTAACAGAATTTCATTTTCAAACAATTTTATGAGCAAGGGTCATATTCTCTGATTTAACATGCTCCAGACTGGCTATGTGTTACTTTTATATTCTAATTTGTTATGAATAAAAATCTTGAGTTAATTATTTTTCATTTAAACATTATAAAAATCTTACTCTTCTTTTTTTAATATATTTTATTGATCATGCTATTACAGTTGTCCTGTTTCCTCCTCTTTATTCCCCTCCACCCTGCACAGTCCCTCCCACTGCATTCCCCCCCTTTAGTTCATGTCCATGGCTCATACATATAAGTTCTTTGGCCTCTACATTTCCTATACTATACTTAACCTCCCCCTGTCTATCTTCTACCTATCATTTATGGTACTTATTCTCTGTACCTTTCCCCCCATCTATCCCCACTTGCTGATAACCCTCCATGTGATCTCCATTTCTGTGACTCTGTTCCTGTTCTAGTTGTTTGCTTAGTTTCTTTTTGTTTTTGGTGTGGTTGTTAATAACTGTGGGTTTGTTGTCACTTTACTGTTCATATTTTTGATCTTCTTTTTCTTAGATAAGTCCCTTTAAATTCATATAATCAGGGCTGGGTGATGATGAACTCCTTTAATTTGACCTTATCTGGGAAGCACTTTATCTGTCCTTCCATTCTAAATGAAACCTTTGCTGGGTAGAGCAATCTTGGATGTAGGTCCTTGCCTTTCACAACTTGGAATACTTCTTTCCAGCCCCTTCTTGCCTACAAGGTTTCTTTTGAGAAATCAACTGACAGCCTTATGGGTACTCCTTTGTAGGCAACTGTCTCCTTTTCTTTTGCTGCTTTTAAGATTCTCTCCTCATCTTTAGTCTTTGGTAATGTGATTATGATGTGCCTTGATGTATGCTTCCTTGGGTCCAACTATTTTTGGACTCTCTGAGCTTCCTGGACTTCCTAGAAATTTGTTTCCTTCACCAGATTGGGGAAGTTTTCCTTTATTATTTGTTCAAATAAGTTTTCCACTTGTTGCTCTTCCTCTTCCCCATCTGGTACCCCGATAATTTGGATGTTGGGATGTTTAAAGATGTCCTGGAGGTTCCTAAGCCTCTCCTCATGTTTTTGAATTCTTGTTTCTTCATTCTGTTCTGGTCAAATGTTTCTTTCTTCCTTCTGGTGCACACCATGGATTTGAGTCCTGGCTTCCTTCCCATCACAGTTGGTTCCCTGTACATTTTCCTTTGTGTCACTTATCATAGCCTTCAGTGTTTCATCTAATTTGCAACCATATTCAACCATTTCTGTGAGCATCCTGATTACCAGTGTTTTGAACTGTACGTCTGATAGGTTGGCTATCTCTTCATTGCTTAGTTGTATTTTTTCTGGAGCTTTGTCTGTTCTTTCATTTGGGCCATTTTTTTTTTCTTGGCCCAGCTGGTACATAGTAAGGGATAAAGCCTTAGGTGTTCACCAGAGCGGGTCAACCTAGTGGCTGCATTGTGGTGCTGTGGGGGAGGGGTCCAAGAGGGAACAAGGGTGCTTGCTCAGCTCTCTGCTGGTTTTCAGTCACTTCCCCCACTTCCCACAAGCAAATTGGGCCCTTCTGGTGCTGATTCCCAGGTGGGTGGGCTTTTGTACGTTCTAGGACTCTGTTGGTCTTTCCAATGAACTCTCCTGAGAGGCTGGGAGTTTCTCCCACTGCCGCCTCATCCTCCAAAGGAATTTTCAATCAGAGGTTTGAGGTCTCATTTTCCCAAGTTGGAACCCTGGGTTATGTGGTCTGTCTCGCTCCCCCATTGTTCCTCCCAGTTTATCTGCATGCAAATGTGGGACCACCCAGTCCACTGTCTGCCAGGCTGCCAGCCTCCACCCCTCCTACTAGTCTGGATGATTGTTTCTTCTTTTACTCCTTGGTTGTCAGACTTCCATACAGTTCGATTTTGTCAGTTCTGTTTTTTGTTTTTGTTTTTTAATCTGTTATTGTCCTTCTTGGGGGTTGTGCAAGGAGGCATTGTAAAAATCTTACTTTTTTTCTTACATTGAGAGTGGCTGAAAAGAAGTTTGTGGCCAGTCAGATTTCTTTTTCTCTACTCAAGGGTGGTTTGTTTTTTCTGCCTGGATACCTATCTGAGTATGTCTGTCTTTATTCTTGAAGTAGAGAAGAACTTAATCAGGATGATTAAGCATGAGTATTACCTACACCTCAAAGAGTTGTAATAGTGCATAAAAAATTGATTTGTTATCTTTTTTGTGTTGATTATTCTATAATAATATTTTTGGAACTACAACATACCTCTTTGAGAACTATTTGATTTTTTTTATTTCATGGAAATTTTAGATTGTGGATTTTTCTGTTCTGTTTATTTAGGTTTTCTATTTTAGAGAATCTAATTATTCTTATATTGGCACATCCTTTTGATTTTTGAGCATTTTCTTACTTTCTGTCACTTCAGGATGCTCCAGGGTCATGTTTTATAGGGATGTATAGAGATGTGCCTCCCCCCACCCCCAACCCTGGAGTCAGCTATTGCTCTAAGGAGCCCTGATTCCTTTTATTGGAAAATGGTATTAGAAACCAAGATCTGGATTCCAGGTGTGCTCATTGTTGCTGGGTGTGATTACGTGTAAATCCAATAAGAAGAAAGAGCTAGGAAAAATATGTATGTATACTAACTGGTGTATACACACATAACTGTAATTTTGTATCTCTTCATCTGTATCTTTATTAATCTAAACCTAAATTCACACTAATGTCTCTGATTTTAATACAGGTCATTGTAGCTTTCCCCTTTTTCTTATGTGTAATTTTTCTCTTCAACAGTAAGAAACCTGACTCCCACCCTGCATTATCCTTTTACTTACATATGTACAAATTAAAGTAGATTGACCAAGAGGGTAAAAAAATTACAGTAGACAGATAGGCTCAATTTATATATATCAGTTAAAGAGAGAGAATGAACAAAACTAAGAGACCAGTTTAACTGGGGTTCTGAGAAAGAAGTATTGGATATGTACGTAGATGGTTGTGCGCAGTCAGGATAGGGGATTAAGGAGGATGTAGTTTTAAGAATGAACTAATAAATTTCATTTTGGATATGCATAGTTTGAGTTGCCTGTGCAGATCTGAAATAGATAAGTCCTATAATGTGTAATTGATTATCTGGCTCTTTGGACAAGTAGTCAACCGGTTGGAGATTTTTTCACCTACAAAGCATGAGTATTACCTACACCTCAAGGAGTTGTGATAGTGCATAAAGATTGATTGGTTATCTTTTTTGGATGAATTTGATTTTTGAAAAGCAATAGAAGCAAATTAGAAGCAGATTTCATGAATAAAATTGGCGCTCAATCTAGGTGACATGATTTGTAGTCTTAAATTGCATTTAAAATATAGTACTGTGTGGCAATCGATAAATTGAATGTAACAGTACTTGCAATCCCTAAAGAAGGGTTCTAAGTTATAATGGAAGTGTTACTAAATCAAGAAAAAAGCTATCTACTTTGAAAAGTGTGTTGAAAACACATGGCCACAGCGTGTATTTTTGTAGATACAAACAAATTCTAAAAGGTATATGGAAAGGCACAGGTACTAGAATAGCCAAAAAAATTCTATAATAAGAGCAAAATTAGAGGAGTGACATTACTCAATTTAAAGACTTATTCTTAAAGATTCAGTAGTCAAGACTGTGCTGTTCACAAAGGGATCAACATACAGATGTATGAAACAGACTAGAAAGTCCAGAAATTAACCCACACAAATACAGTCAGTTGATTTTGACAAAGGCGCAAAGGAAGTTTAATGAAGAAATGATAGCCTTTTCACCAAACAGTGCTGAAATAAATGAATGTTTATACATATAAAAAAAGCAACCCCTGTATATACTATGTGTCAGGTTCAGTTCTACTCGCTCAGAGCACAGCATTATAGTCCCAGTTTAGGAAGAAAGTAGACATTAAGTAAAAAATTACATAAATACTTACATTAACTAATGAAACATTATTGGTTCTTAGGAACAGCTTATAGTCATCTCTTAATGAATTCTAATCTAGGGGCACATGTGGTGGGATCAGAAAAAAAACATAAATAAGAAGGAAGAAAAGCAACAACAAAGACTAATGTCAGCATAGTTTTAAATGGCGTTGTACAGGTTTCTTTCTACTTAGCTGAAGTCTCTAGGTTCTGAACATTCCATAGTTCATTTAAACTAAATCCTTGTTAATGCAGAACCAATTTGTGACTGAGCTTTGCCAATGGAAATCCCATTTGGAGGCATTGAGTGTAGGTTGAAGTTATATATAAATTATTTCACATCTCTTTTTGTTTTAATGCACTGTTTGTGCTTCCTACAATCTTCAAATTCCTTGTCTTCTTTTTTCTCTTCTCTTTACCATTTTTTATAAACTTTGCATCTTTATATTTAATGTCTGTTTTGTTTTATTTACTCTGCTACCTCTCTGTCTTCCCTTATCCCTTGAATCATCAGTGCTTTTTTCTTTTTTACTTTTATCTAAAAACAGGAAAAAAATCCAAAAGGATTGAAGTTAAAATGACTTACATATACATAGTAATACATACATGTTTGCATATGTATATTCCAACTTTGAGATCGTGGTATTTTTTTCATTCACTTTGTTGTCAGTGGTGTATTCTTTAACATATTGAGGATAATAGTGTGGAAAATGTAACAATGAAAACAAGAATTTTCTGATTAGCCGATCGCTAGTTCTTTTTATTATGTGAGGTCAAAGTTTAGCTTTTTACCATTGAACAAGTTGAATGATTATAGGTTCAGAAAGCAAAGACATAAAAGACATGATATTGAGTGATTTAGGGATAAATCAAGAAATGTGACATTTCATGCATGGGTCTTTTCACTTAGAGTGCAAGGTTGTCAGTCTGAATTTGCATGGTATAGGAAATCAATTGAAACTTGAGCCCATGGATATTTACCTCAGCAAAATTCTTACTAATTATCATGACTATGTCTAGTTAGACTGTTGTAGGCATAATTTAGAGTTTACAAAAGGTTGAGATTCTTGTGTATAATTATAAACCTCATGTTAATTATGTATAATTTATAGTTTCTGAGATATGTTTCCTGTAACACTATTATTTTGTCTTTATTAAGCCAGTAAAGCTTTATATGTTGTGCATGCTGCTAGTAAATGTTAAACCTAAAAAATCAGTTTACATAGAAAATTGAATGCCGTGTATTGATGTTTTATATTGCCTTTTTTCTAAAGGTCTATTTTTTCATCTAATTTTTGTTTCTTTTAATTGATAAAGTAAGTAATGTACTTATCGCAGGACTAATTTAGCTTTCTGAAAACCACTTTTTTGATGACTAATCTTTAACTAGGAATTGAATGAGTCAGATCAGAAAAATATGTCAAATATGCTGTTGGCACTTAACAGTGTATTTGCATAAAAAATCTGGTCTCATTTTTCAGTACTATATATCAGGAATCAGCAAAGTAAGGACCTGTGGTGCAAATTCAGCCTTCTCACTGTTTTTGTAAATAAAGTTTTATTGGAAAACAACCATACCTATTCATGTACACGCCACCTATGGATGCTTTTGTGCTACACAGGCAAAGCTTAGTAGCTGTGACAGAACATATGGCAAAGCCTAAAATGCTGTCTGACTCTTTACAGAAAAAGTTTGCTGATTCTTGCTCTGTATAACCTAGTTATGATGTAGTTGATCTTTGATATCTGTGGTGTGTATTTTCTGAGACTTTTAAATGAATATATAGAGAGAAATGCAAGTGCTGGCTTTTTATCTTTCCAAATTTAGGTTGGTATTGAAAGTTACTTTGCTTCTATGTAAATTTTAAATCCCAAATTAAACATTTTCTCACTGTTACTAAAGTTTTATTTTTCTCCAAATGATCATTTACTACTTACTTCAATTTTAAAATATAATAGAGCAAAGCAAAATTGAGACCCAAATGCTAAGTGGTTGACTTGGGTCACTCATGCCCTGCATGTTGGACCTGGCATACTTACCAAACATTCAGATTTATTCATTAGCAAATGATAAATCACTATGTATTATGTACTTTTAAGGGCAACCACATAAATTATTTATAGTCTGAATGCTAAATTCATGTGCCAAGAATTTATTATAACTTTTGATAAGAACATCTTATTTTAATTTTAAAAAATCATAGTTGTTAGTAGGTAATTTTGATATTATACTACATATAATTATCTTAACCATATTTTATTGAAAGATGCTAATTTAAAACATTATAACACCTCTATTAAAGTAATTTCTCACATTGCAGTGCCTGAAAAAAAAACTAGTAAGTATTACATAGGAATTCCATAAACTTTTTGTTGTGTTGATATTTGGAATATACATATTAGGTAACCTATCTATACTGTTATTTTTCTTTCAGATCATATGTAATGCTTTGAAACAGAAAAGGGAAATTTAAAACCTTAAGAACTAATTTTTTTTTTTTGCAAAAGTTGCCAGTAATCTGCCAATCTAAATGTTCAATTTTAGTGTATCTTTTTACATTTTAAATGATCAAGTTTAATAATTTAGTTATGAAGTTCAAGGACTTAAGTCAAGTCTTCTGTGGCAATTGCCATAATTAACTTAGTCTAATTTCATCAAAAAAGAACAATATTAATGTACATATTCCTTACCACATATAGTTCCCTTTAAAATCATATTTAGCCAACCAGTAATTAATGGTTAAATGCCACTATCATTCTTCAAATACTTTTACATGATCATACATAACTGTAAGAATTCTGTTATCTTACAGTTTTCCACTATGTTTTTTTTCTTTTTTTTTAAGATTTTATTTATTTATTTTTAGAGAGAGAGGAAGGGAAAGAGAAAGAGAGGGAGAGAAATATCAATGTGTGGTTGCCTCTCGAGTGCACCCAACTGGGGACCTGGCCCGAAAGCCAGGTATATGCCCTGACTGGGAATTGAACTGGTGACCCTTTGGTTCACAAGCCAGCACTCAGTCCACTGAGCTACACCAGCCACGGCCCACTATGTTTTTTAATTGAGTAAAAAACAAGTGATGATCTTCACAGTTCTTGCAGAACAAGGTTTTATGCAGCAGGATGTTTGGAGACTGTTGATTTATTTTGAGAGGAAAAAGAGAAAAGATGAGAGTGTTTGCCATTGTTGAAATGTGAATCCGAGCAGACATTAGTAGTTTCAGACAGAATAAATTTATAAAATTCAAAAATACTGTACCTTCCTGTTAACCTATACAGGCAGCTTAAGTATGTGTAGAAATAGTTTTTTGATGTTTCTTTCCTGTTAAGATATAGTGTTCAAAACTTTATACTTTCCATAAATGTAGGTATTTTATTGAACTGTAGGGTTTGGAGCAATTTCGTAGCAAAATTTTTAAGTATCTTCTATTATCTCTTCCTAGTGTCCATTTTTTCGTGGTAAATGTTAAATCATAGAAGCATAAAAATTGAGGGCAGGGTCTTGCACAATCAGGAACTTGGGTGTCTGAATTTTTTACTATAATTTTAAAATAATTGATATTTCTAAAATCTACAGCATTTTACTAATACCCATTACAGATCTTCATTTAATTTAGCCATTTAATTTAATGGTTGCCTAAATTATATTATAGACATTTTCTAAGATATGTTGTTTAAACTCTTTTTTTCTTTTTTACTACATTTCTTTAATTTGCCAACATGAACAGTCAGTTCTGTAAGTGCTGTGACTCACAAAACAAAGTGAATTTTATGAGGGGATCTAATTTGCTTTTTTTGTCCCTAATTGAATAATTCTGTATATGTAATTAAAAAGAGAAACTAATATCAGTCTTCTAAGAATGTGGTTCAGTTTTGGTCAGCCTTTCTATAAAGTATATTTGTTTTAAATAGGTAGCAGCAGGAGATTTTCAGGTCAAATTTAGTAGTAATTATTTGTCATTGCTTTTGAGGTAACATAGTTAAAATTTGTAATAAAAATGCTTGACTTGTTTTATTTGTGATGATGTCCAAAAAACAGAGGGAATACAGTTTCTGGTGAGAATGGGAAGTCCAGGAATAAATATAATGATGAGAATGAGTGCTTCCATCACTGGGGAACTTTCTTCATCTGAGCACATATGAACAATTGATCCTTGTAGTCATATATAGCAGTAAACATTAATAACTTAACAGTCTGAAGTCAGTGCAGAAGATATGGAGCATTATTGAAAGATGGAGTCGAGCAGGTGGCACTTTAATATGTTCAGTGTCATGGTTGACTCTAAAGACTAGTCGAATGAAATTACTAGAGGTTCTAAAGATTTAAAAAGCGAACTCATTTTGCTGCACTAAGGAAATGCTACTGATCAGGCTTTCTGTGTCCCTTTTTTCTAGGCTAGAAAATATTAACCCTGAGGAAAATGACATGGTAAGCCATTCTCTGAGGAGATTTCTTGATGTCAGTCTTATATCTTAGAGGCTTAAGTTCAATTGAGTGGGTTTCAAGAACTAAGATGTGGGAAAAAGAAGAATTGACACACTAATAATGTACATCTTTGCTGCAATATGAAAATTCAATAACTTCACTCAGTCAATTTACAATTCACATGTGTCTATTAATTAAAACCCTATATTAAATAAAATATATTAAAACTTCATGTCTGACTAACATATAATGGTGTTGGTAGACATTACAGGAATTACTGAACAGAATAAACAATGCAGACACAGGGATAGCTATTGAGAAGAATGGAGCTGTAATTGTGGATAGAATCTACAAGACCAAGGCATGTAAAAAGAGAATAACTGCAGAAGAAATGAATGCAGTGATAGAAGAACGGGACGCTGCTTTGTCTCAGGTAACCGCATGTATCTGTGAAAGCGTATACTTAACCATTTCCACCCCCCCTTCACCTTTGAAAAATGACTTTCCCCCATGTACGCTTAGTTTAAATCAGTTATTACCATATAATTAATATCATGATGATAGATATATTAAAATAATCACATATTTTGTTACATCATTCTTCAAATACATGCATCCTCATTTCTTAATAAACTGCCAGCTTATTATAAAAATATAGTTATATTCTTTAATGTAATTACTCATATATGAGACTTCTTACTCAAGTTACAGTTTTTTGAGGGCTAAGATTATATCTTTATTACTCTTTTATTCCCAATTACTAATTCAGTATTTAGTAAATATTGATAAATGAATCAGATTATTAGTGTATTCATTCCTGAACACTGAGTACACCTTCCTACTCTGACTGAAACCTGACTACCTCCCTGAGGATACGGCATCCACGGCAGTCCTCTCAAGTGATGATCGTATTCCCATGCATGGCAGTTACACCAGTGGACGCAGAGGCTTGTTCCTCATTAGTGCTTTAAGATCATTGTTTCATTTTCCTCTGTAAACACCTCCAGCTTTGAAGCTCAGACGTCAGATTGTACCACCCAGTGCATACTCCTGTTGCAGTCATGTACACACTCCTATGTCCCTTTCCTCATTTCTTAAAGATTTCAGGATCTCTTTCACTGTCTCTTTCTTCAACCTACTCCTGTCATAATTCTTGCTGGTTTAAATATCTACGTAGATGGTTTTTTCCATATCCGGTCTCACTTTCAAGCATCCCACTTTCTGACCACCACTTAACATCTTTTGAGCTCACTCACTGTAGAACTCTGACTCTAGCAAGTTTTCAGCTTTGCTGGCACCTCCTTCTACTGATCTTACCCCACCTGTTCCTACCCCTCAGACCTCTTGTGTCCTCACTACCCTCTTTATCTAGCTTAAATGTCATGGCTCACTATAATTATCAGCAACTGGAATGTAATATGACCTTAGTCCTCTTGGCCCCCTCTTTCTTTGTCTTACTCACCTAGCAAAACCTAAGCCTTATAAATGTAACTGTCCGCCTGTTCTATACCTTCACAGTTTTATTTGGCAGAACAGTATCACATAAGTCTGCCAGCTGAACTTACCTTATGTTTATGACCACTGTCTTCAAGTAGGCCTCTGGTGTTATTTGACAGTCTTCTTGCTTTTTGTTAGTCCATTTACTCTTCCCACTAGAGGACTATTTTATTTCTTTTCCTTTCTCCTCAGATATCTACGATCTCCTTCCAAATGAAAAAAGAGCTGCTTGTCTCCACCACTTCACCCACCAGCCTACCTGCATTTGTACTCTCATGTTGTCTTTTACTTTTCTAGTTTATTTCTTTTTTTTTAATTGCATACATCTGTTTAAGACAACCTCTATTTCTACACTGGTTCACATCTTTTCTTGCCTGCTTAAGATTGTCACTTAACCAGCTATCCCTTTCTTTCCTGCTTCATAAAATATTTCCTATTAGTTCATTTCTGTCATAGTCTAAAATTCTTTAATATCTTTCATGTATACTAGCATGGTGTTTTGGTAAGTCTTGGTCTTCTTGAGGTTCACCCAGCACTTTTTTCCTTCCCATACTGAGAGCTGCATATTCACTACTCCTGACAGATCCTGTATTTCACTGTTTGTCTCCTCAGCATTGTAAATCTGTGGAAGACTCTATTATTCTTCTCAGGGTTTTTAGGAGTTAGTTTTGGTTTTTTTTTTTACTTCAAGCCCCATGCAGGTTTGGGATTTATCAAATGATTTAAGGCAGAAACAGTTCTCCAATTTCCAGTTTTGTCACTTCAGTATAACTGCCAAAAATGTAGGTAGTTTCTCTGCCCTCCAACAGGAGCTATCTCTGTGGTCAAAGCCTGATTTCTCTGTCCGTGCCCATGCCTTCAGTTTTTAAAACTTGGGGGTCAGGGAATGACTGCAGATCTTCACATCACCTCTCCCCACAGATTAGTCACTCAGCAGCAGCCTTCAGATTATGTTTTAATTTATCTGGCTTTTCTTGTTCTTGGCTGGAGCATTGTTCTGCCACAAATGATTTCATCCCATCTAGATGTGAAGATCTGACATTTATCTTCAGATTAGAATTGGAAACAGTCCTTAAACTTTTAAGACAGGCAACTGTTTTTACCATTGTGTTTTTCTACCAAGTGTATTTAATCTTGGATCATTCAATATGTTGTTGAAGAGATAGCCAAGCCTATTTTTATGTACTTGGTAGTAATTACAGTATAAAGTCAAACATTTGATTTTATCATTTATTTTTTAAGTTAACTAAAAATAAACGCATAGAGCCTAATTAAATATTGCTTGTTTATTTGCCTGCTGGCTTTCATAGTATAAAGTATAAAGAAATTGATACTTGGTTATTTTACCATCATGTCCTTGTTTATAAAGTTATTATTTATCACTGTATATATATTTGTTATGTTCAATGGAGAAGCAATTCTTATTGTAGTTATTTTAATTTACATATTTGTCAAGCTCTCTGTCCCAAGTGGTATTCATTATAATTTTTGTCACAATCTTGTAAAGATAAACTTTTTAATTATTGTCTTACAGTTCTTAATGGAAACTTTTTTACATAAATTTTCTAAATGTTTTATTTTGGAATAGTTTTCAATTTGCAGAAATGTTTCAAAGATAGCACAATACACAGTGTCCATACACCTTTCACCCAGGTTCAGTATCCCCTGGTTGTGCCATCTCACGTCAGTGTGCGACATTCGTTAGCTTTAAGAAACCTCATTAGTACATTACTATTAATTGCAGACATTATTCAGCTTTTACCGCTTTTCCATTAAAGTCCTTCTGTGCCAAGATTCACTTCAGGAAACTGCATTGAGTTTAGTTGTCATGTCTCCCCAGTCTCCTCTATTTCTTTTCTATGACCTTGACAGTTTAAGGATACTTACCAAATATTTTGTGGATTGTCTCTGATGTTTTTCTTATTAGACTGAAATTTTGAGTTTTTGAAAAGAATGTCAACAGAAATTTCACTTTAATTTTAAAAGTATTATTAGGCATTAGATATTTTTATTTATTTTTTAATCCCCACTGAGGATATTTATTGATTTGATAGAGCAAAAGAGAAAGAAACATCAATGTGAGAGAGAAACATCAATTGGTTGCCTCCTTTATGTGCCTGACCAGGGATCTAACCTGCAACATAAATACATGCTCTGACCTGGAATTGAACACACAGCCTTCTGGTGTATGGGATATTGCTCTAACCAACCGAGCCACCTGGCCAGGGCCAGATGTTTTCCAATTGTACTATGTCTTCTTTGTAGTACCAGGATAAATTTATTAGTCTCTTTCTTCTATGTAGCATTGGAAATTTTCAACTTTTGTGATTATTTCTTGACTTTGATACATTTATTTATTTTTTAAATAAAGTTAAAATCATTTATTTACTTGAACTGGCCCTGTTAAAATCTTATCTTTTTCAGATGAACACTTGTGCTCTTATTTAGTCAAGTTCTTCTGTATCTTTTTTCTGTTTCAAACAGGGAATTTAAAGTTTTAAAGTCTTTCATAGGATGAATTAAAATCTTATTTTATTTTATTTTTATTTTATTTTTTGGGGGGGAAGTCTTTTTGCTTTTTACTGATTATGCTATTACAGTTGTCCCATTTCTCCCCCATCATTCCCCTCCACCCTGCATACCCCCTCCCACCCACACTCCCCTCTTTAGTTCATGTCCATGTGTCAAAAGTTCTTTAGCTTCTACATTTCCCACACTGTTCTTGCCCTCCTCCTGTCTATTTTCTACCCACCATCTGTGCTACTTATTCTCTTTACCTTTCCCCCTCTCTCCTCCTCTCATTCCCCTGTTGCTAACCCTCCATGTGATCTCCATTTCTGCGTTTCTTTTCCTGGTCTATTTGTTTGCTTAGCTTGCTTTTGTTTTAGGTGTGGTTGTTAATATCTGTGAGTTTGCTGTCTTTTACTGTTCATTTTTTTATCTTCTTTTTCTTAGATAAGTCCCTTTAGCATTTCATATAATAAGGGCTTGGTGATGATGAACTCCTTTAACTTGACCTTATCTGAGAAGCACTTTATCTTCCCTTCCATTCTAAATGGTATCTTTGCTGGATAGAGCAATCTTGGATGTGGGTCCTTGCCTTTCATGACTTGGAATACTTCTTTCCAGCCCCTTCTTGCCTGGAAGGTCTCTTTTGAGAAATCAGCTGACAGTCTGATGGGAACTCCTTTGTAGGTGACTGTGCCCTTATCTCTAGCTGCTTCTAGAATTCTCTCCTTCATTTTAATCTTGGCTAACGTAATTCTGATGTACCTTGGTGTGTTCTTTCTTGGGTCCACCTTCTTTGGGACTCTGAGCTTCCTGGACTCACTGGTAGTCTATTTCCTTTGCCAGATTGGGGAAGTTCTCCTTTCTTATTTGTTCAAATAAGTTTTCCACTTGTTGCCCTTCTTCTTCCCCTTCTGGTACCCCTATAATTCGGACATTGGAATGTTGAAAGATGTCCTGGATGTTCCTGAGCCTCTCCTCATTTTTTTGAATTGTTTTTTCCTTCTTTTCTGATTGGATATTTCTTTCTTCCTTCTGATCCACTCCATTGATTTGAGTCCCAGTTTTCCTCCCATCACTATTAGTTCCCTGTGCGTTTATCTTCATTTCACTTACTGTAGCCTTCATTTGTTTATCTAATTTGTGAGCAAAATCAACCAATTCTGTGAGCTTCCTAATCACCAGTGCTTTGAACTGTGCTTCTGATAGGCTGACCACCTCCTGGTCGCTCAGGTGAATCAGTTCCGGGCCCAGTCTGCTCTCCCATCTGAGCCATCCTTGGTTTTGGTTTTCTGTTTTTGTCTGGTCATGACTGTTACTTAATGAGAGGCAGAGCCTTAGGTGTTCTCCAGGGCGGGACAGCCCAGTCCCTGGGTTGTAATGTTAGATGTGGGGGCGGGGTCCAAGAGGGGACAATGGGGCTTCGTCCTTGCTCTTTTGCGGATTTCAGTCTCCTCAGCCTCCTTCCCCCGTCAAATTGGGCCCCTCTGGTGTTTCCCTCCATGTGGGTGGATCTGCGCACGCTCCAGGACCCCGTGGGTCTCCCCAATGAACTTTCCTGGGAGGCTGGGACTCCCTCCATGCACCTCAGCCCCCACAAGTTTTTTCAACGGGTGCTTCTAGGCTTCACTTCCTGCACTGGGGCCCTGTATTGCGCAGTCTGTCCTTTGCCCATTTTCACCTGGTTTATCTGTACTCGAATTTGTGCCTTGCTGGGTCTGCTCCCCTTCGGCAATGCCGCCACCTGTGCACCTGGGGTGACCGTGCACCTGGCACTGCAACCCGACTCCCTGGCTGCAGACTCCACTGGCTGCTGACTCCGCCCCTCTTACTGGTCTGAGTGAATGGTGTCGGACTCCCGCACTATTTAATTTTCTCCGTGCTGGTTGGGTTTTCTTTTTTTTGGCTCTGTATTTTTGTTGTCCTTAATCTTGGTTGTGAGAGGAGGCTCAGTGTGACTAGCTATGCCTCCATCTTGGCTGGAAGTCTGAATTAAAATTTTTATAGTTAGGATTTGTTTGATTAAGGAATTGTTTTACCATCTCATATTTGTTCTTTTTTTGTCATTTTTTGGCCCATTAATGCTTGCATATTCTATGAAAATTTTAGAAATACCTATTTTTAACTAATTTAGAAACTGATTTTTAACTATTTTAGAAACTTCCTTTTTTAACTAATTTTTCTGGATCTTAAGTTTATAGTACTCTAGAAGCTCTTTTGTTAAGCTGTCAACTAAGTTGAGGAATTTTATCTATGACTACTTTTCAGTTTGGCCAGATACTCATTTCTTCTTAATGTCTAGCCATTGTTACTGTTGTTGGCCTCAGCATTTGACTGTCAAATTATATTGCTTCAAATATATTTAAGCATCTGTGTGACCAATAATATTCTAAGTCTTACAGGCTAGTTCTTAGAGACATAATTGGATCCAGGTCAGACATCAGTACTCAACAGAAGAATCATAGAACTAACGAGGACTGGTAATTTATTAGCTTTTAGGGCTGACCTTATTGTGAGCTACAGTAATTCAGATAATCATTTGTATGAGTCCAGGTTATCCAGAAAAACAGAACCAATGGGAGATAGAGATTTTCTGTAAGGAATTGGTTCATGTGGTTGTGGAGACTGAGAAGTCCAAAATCTGCAGTTAGTCAAGCTGGGCACCCAGGAGGATCAATGCTGAATTTCCATTTTGAGCCTGAAGGCCTGGGAGCCAGGAGAGCTGATGATGTAAGTTCTAGTCCAAGTCTGAAGGCAAGAGAAGATCCAATATCCCAGTTTAAACGCACAGGGAGAGAAAAGTCTTTCTTATTCAATCTTCCATTTATTCAGGCCTCTAGTAGATTGGATGAGACCCACCCACATTGGGGAGGGAAATCTGTTTTACTCAGTCTACTGTTACAAATGTTAATATCCAGAAACAACATTACAGACACTTCCAGAAATAATGTTTAATCAACTATCTGGGCATCCTGTGGCTCAGTCAAGTTTTCACGTAATATTAACCCTCACAGCATTCCTAAAGAGTTCTGGCTAAATTAGTTTAGTTTTGATTGGCAAGGGTATGCGTAGATAGGCAGGGCCTAACAGCAGGAAGCTTTAGACTTTATTGATCCTTGTAGTTGATAGGATAATATTGTAGAGATTTTCATTAATTAGACCCCAGCTGGTATCTAGTGCAGAGGTGAGGGGCCCAGCCTCTGAGAGCTGAATAAATTAGGCATGGGAATCAGATTGGGATGTGGACTTTAGCCAGAGGGGCCAGAGGGATTAGTAAACTATGTTTGAAACACTAAAGCAAGACCTGCAATACAGCAGGAATGAAGGAAGAAAATGGTAAATTCTTTGTGAACATGGGTGTTTGACTCTTCTCCAAGCCTAATGGGTGATACGCCTATGGCTCTTGAGCCAATTTCATTCCCACTAACTGATAAGGATGGGAGTCTGCATTGCCAGGCTTGATCATGACTAATTCTTCAATTACATGAAAAGGAGCTTACAAGATAAAAAAAAAAAAAAAAAAAAAAACACTTTTAGGATCAGAGCACAAGCAGGCAAGAACAGAAACCGGCGCTAGTTTCTCTTTCCCAGGTTAAACATCTCAGCATCCTTCAACCTTTTCTTGAGTTTCCTTTTACTTTGTTGTCTTCTGCATGCCAGTTTCCATTTGTTGGTCCGTCAGAGCCGAATCAGTGATTATAAATTTCTATCACCCGAACACCATGCAGAGAATCTTCATTCACTACTATATTTGCAAGTGAGTCATTCCAAATGCCAAAACTTTATATCAACTTGTACTTTTATTTATTGCTTTTGTTGCGGAAATTGTACTACATTATGTAAGTGCCTTCTTTAAACAAAATATAATTAGCACAATAATCTAGCTTTTTTGATCATTTTATTTTTGTCAAATGCTATAATGAAAACTCATCCTGAGGTCCTTCAGGTCTAGCGTTGACATATCCAAAAAAAACATAGAAGGACCAACGGGTGATCATCAGGGAAATTAAAGAAATTCATCTAAATATTTCACTGTGTTGGTTCCTTCTTCTCTGTAACCCTTCTTTGTAACCTGCAAGCAATGCCACCATTAAACTCCAGCTCCAGCAATATGAAAAATAAACAAAAAGAGGAAAACATGACTGCAATCTAGTAATATAATGATGAAAATTCTAGGAAGATAGCTGAGCAATGCACAGAAAGTACAATTGGTCTGTTGCTTTTTGACTCTTTCTACCTTCAAGTATGTTTTTCTCCCTCACTTGTTGCTCATATGTCTGCCTACTATTTCAAGTCTCATCTCTTGCATAAAGTTCTCTCACATGAAACAATACCAATAAATATCTTCTTGGTACTCACATTTTACATTGTATCCTGTCACCATACTTGTTACACTGCATTAACACTAATTGATTTTATGCCTGCCTTTCCTACCAGCATGGAGATGGGATCTGTTTTTTGTTATCTGTGTCTATGACAATTCTAAGGACAGTGTAGGCACTTAATGTATTGTTGTTGAATTAATGAACTGATGAGCTTAGCAATTTTAGACTTATTTTAAGATTCACTGAACTAAAATAAGTTAGTAAAATATTCATTCATGTGATACCTGTTATGTGCCTTGCATTGGGAATTTGGCAATGATCCAAATATAGAAGATTCTTATTCTTATGGAACTTACATTTTAATATGGAAATACAGTGGTGTCTTGGTACTCTTTGCTAATTCATTCCTGTACTCCTGACGAGTGCTGAATCTGACGAGTATCAAATGATGAAACATTTTCTCTTGTGGGGCAGTGTCATGACTTGTACCAGTTCTAGCAAATGTGCCAAGTCCTAAGCAAGTGCTGAGTGCTGCAACATTTTTTGCTTATCAAAATGGGGTGAGTGCAGGGGTTGACAAATTCTGAAGCTGGTGAATGCCGAGGTATGACTGTGTAGTGAACAAATGAATAAAGGTAGTGATACGAAAATTAAAAGACAATGGAGAGTAACTAATTGATAATGGGGTTGTCACTTTAAATAGGGTGATCAAGGCAGACCTCTTTGTCAACGTGGATGATTGAATTGGACTTGAAAGAGGATCCTCTGATCCAGCCACACAAAGAACTGTGGAAAAGATCATCAGTGCCCTGAGAGAGGAAACACACTAACTGTGTTTAAGGCAATGATATAAATGTACCAAGCTTATATGTGATTGAAGTGTAGTGAGCAAGAAAGATAACAGCAAGTGATGAAGGAGAAGATATAAGCATCAGACAAATCTGGGAGGTCTTACAGGACATGGTAGGAAGTGTACAAATTATAACTTAGTTCAGAAGATATTAAGGGAGAAAGGCTATTGCAGTTGTCCAAGTGAAATATGAAACTGTTAGTGGCTCAGAGGAGCAAGTAGAGATTTAGAAAAGTAGACAGATTTGGGAAATATTTAGATAGTTATAGTGAGCAGGTCATGAAGACAGATTGGATCTGGGCATAAAGGAGTAGGAAGAATTGAGTCTGGCTCCTATATTTTGGGATTGAACACCATGTAGTTATTTGCTCCATTTATTGTGATGGGTGAGTTTTTTTGGGGGGAGATCAACATATTTGGGGATGGAAATTACATTCTCTCTTGGATGTGGTATATTTGAGATGATTCTTAAGATTTCAAATGGAAATATTGAGCAGGAACTTGGTTATCGCAGCTCATCTGCATATAGATAATTAAAGCTCTGGGACTAGATGAAATAAGGAAATATCATTGAGGAAAAAAAAAAACCTAGGACCAAGTTCTGTGATGTGCCAACATTTAGCAGTTGGGCCCACCTAGCAGACTGGAAATGATGGCAAATGAGGTAGAAGGAAACTGAAGACAGAGTGGTTGAAGACAAGCGAAGAAGGTGTTTGCAAGAGATGAAAGTGATCATTTTCCTTGAATGGTGTTAAGAGGTCAAGCCAGATGAGAATGGAACACAGTCAGCCATCTGTGTCTGCTGGTGCCTCACCAGTGGATTCAACAAACTGCAGATTGAAAAATAGTTGAAAAAAGTTACATTGTTGCTGGTGTGTATTATGTAGTTACGCCTATGATGTGTGTCTGTACTGAAGAGGTAGACCTTTTAAATTCTCTAGACAATATAGTATAACAACTATTTACATAGCATTTACATTGTATTAGGTAGTACAGCAATTTAGAGATCATTTAAAATATACAGGAGGGTGGTGTGTAGATTTTACTGCTCCATTTTATATGAGACTTGAGTTTCTGAGGATTTTGGTACCATGGGGATACAATCTCCTGCAGATACTGAGGGCAGACTGTAGTTATTTTTAATTTGATCAGTGGAAGATGTTGAAGGCCTTGACAAGAGTTTCGTCCAGAACAGAGGCCACATGGGAGCAGTTGGAGGAGAGAATGGAAAGTGAAAAAGGCAAGACAGTGAATGTATACAGCTTTGCCTCCCGGTAGTTGAGATAGAGATTTTGGCATTAGATGTAGAGGGGGCTTTGGTGTCATGGAAGAATTTTTCTTTTTTTTAATGGGAGATTCTAGAACATGTATTTGGTACATTGAAGACAATGAACCAAGATAGAAAGAAAGGTAATTTTAAGGGAGAGAAAGGATAATTACAGTAGGAAGATCCTGGTGTAGATAAGGAGTTTGAAATGGGGTAGGATCTAGCACATAAGTGCAAGAGTCGTCTTTTTCTAAGAACAGGGAAACTACTTTTCATTGCAACAAGAAAACAGAGAACTTGGATGGATGCATGCTGGCAAGTTGATAAATATAAGGGGTAGGGTGTCCTTCTTTTTCTCAATGAAAATGCTAGGTTAATTTAGATTCTCAGTGTGATGGGTCAGTGGATGGTTGTGAAGGTTTAAATAAAAAGAGATAATTTGAAATTGTTGTCTTTGATTATGTATAAATGAACCTAACTAGAGAAACATAGGATTTCCAGGAAGAGCAGAATGCCTATTTGAGAATAAGGGTAATGAATTTAGAGTAAAACCTGTCAGGAAAGTTGCATGATTTCTTCTAGCCACATACAGATCTCAAGTGTAGTGTGCTGTCATAGATACTTGATTTTAACTGGGGTTGGCATTTTAGTGGGTGAAGTGCTAGGGAGCTATTGCAGTGATGAGCAATGGACTTTCTCTTGCATAAATAGGAAGAGGAGTGATGAGTGATGCAGAAGGAAATGAGGAGAATGTATTGTCCTCATTGTCCTTACACTAGTAAGTCCATGTATCAGTGTTCTTTGTTTCTTAGAGTGCTGTTGTTAATTGTAGTCAAAAGAAACAGACACTTGAAAGAAAAAATTTGAAGGTATTGCAATTAGTAGGATTAATATATTCCAGATATTTTTGGTATAATTTTTATCTAGGTTTATGGGAGGAAAAAAATAAATGGTAGAACTTTTATCACATATCAGTAAGAGAGATCAAGAAGTGTTAAAGAGAGAACACATCTGAAGAGAAGGTATAACTAATTTAGAGATTAGAAAATATTTTCTCTTTATTGTACTAAGCACAGAAATTAAGGTCTGAGAAGATAAATGTAATGACATATTTTGAGACCTAGAAGCCTGTTTTAGAACATTTCTGACCTGGATATGAATTTCTCACTTGATATTCTATATGACCAAATGTCACTATGGAAAAGCAGATTGAGATTAGGGAGTGGAATCCACTTGAGGAACAAACCCAAAATCTTGGCCAGTGATGTAACCATCCAAGTGAAACTTCCACATTAGCAGAGGAAAAGAAAACCTAGTTTCTTAACCTTTTTGTTGTTAATATGGCCTTCACTTTGTATCCCTTATAATTTGGATATTGCCTACCACATAATAGGTGCAAGATCATAGAAGTTTGACAAAAAGCTTGTACTTGAAAAGAAAATAAATCATAACATTTAGAGTTTCATTTTTCAGGAAAAGTAGGAAGCATGTTTAACATTCTTTATTATAGTGACTGTAAAATTTTTATTAATATTTTTCCCTTGTCAATTTGTTAATTTGCTTTCCTTTCATGCAATTATTTGCCTGTGCATGCCTTTTTTTTTAACCAGTCCATCTTGCTAAAATGTATTGTTGATATTCATCTATTCTAATAACTTTTCACTTCTTATTAAAATTTTAGCAACTTTTTAAAACTATAGATGACTTTGGAAAGTACAGATAAACAAGAAAAAGGGAAATTTTCTCATAAACTCATTTCCTTAATAATATAAAGATTCTTTGTCTTTTTTCAATGCATATTATATACATCTGCTACTTGGTAACTTGATTTTTCACTTTGATTTTCCATTTTGTCGGGTATTCTTATAATTTTATATTGTGGATATATTAAGATTTGTTGAGCTCATCTGTCATTTGAGAGAATGTTTATTTTCAATTTTTTTGATAGTGCGAATATTTTATAGCTAAATTTTTATGTACATCCATGTTTATTTCCTTAGGAAAAAGTCCTAGAGCAGAAAAACTGGATCAAACAATATAAACATTTTAGAATAAGTAAATATTTTTAAATTGCCTAATTAGAAAAATTGTACTGTGAAAGCATCTTTATTTTACATATATGGCTTTTTATAGCGAGCTGAAATTTTGTAGTAGCATTCTTAGAAAAATACTTGATAGTTGATTGTATAAACTGTTATTTGGGGACAAAAATTCAAATTACTGTTGTTTTTTTAGTACATCTCTGGTTTAATAAGGAAATTATTCAGTTTATATTGGATTATATTTACGCTAAATTTTATTTTCAAATACGAGTGCATGCAACCAAGTAGCTAATGAAATTATAAGCCATGCTTACACAAATATTGCAGGAGGAATGTAAATGTATGGCTGTATCATTCACAGCAAATTACTCGTCTTTAGTCCAAAGTGTCAGGACCATTAAAATACAGCTTGCGTTTTCAACATAGTATACTAAGGCCTTTACTCTTCTTTTGAAAATGACTCTGACTGTGCTTGTACATTTGCATACAGGTTTGTTTGATTAATTGCTGCTTGACTCATCTATCATAATACTAAGCTCTGGGATCACAAAAGATCAGATTCCCAAACTGCTTCCTAGAATTAATTTAAATATTAATGTTGACACCTTGAAAAGATTCAGGGGAAGGTGGATTTTGTTGTTACTAGTAGCCTGTTTCAGTATTATGATCCCTTGAAAAAATTCTAAAATTATGTATTAACTCATCATTAATGTTATCCTTTTATATGTTTAAATTGTAATTTTTGGGGGGAAACATCTTCTAGAAATATAATTATAAATCATAGGTGTATTATACATTTTCATGAGTATGTTTTTGGTTTAGTGATCATTATGACACATAGACTTTTTCACTGTTAATATGTTTACTTTTTATCTGTTCACATTTTTTATTTCAGATAACTTTTAATAATCCTCACCCAAGAACATGCTTATTAATATTTTTTTAGAGATAGGGGAAAGGAGGGAGAGAGGGAAGAAACATTGATATGGGAAAGAAACATCGATCCAATTTGTTGCCTCTCCTACGTGCCACAACTGGGAACGAAACTTGCAACCCAGGCTTGTGCCCTGATTGGGAATTGAACCCCCGACCTTTTGGTTTATGGGATGATGCTCCAACCAACTGAACCATACCAGCCAGGGCTCAGATAACATTTACACAGAGAAATTAAATACATAAATATTAAATCAGTAATTTGATGAGTTTTAACAAATACCTATACCCATGTGACACATCTTGATAAAGATACAGAATACTTTCATAATCCAGAAAGCTCCTCATTTGTTTCCCTTCCGTGCCAATTATCCCTGTTGCACTGAAAAAACTTTTCTGATTTTGTAACCGCAGTTTTATTCTGTTTATTCTAGAACTTCATAGAAGTGGAATCATACTGTGACAGCAAAGTATTTGTAATATTCATCCACATTGTTTTTGTATAAGTAGTTTATTCTTTTTGTTAAATAATATTTCATTGTATAATATTATATTTAGTATTTATTCTCTTGATGGACATTTGGAGCTGTCCAGTTTTTGTCTATTATGATTAAGACTAAGTATTCTGTCTTTTTGTTGAAATACATTTTCATTCTTTTGGTTGTAATTGTGTAATGTAAGAGTGTAATTGCTGGGTCATAGGTTGGTAAGTATTTATTTGTAAAAGAAATTAGCAAATTGTTGTTGGAAGTTGCTGTATCATTTTACATTCTCATCAGAAATACATGGGAGTTCTGATTGCTTCATATACTGACCAATAATTGGTGGCATTAGTATATTTAATTGTAGCAATTCTACTAGGTGTGTAGTGGTATATTACTGTGGTTTTAATTAGTATCTCTCAGTGACTAAAGATGTTGAATGAATTTTTATGTACTTAACCGTTCATATGTTTTCTTTTTTGAACATCTGTTCAGGTACTTTACCTACCTTTTAATTGTGTAATTTAACCTCTTATTACTGATTTTTAAGAGATCTCTTCCAAAGTCTATTGTCAGGTATGTGTATTTAAGAATACTTTCTCCTCATTTTCTTATTTATTTTCTTAATTCTATATGTTGATGTACAAAAGTTTTCAATTTTGATGAAGTCAATTAAGTCAATATTTAATGTATTTGGCATAAAAAATCTTTCCTCACCCCAACATCGCAGAAATACTGTCCTATATTTTTCTATAAGTTTTATTGTTTTAGTTTTTACTTTTAATCTGTGGTTTGCTTTGCATTAACTATTGTGTATGGGGTAAGATCAAGATTGGTGTTCATTTTCTTAACAGGGTTAGTATTCAGTTCCAGCACTATTTGTTGAAAATGTGTTTTTTCCTCTTTGAATGGCTTTGGTGCCATTATTTTACACCATGTAAGTATGTGTCTGTTTATACACATGCTGTTTTATTGTGATGATCTTTGTCCATATGCCAGTGCTACACGTCATTGATCACTGTGAATTTTGATGTCCGGCACTGACAGTTATCCCACTTTGTTCTTTTTTAAGGTTTTAGTTATTATAGGATCTTTGTATTTTCCTATAAATATTAAAATCAGATTTTTTATTTCCTTAAAAAGCCTGTGGGGGTATGATTGGATCTCTAGATCATTTGAGTGAAGAGAAATTGATATCTTAATTTTATTTTTAAGTGTATTTTATTGATTATGCTTTTACAGTTGTCCCAATTTTTGCTCCCCTTTTTCCCCTCTCCACTATGTACTCCCCACCCTCTACCATTCCCCCCACCTTAGTTCATGTCCATGGGTTGTACATATAAGTTTTTAGACTTCTCTATTTCCTATACTATTCTTAACCTCCCCCTGTCTGTTTTATGCCTACCGATTATGCTTCTTATTCCCTGTACCTTCCCCCCCATTCTCTCCTTCTCCTCCCTCTCCTCACTGATAACACTCTATGTGATCTCCATTTCTGTGATTCTCTTCCTGTTCTAGTTGCTTGCTTATTTTTTGTTTCTGTTTTTTAGGTGTAGTTGTTGATAATTATGAGTTTGTTGTCATTTTGAGTTTGTTGTCATTTTACCATTCGTAGTTTTTGATCTTCTATTTCTTATGTAAGTCCTTTTAACTTTATCTGGGAAGCACTTTGTTTGCCTTTCCATTCTAAATGAAAGCTTTGCTGGACAGAGTAATCTTGGATGTAGGTCCTTGCCTTTCACAACTTGGAATACTTCTTTCCAGCCCCTTCTTGCTTACAAGGTTTCTTTTGAGAAATCAACTGACAGCCTTATGGGCACTCCCTTGTAGGCAACTGTCTCCTTTTCTCTTGCTGCTTTTAAGATTCTGTCCTCATTTTTAATCTTGGGTAATGTGATTATGATGTGCCTTGGTGTATGCTGCCTTGGGTCCAACTGATTTTGGACTCTCTGAGCTTCCTGGACTTCCTAAAAGTTTATTTCCTTCACCAAATTGGGGAAGTTTTCCTTCATTATTTGTTCGAATAAGTTTTCAATTTGTTGCTCTTCCCCTTCTCCTTCTGGCACCGCTATGATTTAGATGTTGGAGTTCTGAAAGTTGTCTCAGAGGTTTCTAAGCCTCTCGTCATTTTTTTTGAATTCTTGTTTCTTCATTCTGTTCCAGTTGGATGTTTATTTTTTCCTTTTGTTCCACATTGTTGATTTGAGTCTCAGCTTCACTTTTGGTTCCCTGTATATTTTCCTTTATTTTACTCTGTGTAGCCTTCATTTCTTCCTTCATTTTGTGACTGAGTTCATTCAATTCTGTGAGCATCCTAATTACCAGTATTTTTAACTCTATATCAGACAGGTTGTCAATCTCCTCGTTGCTTAGCTCTTTTCCTGGAGCTTTGATCTGTTCTTTCATTTGGGCCATATTTCTTTGTCTCGATGCATCTGCTATGTTGTAAGGGGGCAGAGCCTTAGGTATTTGCCAGGGCAGGGTAATTCTCTTTACTGCATTATGGTGCTGTCTGTGGGGGAACAATGCCACTTGCCTGGCTTTTTACCCCAATTTCTGTCACTTCCCTCGCTTCCCACAAGCGGATTGTGTCCTTTCAGGTGCTGATTCCCAGGTGGGTGGGTTTTTGTACATTCTAGGATCCCATGGACCTCTCTAACAAACTCTCCCATGAGGCTAGGAGTGCCTCCTGCCTTCGCGAGTCCCACAGGATTTTATTGTCAGAGGTTTTGAGTCTTTAGTTTCCCAGTCAGCCAGCCCCTGCCTTGCCAGTGTGGTCCACCACCTTGCCACCGGCTTCCTGTCTCCACCCCTCTTGTCCATCTGGATGAATGTCTCTTTAACCCCTTGGTTTTCGGAGTTCCATGCAGTTTGCTTTTCTGGCAGTTCTGGTTGTTTATTGTTTTTAAATTGATTGTTATCCTTCTTTTGGTTGTGTGAGGAAGCAAAGTGTTTCTACCTGTGTCTTCACCTTGGCCAGGACTCCCAATTTTATTTTTTCTATTTATGGTATTTCTCACAATCTTCTTAATATTAAGAAGCATACCACACAATTTAAATTGTAAGAATGTTAAAATAATCAAATTTAATCAAATTTCATTTTCCTTCATTCTTTAGATATATTGATATATTTTAATATTTATTTTTATTCAAACAAATTGTCTTTCAAAGAAATTGTGAGAAGATATACTCTCATGTTTGTCTATACATGTATCATTTTAGATGCTTTTTATTTCTTCATGTTGGAATGAATTTTCATTTTGCATTACCTTTCTTAACTAGAGTAACATCTTTGAGCATTTTCTTTCTCCCTTTCTTTCCTTCTTGCTTCTCTCTTTTTGTCACTCCCTCCTTTTCTTTTTCTGTTTTCTGTTACACATCTGCTATTGTCAAGTTCACTTCTCATATATCTTTGCTCTTCCAGATATATTTTCTTCTTTCCCCATTGTGTGGTAGCAGCCGAGTTTCCTTGGTAGTCAGGATCAGCTACCTCAGCCAGTTCAGTAACCTCCTTTCTTACATATTGATTCAGAGGCATGAGGAGCTTTAAGTAGCTAGGTAACAGTTTCAGCTTCCAGTTCAATAGAATTTTTATGTCTCAGGTGGAAGTTTTTCTCTCTTTGGAACTAGGATCACTGAATCAGCAGGACCTGTTTGGTGGAAATGAAAAGCAAAAATTTTCTTAGCGGATCACTATGGGTAATAGTGAATGAAGCCATCATGTTTCTATCCCTTGATTCCTGGACTTGTGAATTCTGTGTGGATAAAAAGCACCACATATTGTACTCTGCGAGGCTAGGTTAAGGTTCCACATGACATTGTATATGCTCTAAATCAGAGTATTGCCACCTAACTGGCACCGTAACCAAATCTTGAGAAATCCATTCCAATGTCTTACCAAGCCAGCTGCATCAAGATAATGGGGAACATGGTAAGATCAGTGAATTCCATGACCGTGGGCCCATTGTCACACTTGGTTTGCTATGAAGTAAGTTCCTTAATGAGAACAATGCTGTGTAGAATCCCATGATAGTACAGGTGTTCTATAAAGTCCGTGAATGGTTGTTTTTGCATAAGCATTACATTCAGGGAAGGTAAATTCATATCAAGAGGAAGTGTTTATTTCAGTAAGAACAGTAACGAGTAGATTCAGTAAGATGGTAGAAGAATAGAATGTTGTGATCCAAGAATAGAGTTTCAGAGTTAAGGATTAAAGAGAACTAAGAACAAGATACCAGTGGATTTTATTAGAATAAATGATTCAAGAAGTTGTGAAAAAGTCTTGCTTCTCTCTAGAACATTGACAAAAAAATTTTCTATTATTTTTTTAAAAGATTTTTATTTATTTTTAGAGAGAGGGGAAGGGAGGGAGAAAGAGAGGGAGAGAAACACCAATGTGTGGTTGCCTCTCACACGCTCCCTGCTGGGGACCTGCCCCTCAACTGAGGCCTGTGCCCTGACTGGGAATCAACTGACAACTCTTTGGTTCACAGGCGGCACTCAATCCACTGAGCCACACCAGCCAGGGTGGAAACTGGCTTTTAAAATGTGGGAAAGGAACCTTGGTTGTTAGATGACAGTGGCACAGATAAGAAGCAATTCATCCAAATCAGTGCTTCTCAGACTCTCTGGGTGAAAGACCAGTTCTTTAAAAATATTTTCCAAGGTGTTATGAATCACAGCTTTTACAACATACAAAAATAATTACCAAAAATGAAATGGAAATGTATATAAACATGCAGTATTCAAGTGTACATTTTTGTTGTCATTATTGGGTTCAATGGCCATAAAATTAATTGCTCTGTGACATTCTTCTAAATGTTTCATTGCCACCTCTTCATTTTAGTACCGGCTTCATTGCGGTATCACTTTCAGACCTGTAGTAGCCTCTGGACCATATACTCTAAATGCGTAAGAGAAAGTTGACAAGTGAAAGGGTTGTTTAGTGAAGGATTAGTGGGCTAAAGATGACAGCTGGGAACCAGGAAAATGCAAGTCCTTATTCGTACCTCTGAAGAAATGTCATATGAAGAAGGAGTTATGTATGAACTACTTGAGAGGGTTCAGAGAGAAGTGTCACTGAAAGTGAGTTGTTTTTTTTTTTTATTGAGCTAATATATAAAGGGTATTAAGCTTAGAATATATGAAAGTATCTTAGCCATGAAAAAGTGCTTCCAAAGACTACAGGTGACAAAAGTGCAAGGGAGGTAGGTGAGAGAAGCAGCTAAGCCAAAAGAAAATTAGAGTTCTGGTTGATTTTAAGGGAATTGAATATAATGTAAACTGGTTTTCACTGAGATTGCTCTTCAATGAATTGCTGCTAAGTGATTTGGGTGGTGTTTCTGGCCCTGCGTATAAACATCAATAAAACAATTTCAGGAACATTTTTATAAAAAATGTGAAAAGTGTAATTGATTGCCTTATTGAAAAACTAGGAAGTGTCCTGAGAACTGTATCAAGTTTCCAAAACTTTTGGTGCTGTAGTCAACAAATCAGTCCACAAGTATTTACTTATTTTCGATGAAGAACACTAGCTACCATATTTATAACAGTCAAAGATAATTAGAGTCTTATCTCTAAAAGAGGATGCCTTTTATATAATAGTTAACTTGTTGATACTTTGATTTGTCCTAAAATTTTTTAGTTTTTCTCCTGTTGTAATCTTAGAAGTTGGAGTGGCTTCTTTTAGGATTTAGCATTGTTTGGGCTATACTTAGTATACAACAAGAAAATTAAGAATGAGCACTTAAGTAATTGACAGCTCTATTGAGATTACAACGTTTATAATAGCAAACAAAGTTTGCAAACCAAGAGGAGGCATCTTTGATTCCAGGAATACAGCTTAATAAACTATTAAACTGTGGCTAGCATCCAGCAAGTACTAATAGCATTTCCTGAACTCTGCTTTGTGTTTTTTCACAATAATACAAGAAGCATCTCTATCCTTTTGTGCAATAACTGCCAACTTAACATCTAGGTTATACCATTGTTTGTTTATGGATTTTGAGAAAATCTATTGAAGTTTACTTAAGAACCAACTCATTACAGTGGTAGTATTTACTGAATTTTGTTTTGCTGACCACTAGCTAACTACAGGGTTCAGCATTACAAGGTTATAACTGTAGAGAAAGGATCAAAATACCACATCCTAGTAGTGGCATTAGAAAAGTTAGTTCATCATCTTAGAAGTAAATGCCTTGCAGCAGTGAAGAGATTATACAAAATAAATAAGTTATATCAGACTTCTTTCATATGATAATTTTATAATTATCTTTCATTTAATTAAAAATATAGTTATATATCTTAATTACTTTTTGGTCCTATTAAATAGCAGAGATGCAATACTTTTCTGATATAATTCATATAAAAATTCAAAACAATTCTAGAACTTTTATTGAAATTGAAGAGGAAGTGTGATTAACAAATTGGAACTTTTAATTGTAATCTACTAGAATTGGTTACCTCAAGTCTGTTTAAGATTTTAGATGACTGTCTTAAACATCTGGAAACTACCAACCAAGTATTATGGAATTCTATACAAACACATTTCTAATTTAACAGTAATGTATTAAGTATGGTTTTGAATCCATATAGTTAATAATTATTAATATAACTAGCAAGTCATACATTAGATATGAAACATAAAGCCTTGGTGTTTAGATAACCATGTTTTTCTTGTTAAACTTGAAGGCTGCCCCAGCAGATTGAGATCCTGGGAAACTGTGGGTGTGGTAGAAGGGGTACCTCTGTTCAGGAGAGCAACTACTACTGAAATCCAGGGATTGCATCGCCTTTATTTTTGGCTTTCCATTTTCTTGACAATCTATTTAGATTTCTTCCTTGGATTTATCATCCTGTCCTCCATTTACTCCCAGAACAAGGCCCAGATGCAGTGCTGTTTAATAGAACTTTGTACAGTAATGGAAATGTTTTCAGCAGTGTTCAGTTTAGTAGCCATGCAGTTTTTTTTCAGTAGCCATACAACCAGTTTTGAAAACTGTTTGGCAGTTTGTTATGCAGTGGAAGAATATCTATACCCTGACCTAGCAATTCCATGTCTAGGTATTTATCCAAGGAAAACTGAAACATATGCTATAAGACTTTTAAAGGAATGTCCATGGGAGGTTGTTTATAATATCCAAGTATTGAAAACAACTCAAGTGTCACTTCATTAACTGGAAAACAAATAAATTGTGTTATATTCCTAAAATGTAATATTTTTCATGAAAAGAATGAATTCCTCATGCACACAGAAGCATAGATGAATCTTTAATACGTATGTTGATTGAAAGAAGTAAGACAAAAGGTTAGACTTAAAGGCTTTGTTTTTTATAAAGTTAAGGAACAGGTTAAATAATCCATGATATTAGAAAGCAGAACAATGGTAGCCTACGGATATGGGTGTAGATTGGCTAGAAGAGGGAGCTCCAAGACCTTTCTGGTGTGATAGAAATATTCTATATCCTGAACAGGATGATAACCTAAATATGTAAATTTTTCAGAAATCAATCAGTTGTACAACCAGAATCTGTATTTCACTCTATATAAATTTTGCGTAAAATAAAACCCCTTCAAAACAATGGTTTGGCTTATGAGGTATGTTTTAAAAATAAGTTCCCCATTTATCATGATAAATTTTTTTCTCTACTTCCAAGTCTTTCTTCTGGTTTGGGCCCGATTTTTCCTCTGTGGAATCTTGGTGTCTTACTGCTTTCCTCGTTATGGTCCCACCTGTATTAGTACATTTCAGCTGTATCCCAAGCTTTAGATGTTTAGACTTATCCTTCTAACTTGGGAATCAGTTAAAGGGCATATCATTAAATAGCAGTTGTTTACATTTTTTTATCTTAGGAAACCTGACACTCACTTTGCATATTTCTGTACTTTAGAAATTCCTTATTTTCAAATAGTTGTGCCCAATTTTATACTCATGTTTATAAGTTAATGATTGCCTAAATATTGTTCAGTGGCATATGCCTTTAATTTTAGAAGGAAATGAATATGGAAAAAATAAGATTTCTGTGAACAAAATTCAGATCATTTCTTTAATAAACACATATTAGATAGTTTTGAAGAACCAGGTCATTTGGCACTGGAATCAGAGGTGGATGGGAGGGAGATGCCAAGCAGACAGTTGCCCATGAGAACATGTAGGAGGAAGGACAGTGCACCCATAGAAGCAAGGAAGGCATGGTATTTCTCTGAAGGGCTTCTGGTGAGAAAGGGTCTGATGCTGTGTAGATAAATCAGATATATGTAAAAACTTGCACAAAGGCAAAAAAGGTTGTAAGAAATATTTGTATTTTGGGAACTGTGGATAATTTAGCATGTCTGAAGTACAGCAAAGTGTGCATGCAATTGGGGAGGAATGAGAAAATATTTAGTGAGTGTGACCAGTTCATGAAATGCCAGTGTCATTCTCCAAAACTTGCTTTTAATTCTGCAAGCACTGTCAGAGCCAATAAAGGAAATCAAGATAGGGTAGGTAGGGGTTAGTGTAATCAATCAGTGTTGTATTTTAGACAGTGCTCTCTGGAATATTCATTAGCTCTGAGACGCAACCCCGAACCATGTGCATGCACACTTACAGATTCTTTTTTAAAAGAGTTAATGGATTTAGTATATCACATTGTAAATTTTTTAATTTTGCTAAATTTATTGTGTGGCATTGGTTTCATGTGTACAGTTCTGTGATACATCATCTATATATTGCACTGTGTGTTCACTACCCAAAGTCAGATCTTCTGTCACCATGTATTTGAATCCTTTACCCTTTACTCCTCACCCCCATCCTCCTTTCCCTCTGGTCACCACCATAACTCTTGTCTGTGTCTATGAATTTTTATTTGTTGTTTGTTCCTCTGTTTCTTTCAATTTTATATTCCACATACGAGTAAAGTCATATGGTTCTTGACATTTTCTGACTCATTTTGCTTAGCATCATATTCTCAAGATTCAGTCATGTTATTGCAAATGGCAGTATTCACCTTTTCTTATGACTTAGTAGTAATTCATTGTGTGTATATGTACCATATCATTTTTACCCAGTCATTTGGCGATGGATATTTCGGTTGTTTCTGTGTCTTGGCCATGGAGACTAATGCTGCAGTGAACGTAGGGTGCATATATCTTTGTGAAAAGTTGTTTTCAGGTTTTTGGAGTAGATACCCAGAGGAGGGGCTGCTGGGTCATATGGTGACTTTATTCTTAAGTTTTTGAAAAACCTCCATACTGTTTTCCATAGTCATTTTACCAATTTTCTTTCCCACCAGCAGTGTATGAGGTTGGTTTTTTTTTCATTCACAACCTTTCACAATAACACTTGTTATTACTTGTTGATTATTAGCCATTCTAACAGGTGTGAGGTGGTATCTCATTGTAGCTTTGATTTACACTTCCCTAATAGCTAGTGAAGTTGAGCTTTTTTTCATACATCTGCTGGCTATTTGTATGTGTTCTTGGAAAAATGTTCAGGTCCTCTGACCATTTTTTAAATTGGATCGTTTGTTTTTTTGTTGATTTGTGGGAATTCTTTATATGTCTTTTAGATACTGACATCTTAACAGAGGCATTGCTTGCAAATATCTTCACCCATTTGGTTGGTTGCCTTTTTTTTTAAGATGTCATTTATTTATTTTTGGAGATCTTTTTTTAAAAAAGAGGGAGAGAAACATTGATGTGAAACATGCTCAGTTGCCTCTCTTAGTGTTTCTCTCACACATGACGTGCTGTGACCCAGGCATGTGCCCTGACTGGGAATCAAACTGGCTGCCTTTTTGATTTTTGATGGTTTCTTTTGCTGTGCAGAAGCTTTTTAGTTTTAGTCCCATTTGTTTAGTTTTACTTTTACTTCCCTTGCCCTTGAGGTCAAATTCATAAAATTCTAAGATGAAGGTCCACAGGTTTAGTATCAGTGTTTTTTCCTATGTATTTTGTTTCAGGCCTTAAATTTAGGTCTTTGATCCATTTGGAGTGAAATTTTGTGTATAGCAGTTTAGTTTGATTGTTTTTGAAACTACTCTGGTAATTTTGATTTGCAGCCAGCTATGGAGACTACTCCAATAGAGAATAGTTGGGAGACTGGGGCATGATACTTCCCAGTTAATGAAAAACTTAGAGGCCAAATGAAAAGTGTGACAATGGAGATAAAGAATAAACCATCTTGAAGGAATAGGACTTGGTTTGATTTCAGGATAAAGATAAGAGGGAGCTTAGGATGATTTTCAGGTTTAGCAAGGAGTATTGAGTAAATGCCATTTATAAGCAGGGAATACAGTAAAGGAATAAATATATATTTAAAATCACTTATGTTTTAGGTACCTTGTCTACTACTTCCCAGTGAACAAACACACTTGGCTCTACCTTCTTAGAGTTTGCAGTTTGTACAAAGGAGAAGTAATTGCTTTTTGGCATTTTCATGTGAAGACCTGATGATTTCAATTTTATACAAATAGTGTCTTTTTGTCTGTGATTTATGTTAATATACTATTCTGAGTATATACATGTATATATGTATACATACACATGTAGCTTTTATAAGACCTTCATTTAAAAGAAAGCACTTCCCGTGTGATAAAAGAATAGCTACTTTTTGTTTTATATTCCTAAAAAGAGCATTATGATTTTATTTAATAAAAAAAATTTTTATCCTCACGTGAGGACATGCTTTTTGATTTGAGAGAGAAACATTGATCATTTGCCTCTCACATGCGCCCTGACTGAGAACCAAACCCGCAACTGAGGCTTGTGCCCTGACTGGGAATCTGACCCATGGCATTTTGGTTTGTGGTATGACACGCCAACCAATTGATACACACCAGCCAGGGCAAGAGCATTATGATTTTAAATACTATGTGAGCCTTAGAATGTGCAATTAAAAGGAAAGCAATCATTGCCTATGTGTTTTTTGTTAATTTACAATAGACTGTGTTGGGTATAAATGAACTGAGGTAAAAGGTAAATAAGTCTATATACTAGCTAGTCAGTATTTCATTTTGATCTGTGTTGACTATTTCCTAATGTGAGGTTAATGTACTACTTACAAATTTTTTGACTCTCTAATTGCTCAAAGTTCAGATTTTTAAAAGTTATTATTAACTTTCTCTGTAGTTCTGTTTCTGTTCCTTTTGCTATTGTACATATGTGTGTATACTACATATTTTGCCGATAAACTAAATTATACTGCCTGAATTTGAATCCTATTTCTTATCAGTTGCATGACATGAAGGAGTCATACTCAGTGCATCTGCTTCCTTCTATAAAATGGGATAATTTCTAACTCACAGGATCCACATGAAGATTGACTGACTTAATGCATGTAAAGTGCTTAGAGCAAGGCCTGGCACATACTAATTAAGAGTTGATTGACTATCATTAATGATACGTGTGTTAACCTTTATGAAATAGAGACTCGAATCACAGTTTTTCAAATGAATAGCTTTTCATGAATACAGCTAACATAATAACCTTAAACAGCATTACAAAAATGCTACTTTAATAGCATAATATACTAAATAAATACCTATATACATGTTGATGCCTTTTTAAATAATTGTCATGTTTGCTCATCCTTTTGCTTTGTGGTTTAAAATGTTTCTTTAAATTAATCTTTTTGAATAAGATGATGATAAAATACTGCATTTGTTATTAAATCCCTAGTTATTTGCTCTTATGTGGTATTTTTGAAAGTTTTATATATAATTAAGATATGTATGTATAAGTATGTAGAAACATGTTATTGCCTGGCATGTTGCCTGGTGGGTGCTGGTGTATAGCCTGGTGGATGGATGCTCAGTGACTATTTACTGAATAATTTGTGTTTCATACACACAAGCATCCTGTGTGGTTTCAGAGACTCATTCACATAATTACTGTTTTTCTTTTTTAATCTTCAGTATTTTTAAGCCTTTGAGTATTGTATAAATACTCACTTAAAGCAAGTTGTTCATATTTTGCCAGGGCTTTGAAGAAACAAGTTACCTTTTTGAACTTGAAAACTGTTTATTCTAAGTTATTGTAATGTGAGAAGAGCACTCTAGTTATTATTTTTAAATCTAAAATGAAGCAATTTTTAAGACTTTTTCTAAATGAAGAGAAATGAAAACTTACTTATATAATCTTAAGTACTTCCAAACATCTGTAGTTCAAAGTGCATAATTCACATTGACACCAAAGTTTGTTTCTGTTTTGACTGGAAGAGTCTGGTATTATTTTTTGTCTGCGAAGGAAAGAGCTGTATGACATCCAAGTGGGAAGATGTTTGATTGTAATACAGTCAAAATGATTTGTGGCAGAAAGCAGATTGCAGAGGAGGAGAAACAGCAGCTGTTAAAAACTTAGACAATAGTAGAGAACTTTTTTTAAAAAACTTCAAGCATGTTATCTTTCAGAAAGTCAACATGATGTAAAATAATTATAATGTATTGTCTGCTTGATATAATTCTTCCAAATTGACTAGTAAAAGATCACTGGTAAGAACAGATTTTGTAGTAAATATGGGCCAAATTTATTTTCTAAAAGTTGCCTTTGATTTTTATGTTTTATGTGTTTAGGTTAGTCAGATTGTAGAATCAGTTTTGTTTGTTTACAGAGGCAAATGTCTTTCTTTTCTTTATGAGCTTAGAGAGCCAAGGGTCAGAAACCTGTGATATGTTTACCCTGCAACAACTTTCCAGCTTTTTAAGATCCATATTGCCCCAGTCATTTACTCCTATTATATTGTAGGAAATCCCAGACAAAATACCCTTTTTATATCCAATTTTATTTTGTATTTTTAAGACATAGGAACTATTTTGTTTAAAATATAATCACGATCCCATTATATCCCCAAAAATATGGACAATAATTTTTTAATATTTTGAAACATTTCATTGGTTTTCAAGTTCAAACAATTTAACTGTCACAACTTTTTCATCTTTGTTTTACATCAGTATCTAAGTAAGAATCATACATTGCAAACAATTGAACTATTAACACTTTATAGATTCCCTTTCTATCTCTTTTCTAAGTATTTTTAAACAAAATGAGTTAATTTCCTTTTTTTAATTAAAATTTTTTACTTAATCTTTATTGTGTTTATTTCCATTGTCATTTAGGCCCCTTATACCCTACCCTTTCCCCAGCAATCACCACACTGTTGTCCATGAGTCAGTTTTCTTACAGAGTTCCCTAGTTTATTTGTTGCATCTCTGCAGTGTCATTTAACATGTTCCTGTCTTCTCTCTTCTCCCATGAGTATGACAGTTTAATCTAGAAGTTTGATCAGATTTAGTTTTATTAGCAAGACTGCGTTGTTTCATCTGGAAATACATGTTAAGTTGTTAAAGAGCTATGTTATTAGCAGGTCTTAGTGTCTAGATCTCTTAGTATATTAATTTCAAATTTGTGATATTCAAACACTCCCTTTATTACCTTGAATATTTTTATAGTCATCATCTTATCTGTTGTTTGATTACATAGTAGTGAAGTTTATATAGGAAAGAGTGGATGAATTCTTGGCCTACTATGTTTAGTTCACTCACATTGACAATTCTGCTAGTAATCAACTATTTTTTAAATTTTTATCATTATAAATTCAGTAATTTAAACACATTGTATTGTATGTGTCAACATATATATATTACAATTACTACTATATTTATCGATGCTCAAATTGTCTTATCATTAGCTAGTGGGGAGCTTTTCAAGTTGGCTCCTGAGTCCTTTCTGATGTTCCTGGATCATATTGTGCAATTCTTGTCCCAGATCTGGAGTCAGCCACATATCCATGGAGTCCTTTATTTGTAGTCAGAAATGGTACTTGTAACCCGCAATAGGTACTAGGGGTGTTCATTGCCACTGGTTTGCTATTGTTCTTAACCTTTTTCAATGGGCAAAACTAGGAAATACATACACCACACACATTTCTAGAAGATAAAACTCTTTGTGTCTTCATCCTGATACTTCCAATTTAAATTCTAAATTAAAGGAATTTCACTTAAGCTTTTAATCTTTCATCTGTATCTTTTGCATCTTGTGTTGAGAATCCTAGTTCTCAAGGACACCTTAATAATATACAGATAGTATTTACTTAAGTTTAATTTGAGTAATGCAATTTTTTAGATATAAAATATATAAGAAAATCTTTGGTCATATTCATGCATGAAAACTCTCAAGAACATTATATTTGGCAGTATATGAACAAGGATGATAATGGTGTTATTTTAATGTGTCAGTTGAAAAGAGAATTATCTGAAACTATTATATGTTACTTTATTTAGGGACATACATCTTACCTAACATCTTTCTTGGTATTTTCCTTCATTAAGGTGGGGGTGATCATTAAACACCTGAAAGTGTAGCCTTTGGAACACTTGCTGCTTTGGTCCCTGGGCCTTGTCTTTCCCCGTTATATTGCATGACCAGGGAAATAAATGCCCTCAGTGCAAAAATAGTTTTATTGCTCTTAAGCTTTACTTATTTCTTTTTTGCAGTGTTTTTAAAAATTGGCCTGGGAGCGTTCTCCACCTATTTGTTCAGAAGGAATAAAGGAACAGCAAATGAAGAAATAATATAGGTTTAAAGAAATCTAAAGAAATCTTAAATATAGTTAAATCCAAAAGTATATTTGACAAGAGCATTATGTATGTTTTTATTCAGTTCACAGTTATTGTTGGTTCACCACAATTTGATTTCTAGGTCAATGTTAAATTTATATCTCATGAAGAAATTAAAATAAACATTTCTCAAGATCGAGCAAGTGAGTTCTTTTTGTATATCTTATAGATAGGAAAGAAGTCTCTGTTCCTGGGTCATTTCTAATTTACTTAGGAATACAAAATTAGGTGGTCAGACAACTTGTGGCCATGCTCTCTCAGTTTCCCCAGATATTTCCCAGGGTGTTTCTACCTGCATTCCTTTCTCTTTCAGCTTTTAAAAAGCATGTGCTCAGATAAGCCCAACTCTGATGTCATCTGGTCCATTCAACATTCTTTTACCCCCAAAGCCAACATTATCTACGTCACTTTTGTAACTTCATAGTTCATATGTAGTCATTTCATTTTAATACTTAGTGCATAATTATTTTGTACTAAAATTGAAAATGTACAGGATAATTCTAGTAGAGAATATTTCTGTTAGATTGTGGTGCTTATTTCTAGGTCTTACTCATTTTCATACCTCATGATGTGTCTTCACTAAACACACTTGTTCTTTGATTGCATTTCAACCAAATGTTTTGTTAAAAGCTAAAAAAGGACAGTTTAATTTGTATATCATATGTCCCCTCCAAATAAAAGCCAAATGATGTCAATTCACAAAGATTTCACTCTTGTAATTTTTAAAAATATGACCTGTGAATTAAGGTGTCACACAACACAGGTAGAATAGACATGGTCATAGAAGGCACCTGCCACTTTATATTATATTTGCAGAACTTAGTTTCAATAAAAACCGTTTGCTTAGTTAATACTATTTAAAAGTTTTGATTTTGTGATTATTATTTTACTTTTTTATAAATGTGTTTTGGTTTTGTAATTGTATTAACATGCTGAGGCATGTATATCCCATTGTATTTGTACATAAACATCATCATATAATTAAGTCACTATCAAGAGCCTGATATCCTTTTTATAAAAAGGATTTGTATGTTACTCAAAGTTAGGAAATGATGATACAGACTGCAGAATATTACAGAGATTAGAGGCAGAGGGAGTCAATGTTAGAGTAGTAAGAAATGCCAGTTTGGATTATGACAGCATCTTGATTATAGCATAATAATGATTTTTAGTTCATTATGACAACTAGCCAAAATAATTGAGAAGTAGCTTTGCCTAGACCTTGAAGCAATATGTATAATTAGTTATTGGTTGTTAATTTAATATCCTAATTTAAAAAGAGATAAAGGGTGATCTTTAACTTCTTCCCTGAAAGATGGAATTTAGCCAGTTTCTTCATGTGTGTTCATATGGGCCTGATTTCCAGTATATCAGTTTATATTCTGTACAATTTTGTGTAAAATGTTGGATACGATCACACTAAGATCTTGTGTGGAGATGGCATGATATTTCAATGTTGTTTTGAACATAGACACTTCTATTAGCCCATTTATGTTTTTATTTATAATTTCATCACTCATATTCTCATTTATTCCCAGTATGTCAGAATGTCATTTCACATTTGTTATGACTTGACTTACTTCAAAATAAGATGTAGTTAAATAGAAATTTAAAACACTTGTTTTCATAGTTATTTCCAAGTCTTAAAGCATACTGTGGCTGTCACTTTTCTCCCTGCACAATTGTTTCTTTAGATATTTCTAAAAATTCTGTAAAACCTCTTAATAGATATTTTGATACTTTTAATCTTTAGGAGCTAATAAAAATTCAAAACAAATACCTCATTATAGTTTATTTAGAATCCAGTACGATTTTAGAACTATTCTTATATTCAGCCAGTAGATACACAATGACAACTAGTTGTTTAATGAAAAAAATTAAATGTAATTTGATCTTAATTTTATGAAAATGATTATTTTCTAATTTATATTTAGACTAGTAAAAAACATACTAAATATTAACAGTTTAATAACCAGAGTACTATAAACATTAATTTTATTCATATCCAACGTTACTTTTAACTTACTATTCGTGCTGCAAAAGGTACCTCGTCTTTTAGAGAATACAATGGTATTATTTACATTAATTCATGTGGCTCGGTGAAAAAAATGCTACAACTCCTTTACTTAATGGGATTCTTCCCCTGTGGCAGTGCAAACGGCTGGAGCAGGAGCTTCATCATTTGAAAGAGCAGAACCAGACTTCAGCAAACAACATGAGACATCTGACTGCTGAAAACAATCAAGAACGTGCTCTGAAGGTAAATCTCTGTTCCTTCTTGCAGGCAAATTAAGGTTGTAAGCCCTTGGTGCCAGCTTTCTGTGCTGCATATATCAGTTGTGTACATTTCAGCAGAAGTGAGCTGTGCTGTTTGCCAACAACCCCTTCTTTAAACACAGATACAGCACCCTTCTGCTAGGGTATTATTTTATCTCGTGTATGTGTACACGAAATACAACAAATTTCCTGAATTTTGAGTGGTGGTCTATTAATAACTTTTGGTACATGTTTATTCTGATTTTCATAATATATTGTTACTTTTTGTAGTTAATAAAAAGTGACCATGTTAAAAGAAAAATTAAATCATGAATCTTTTCTTCCCATCAATACTTATTACTCTATTTTTAAATGACTTTTAATATTAGAAACCCACAGAACTGACACTCCTTGAAGGGTATGTGAATATATTTGGGAATTGAAATAGTACTTAAAAATATTACTAATTACCAAAGGAAAGAAAATATATTCTATTAGAATTTGAAGCGAGTGAAGTATACATTTCATGACAAGAAGTTCTGTTTCATTATAATATAGATTTAATAATCATGAAAAAGGACATTATTTTGATTCTATTTATTATACTTTTTTTCTTAAGATTCCTATGACTTTCTACTCTCCTTTTGTGTCTTTGCTCCAGATCCTAGCATAGTGCCTGTGACACAGTAGTGCTCCCTGCCCGCAAGGTGCTGACATTCTCATGAATGGGTCAAAAGTAAAACAAAAACATATTCATGGGAAACAGAAAGAAATCCATCATTTTTGATATTGTGCAGTTAGAAAGAAAAGATATGCTGTCTGGAGGACTATATAGTGCTTTTTTGTCTTGAATTCACTTTTTACTTCAGGTTTCAGAAGAATATTATGGCATTAGCAGTGTAACTCCCTAAGTGTGAATCATCTACCAAAATTGAGGGAACATTGGCATTCTGATGTGGAAAATATTTTTAATCTGTCCAAAAAGTATGAGATTTGGTTGAAATCAGATTTTTTTTAACAAAACATATTTAGCTTCAGTTAGTGATGGGCTTTGCTGTAATTGTTTAATGTACTTTCTCTCAAATTTATATAGACCAGAACAGTAAGTGGGAAAGAAAAGACTTATAAGATTGCTGTGACTATTAATTAATTACCCCAAGTAATTTATTCTTGCATGAGTACAATTCAGTATAAGAATTTTAAACATATACTTGACAGTGACTTTGTTTCAAGGCAATGTCTGTTGTGTGTTAACTTATTACCAGCTTTAGGGGACAGACTTCTTAGTTCCATGTGATATTGTTATTTCTATTTAAAACAGACCCTAAAATGAAAAGTTTAGTTTGCCAACTTATGTTTTTTTTGTAAAAATAGAGATGGAAGAATTAATTTTTAAAAATGCATCAATTTAATATTTTTAAAGCCCCATGCTCATTTTAACTCTTTTAAAATTGTCTCTTTTGTATTAACACATTTTTTTAGTTATTTTAGGCCATATTTCCTCATGTGAAACCTTAAATTTATTATGGAAATTGGGCTCATTTACAACACACCAACTTTATCCTAAGTCATTTAAAAGATTTTTTTCATATTTTGTTCTTTAGTGCTTTATTAGCTTTATTATTGCATTTTGTAACTTCAAGTCTCCATATAAGTTAGGAATAATAAGTTTATTACCACCCTATTTGATGAATTTAATTGTTCATCTCCTTTCTCAGCATTAATACATATCTTTTACAATCTACTTACAAGTATTATTTCTTTTGTTTGCTGCCTGGTTTAATATTTCGGTAGTATTTATTTAGTTAGTATTTAGTAATATTTAGTAAATGAGCTTTAGGAAGACTTTTTAAGAAGAGTCACTTTCTCTAGGAGCTTTCAGTCTGCCAAACGTATTTCTAGTATTTTATCATAAATTGTATTATTAATCTCACTAATAAAGGTAAACTTGAATAGAGAACTAGAAATTCATGTTTTATTTCATTTTATTATACTGAAATTCCTAAAGGAAACAGTTCTAGAGATATGTCTAAGTTAATGGTCATACATTACATAGAACTGTCCAATTTATAATTATGGCCATTACACAATTGTCATAGGAGATACTTTTTAATAATCTTATGCTATTTGAATAACAGTGTGTTTATTCTAATAACCAGAAATTCATTCTATTTTTTTTTTGTGGTACAGACTGAAATTGGATTTTTGTTGATCATTTATACATTATTTTTGAAGTAGGGTGGAATAATACTATTATACTAGCTATATTGCTGGCAGGATACTGTTTACCAAATAATAAGTAAAATTGGTGGTACATACAGGATGAGAGGTTGAAAGTTATGTGGGGAAAAAAAAACAGCTTATTTATTCTTTTAAAATAAAATTTATCCAATTAAGGAATTGGTTTCTTGAACAACACAGTTTTGGACATTTAATATTTTTAAAGTAAATTTAGATTAGACATAAGTATGTGGACATCAGACTTAAGAAATTATATATATATGCCTTTCTTTCCTCCTTTACTATTTTATTTATTTTCCTTTGTTATCACATATCTTTAACTTCCTATATTTGGACTTCTCCACCATAATTCCATTGGAACCCATTCTTTCTGACCTCTAATGATTAACCCTGTGAAAGTTATCATTCTTTGTCCCACTCAATATCCCAGTCAATTTAACTAGAACACATTTCAGTCTTTTTGACTTCACCCTCTGAAATACATTTCCATAGTTCTCTGTTGCTATGTCTTCATTACTTTTTTTCTTTGATCACAATTCTTTAGCTGTTTCTTCTTCTATGTATAAGAAACAATCCTCTGGGTTATGTGATTAGTTCCTTAATTTTCCATCTTTAAAAAAATCTTTATAATTTAGAGGAGTTTCAGGTTCACAGCAAAATTGAGCACAAAGTTCAGAGGTCCCACGCACTCTTTTGCCCCCTGCATGCACATACCCCCAGCATCTACCAAGGAAGTGGTACATTTGTTACCATACATGAACCTACACCAGTGTAACCCAAAGCCCATAATTTACATTAGGGTTCACTCTTGGTGTTGTATGTTCTGTGGGTTTTGACAAATGTAAATGACATGTGTATGCCATTATAATATCATACAGAAGAGTCACTTCAAAAATCTTTGTTCTACCTGTTTATTCCTCCCACCCCCAAGACCTGTCAACCATTAATCTTTTGATCATCTCCATAGTTTTCCTTTTCCAGAATATCATGGAATTGGAATTCATACAGTGTGTAGCCTTTGCAGATTGGCTTCTTTCACTTAGATATATGCATTTAAAGCATTTGATGACTTCATAGGTCATTGCCTTTTAGTGTTGAGTAATATTCCATTCTCAGGATATACCACAGTTTATTTACTCACTTACCTACTAAAGGAAATCTTGGTTGTTTCCAAATGTTGACAATTATTAATAAAGTTGTTATAAATATCCATGTGCAGGTTTTTGTATGGACTTAAGTTTTTCAATTCATTTGGGTACTTGCCAAGGACTGCAATTGCTAGGTTGTATGTAATATGTTTACTTTTGTAAGAAATTGCCAAACTGTCTTCTAAAGTGGCTATACCATTTTTTTACTGCAATCAGTAATGAATGAGTTTCTCTTGTTCTCCATTTGCCAGTATTTGTTTTTTTGTTGTTGTTATTGCAGGCTTGTCTCCTAATTTCATCCATTCCTATATCACCTATCATATATGTCCTAATGACTGCCCCTTCCACTTGGATATCTCACTGTCTCCTTGACCTTAAGTTTGAAACCAAATTTCTGATTTGGGACCCTAAGCCTTCTCTTCATAGAATGAAAACAGGACCTGAGTCAAACACTATTGACTATATATTTTAAGATTTATTTGGGAAAGTAACACTGAATCTGGCCTCACAGCTCTGTAGCATGTGGGCTAGTTTCAAACAAGGTAAAAAAAAAAAAAAGATTTATTCCCAATTATGTTTTTCTTTGTTTGCCTTTACAATAGAAGCTGTTGAAATTAAACAATTTCTCAGTCTTTCTTTTTGCTAATGAGGCATAAGAGAAATTCTACAGTAGGGGTGAGAGCAGTTGGAGTCTCTGAAAAAGTTTTTGTTTTCCTGGCAGATGCATCAGGCACCATTCTTCTCTTCTTTTTACCTGGAACACTAAGCTCATTGCCTGGAACTGCAGGAGCTGGTTTATAGCCATGAAGAGAAGTTGGCCTTTAACATCATTGAGCCCCTTAGCCAGTGAATCACTTTGAGAACATTAAGTACCTATACCCTGATTTCTTTTTCTGGTGACAGAAATAGTACCCTATATTTTGTTTTTATTGTTGTTCAAGTACATTTGTCTCCATTTTCACCCCACCAGCACCCCCACCCCCAACCTCACTCATCCCTACCTCCAACCCTCATTCCTACCTCCAACCCTCATTCCTATCCCCTTTGGCTTTGTCCATTTGCCCTTTATACATGTTCCTTGATGGGCCTTCCCCTATTATCCCTCTGCCCCCTCCTCTCTGGTTACTGTCAGTTTGTTCTTTACTTCAGTGTCTCTGATTGTATTTTGCTTGCTTGTTTCTTTTGTTGATTAGGTTCCACTTATAGTTGAGATCATGTGGTATTTCTCTTTCACTGCCTGGCTTATTTCACTTAGCAAAATGCTCTCCAGTTCCATCCATGCTGTCATGAAGGGTGGGAGCTCCTTTCTTTCTTTCTGCTGCATAGTATAACAGAAAGAGTAGCCTATATTTTAAATCACTTTTAATAGTTTTCTATTTCTATACTTCTAAATTGATCAATTAACATCTATTCATTAATGATACTACCATACTTCTAGACAGAAGCCAATACATTTAACATAAGCTTCATATCCTTTCAAGCTCTCACCCATCACAAAGCAGCAAGTTTACATCCAATTTTGTCAATTCTGCAACAGCAATTTCTTTCTTGCTTTTACTCTTAATTATTCTACCTCTACCCTATGTCAAGTTCATTATCTATATAATAATGGTGCCCTCCTAACTTAACTTTTTTGTCCCCAGTTTCTCAGCTTTTTAATCAGTTGTCACACTTCCATTAACCAACATTATAGAACACAGGTTCTACTTTTCTACTGAAAAACCTTCAGTAAATCGCATTTTCAGAAGTGTAAGAAAATAGAGATATTCTAAATGACTCTCCTGATAAAAACAATGAAAAAGGGTGGTTAGAAATTTGTATTTTAAGAACATTTTATTTTATTTGTTAAAGTATATTGTATTGATTATGCTATTACAGTTGTCCCAGTTTTTCCTCCTTTGCCACCCTCTGCCAGGTACCCCCTTCCCTCCAGCACTTGCCCAACTTAGTTCATGTCCATGGGTCATACATATAAGTTCTTTGGCTTCTCCATTTCCCATACTGTTCTTAACCTCCTCCTGTCTATTATGTACATACCAGTTATGCTTCTTATTCCCTGTACCTTTTCACCCTCCCTGCTGATAATCCTCCAAATGATGGCCATTATCTATGATTCAGTTCTTGTTGTTTGCTTAGTTTCTTTCTGTTTTTGTTTTTCAGATTCAGTTTTTGATAGTTGTGAGTTTGTTGTCATTTTAATGTTCATAGTTTTTATGTTTTTCTTAAATAAGTTCCTTTAACATTTCATATAATAAGGACTTGGTGATGATAAACTCTAGCTTTACCTTGCCTGGGAAGTAATTTATCTTATCTGTACTTCAATTCTAAATGATAGCTTTGCTGGATACAGTAATCTTGGATATAGGTCCTTGCTTTTCATTACTTTGAATACTTCTTGCCAGTCCCTTCTTGCAAAGTTTCTTTTGAGATATCAGGTGATAGTCTTACAGGAACTCCTTGGTAGGTAACTCTTCTTTTCTCTTGCTGCTTTTAAGATTCTCTCTTTATCTTTACCTTTGGCATTTTAATTGTGTCTTGGTGTGGTCCTCTTTGGGTCCAACTTGTTTGGGACTCTGTGCTTCTTGGACTTGTATGTCTATTTCCTTCATCAAATTAGGGAAGTTTTCTTTCATTATTTTTTCAAATCAGTTTTCAGTTTCTTGCTCTTTTTGTTTACCTTCTGGCCTCTCTATGATTCCGATGCTGGCATGTTTGGACATGTCCCAGAGTTTTCTTAATCTCTCCTCGGTTTTTTGAATTCTTGTTCCTTCATTCTGTTCTGGTTGACTGTTTATTACTTCCTTATGTTCCAAATCGTTGATTTGAACCCTGGTTTCCTTCCCATCGCTGTTGGTTTCCTGTGTTTTTTTCTTTATTTTACTTAGTGTAGCCTTCATTTCTTCCTTTATGCTTTGCTGTACTCACTGAGTACTCTGAGCATCTTATCACCAGTGTTTTTACCTCTGCATCCAATAGTTTGGCTATCTCCATTCATTTAGTTCTTTTTCTGTGGTTCTGTTCTGTTCCTTCATTTGGGTCATATTTGTTTGTCTCCACATTTTGCCAGCTTCCCTTTGTCTGTGTACTAGGTAAAGTTGCTGATTTCCTGTCTTAGCACATCTGTTAAGTTGTGTAGGGCAGAGCCTTGGTACTTGCCAGGGCAGGGCAATCTGCTTATATGGGGGTGGGGGTGGTCAAAGAGGGGACAATATTACTTCTGACTGACTTTTGGGGGCTTGCCTGACACTCGCCCCTTTTCCATTCACTTAACCTACTTCCCTTATGCGACGACTGGCACCCCTCCAGTTACTACCCTGGTTGTGCGGTTCCCAGAATGGGTGGGTTTGCTTAAGTTCTGGGCTCTCCTATGAAATTGGCAGTTTCTTCTACCACCCCAACCCCCAATGGGTTTACAGCCAGAAGTTATGAGTCTTTATTTTACCTGCTGGGACCGCAGGCTGTGCAGTTTGGCCTGGGGCTGGGATTGCTCACCCACAAGGTATCTCTCTGATTTTTATCCACCACACACAAATGTGGAACCGCCTTTGCAGCCTTGCCAGCCCTGGCTCACTTACCCCACACCATGTCCTCTCAGCCCCGATTCCCTGTTTCTACCCCTCCTACCCATCTGGATGATTATAGCTTCTTGATATCCTTGTTATTGGACTTCCATACAGTTGTGGGTATTTTTCTGGGTGATATTCTGGCAGTCCTGGGTGTTGTTTGTTTTTAAGTTAGTTGTGTTCCTTCTTATGATTGTGCAGTGAGGTGAAGTGTGTCTACCTATGCCTCCACTTGACCGGGAAAGTCTGTATTTTAAGAACATTTTAAAACATTATTGAGAAGGTGCGAAAATAAGGAATTTGCAAGGCCTGAAACAAAGTGGAAATGGGGGTAAAAAAAAATATGGAAAATAAGTGGTTTCCTGAAGCAGTCTTTTACCCTGAGTGCATTCTTGTCAAATCTGGGTAAATCTGAGCTTCCATTTTAATGGCTTCACGGGGAAGACAGACAAGGGATAGAGCCCAGAACCCGTGTAAGCTGAAGAGTGCAGTGATGTATGCTCTCCTGAAGCTGCTCACGGTGTTAGTGTTCAGGCAAACAAGAGTCAAGCCCTTTATATGAAATAAGACAATGAGGTAACCTGACTTTCTTGACTGTGGAGGGGGAGAGCAGCACTGAGAATTTACCATCCACAGCTACCGTAGAACCACACAGGTTGCCTGAATTCTTGTTGTCGTCTAAAAGCTGAGGATTTAATGTGAAGTAGTCCTACCCCAGAGGATCCCGTAGACAACAGACCAAACCAAATTACCTTCACATGAAGCCTTTAATATTTCTTATAAAGTTTCAAAGACTCTGAGCTAACAAAAAAAAAAAAAAACATGTAGGAGAAAAAGACACTTCTAATGTCAGTAAACACATAAGGCAGCAGAATCCTGTGATTCAACAAATAATTCCAATATTTTATTTATCAGTCACAGAATATAGCGTAAGTATTTGAGTAAGCAAGGAAAATGACTAAAAATGATCAGGTAACTTTGAAAAAAACTAGATTAAACTTATAGGAAATAAAAATAAAATAATTAAAATTAAAAAGCAAATAGGTTGAACAGCAGATTTGACAGTTTAACAGACTGTTAGTGAACTGGAAGATAGAGTTGAACAAGTATGGAAGTGGAAGCCAGAGAGACAAAGAAGTAAAAAATATGAGATGATAAAAGACACAAAAGGTAGAGAGAAAAGATCTAAAATATTTTCAGAGTTCTAGAGCAGTTAATATAGGGAACAGTGAAAAGGCACAATACAAAGAAATAAGGACTTAGATATTTCCAGAATTTTCAAATGACACAAACCTCAGATCTAGGAATACCAAGTGAATTCTAAGTATGACAAACTTAAAAGAAATTGCAGAACATTGGATTTAAAGACAAACTCTTAAAAACAATGATTAGAAAAGATAGATTTGTGAAGGAATGGCAGTTAAAAATCACTGCCTTCTCAACAGTAATTTAGGAAATATTTTAAATACACTGAAAACAAGCGGAATAATTTTTTAAACATACAAAGAGAAATTAACTGTCAGGAGTGAGAGTGAAATATTGTGTGAAGTTAGATAAATAAAACTTTCAGTTGCTTTCTATTGTCTAAGGAATATAAACTAAACCTCCCAAGGATGAAATTTAGGACTTTACAGTAGTTTTAGCCTGATTTTTCTTTCTTTCTTTTCTTTCTTTTTTTTTTTTTTTGGAACCATTTCTGTCTCTTTAGTGTTGATAAACCCCAGCCATCCCCCACTACTTAGAGTTTACTAAATGTGTCATGTTCTTTAATTTTTCTCTAGTCTTTACTTCTGTTATGGCTTTTATTTAATTTTCTTCTCTAATGTTAATTGATAACTCACATGTCATCTTCCCTAAATCAAAAAAAAATTGAGCTTAATGGATGGAGCTTTTCATGTTGCTGTACTCTTGTAATTTAGACCATTGTTTAACTCATATTACATGATCAGTAAGTTTTTTTAATCAAAAAAATTTCAACTATCCTAGTTGAAGTCAACATATTTATTGAATATCTACTAAGTTCAAGACATGGAGGACATGGAATTATTCTGGTATAGTATTATCTTCATAGTCACTAACTGCCCAACTAAAAACTCTCTAGAAGGATTTTTATTTTTTGTTAAATTTTCTTTGCTCATGAATTGAACAGTATCAGGAATTCTAGCTTTTTACTACTAGCTTAAAAATATTAATAGAATAGATTTTTATTTGTTATTTTTTCCTTTGCTGTTTAGAGATCACTGCAAGATAAACTTCTAGGAGACTGAGTAAATAGCAAGCACCCTTTGTACTTGATAGTAAATAATAATATAATTTCTTATGATGAGCTAATATATTGGGTTAGTTGTTAGTCATTTTCCTTTGTTAGCCATTAATGGACTGCCTTTGACAGGCCCAGATGAAGCCACCATTCTGTCTGTGAGGTATAGTTTTGGATTATTTTCTGGTAGATAACTCTAGTAATGGATTTTGAATTTAAAATTCTGAATTTCCCACTCACTAGTTGTAGAGTATTGGGTAAGTCAATTAACTTCTCTGAGAATTGGTTCCCATATTTATGAGATGAGAGTAGAGATACTGTTACAGTCAATAAAATGTATGAACACTGTTTACGGAGTATGACACATTATGCCTGCACCCTATCGGGTGTGGTGGCAGAAAGAACATTGGTGTAAGTATCCGACCCCGTTTTCTTGTCCTTGCTCTGCCTTTAACAAACTACAACATCTTTGTCAAATTACCTTACGTCTTCAAAATGGAAAGGTTGAAACTGAAGCAAAATGTAAGGATATACATACCCAATGACATGTTTGTATTCAGACATTTTAAATTGTATTCTATTTAATTTTTAAAAACCTAATGATGATTTTGGCTCTCTAAATTAACCATGTTGGGTGACAGTTCTCCCATGGGTTGTTAGTATTTCTATATTGCCTATACTGTATGGGGTGGGGCAAAAGTAGCTTTACAGTTAATATGAAAAAATAATACAATAATTTATTATACAAGAATAAACCCTGTGTTTTGTGAACTCATAACTGTAAACCTACTTTTGCCCCGCCCTGTGTATTTAGCATTTCTAATGTTCTTTGTTCTGAACTATGTTCTAAGGGATGTTTGTTTAACGGACAGCCTTGGAAGATATGGATAGTGTCTTCCTCTAAAGCACAGTATTGTTTACTGTCCAGTATAATAAAAACAATATCTCCCACTGATAAGAGTATCATTTATTATCCAGCGTAATAAAAACACCATCTCCCTCTGAAGGCAGAAGTCAGGAGGTTTGCTTGCAGCATGTTATAACAAATTGGACTTCCTAAGCTTGGTGTTAGTTCTTCAGCTGTGACACAGTCCCACTGTGTGTGCGTTGTCCACTGGGTCCCTCCTTGCTGCCCCCATGGGAGGCGGGGCAGGAAGACAACCTATACAGACATGAAGTCTATGCTGTTTGTGCTGGGCCTGAATAAATAAAAGTTCTTTGTGACCCAGAATTCTTGCATCTCCTGCCAACATGCATAAAACTGGCAGGCAAAGTTAGCCTGCAGTTAGGATACAAATCTCAGACTTGTCACAGTTCTTAAAAAAAACAAATTTTTTTCCAATATTTTGTCTTCCTTAGAATTGCAGTCTGGATTTTTAGTTTGTATACTGTATGTCTATCACTAGTATATCTATATTCTTTCTACTGGATGTATAAAGCTCTTGTTAATACATTCAAATATACCAGGGAATCTGAAAACATTGCCTCTTTTTTTTTCCTCTGAGCATCTGAACTGATTGCTCTGTGGGACAGTATGTCCTGGAACCTGCCTTCAGTGTCATTCGGTGCATTCTTTTAGTTACCTGTGTTGAGTCACCTGTTTCCTGGATCCTACTTTTCTTCTACTTGATGTGTTCTTTAATTTCGATAGAGTATATTCTCTAATAGTTTCCTGAGAAAGGACACTTGTGAACTGAATTTTTAAAGACTGTATGTTATTTTTTCCAGATAGATTTCTAGAAACAGTATTTGAATGAACACTATGAAAATTTAAGTTTAGACTAAATTTCAGGATTGCTAAAGCAGAATATTTAACAAAAGGACCCAGAAATCTTACATTCTAATTTTATTATTTTTAAAACTTTTTAAAAGTAAATTTCTCTTCTAAAATTTCCATGTTCATTAATTAAAACAACAGTGAGCTACCACATCACACTAGTGGAATGGCTAAATAAAAAATACTCTTAATACCAAATGTTGGTGGGATGTAGAGAAACTGAGTTTTTCATACACTGTTGGTGGAAATTGGTACAGAAACAGTTTGCCAGTTTTTTATACACATATATGAATTACCATACAGCCCAGCTACTGTATTCCTGGGCTTTATCCTGAAGAAATGAAAATGTTCGCAAAAATAATATACAGAAATATTCATAAGAGCTTTTATTTGTATAGCCCCAACTAGAAAGAAGCCAGATATCCTTCAGTGGGTTGGTGGATCAACATCCACACAATGAACAATTATTACTTAACAATAAAAAGGAACAGTTGATTGGTACATGCAACAACCTGGATGCTTCCCCAGGGCACTATGCTGGATGAGGAAAGCCAATTTGAAAGGCTTTTATCTAAATGATTCAATTTATGTAAGTCCCAAAGTAGCAAAATCATTAGGATGGAGAGAATATCATTGTTTTTTTGGAGTTAGGGTGAGGAACAGTGTATGACTATTAAAGGGTAACAGGTTTCTTTGTAGTTCTGTGACCCTTCAGTATTCTGATTTAGTAATTTTAAAATGTCATAGAATTATATATCAGGAAGGGAGGGAGGGAGGGTAGGAGGGATGGAGGATGTAAAAACAGGTGAAATCGAAATAAGATCTACATCTGACATTACACCAATGTCAGTTTCCTGATTTTGACAATATGCTGTGGTACGTACATGATGTCATCACTGGGAGAAGCTGAATGAAGGCCATACAGGAACACTTTTTGCAAGTTCTTGTGGGCCTTGAATTATTTCAAAATAAGCAGTTATTAATTAAAAAATTATACATGCCCACCATAGCCAGTGAAAATAGTGTGAAGATGTATAAAGAAAACTAATAATATCCCCCTTTATCCTCCCACAGTTCCTACACCTGCTTAATTAACTTTGACTAGGAATTGTAATAGTGAATACCTTTATCTTTTATATAATTTTAGTGGGAATGGATTCTGCATTGCACCAATTAGTTTGACATTTACCATGAGACTTTCTATTATATTTTTCTTCATAATTTAAATTCCGAGTTTGATAGTTCCAGTATATGAGTCATCTCTGAATCTGGTTTTGTGATTGCTTTGTCATTTGACAGTTTTGTTTTGCTTTTGCTTTTCATGTGTCTCATAATTTTTTATTGAATGCTGCACATTGTGAATAAAACAGTGGCTCTCCTTTTAGGCCAGTTGTTTAAGCATTGAGTTGTTCCATGCAGGAGTTTAGACGGATTAGGGTTTTGTTGTTGCTCTGGTTATTGCCTCTGCATCATAGGTCTCAAATTGTTCTAGTAATAAGTTGCTCTTACCTTATGTTCAGAATGGAAGCCTAGGTGCTGAAGGGTTTTTCTCGGTGTTCATGCTTTACCCTCGGTTTTCATTTGACTCTGTGTGATTGAACTTCAGAGGATGCTCATTCTACACACTTTTCCTTTTTCCAGCAGGAGAGTTTTGTTGTAGTCTGGTGTTGGAGGACTAAGAGTTCTCTGCTTTAATTTTTAGGACAGTCTCTTTGTGCTTGGCCTTCAGGGGTGGATCTTATCAGAGTTCTTTCTGTGACAGCCAGACTCTCACTTGTATATGTGGCAGGTGTTGTGTGGGCAGCTGTTTCCTGCCCCTTTCCCAGTGACAGAAGCTATCTAATAGTATTGGCACAGGATCAGGGACTGAGGTCTGTGTCCTGCCTCTCACCTCAAGATGGAGGTTGTTCTTTATTCTGCAGTTCCCAGACATTGTGGTTTCCCAGTGCCCTGAGAACTTTGCCAACCCTTTTTCAGTTATGCATGGATTCTGCTGTACTCGCAGAAAGGTCTGTTTAGGGGAGGAGGGAGGATTTTGCTCCTTTTGTAGAAGCAGCCAGTCCCCCCGCCCCATACATCCTGCATGCAAACATCACCAAGGGAAGCTATCTGGTCTCCTACTCTGCCCTTGATATTTCCCATGAGCACCTAGTAGAGCTGTGTGGGAAAGAGCCTACCAGATAGATAATTGCAAATCTCCATTTCTCCTTGGAGCCTTGTCCATCCTTGAAATTTTGACTGTTTGGTTTTCCTGTGAGCTTTGCTCTCTGATGAGCTTGAGAAAGTTACGACTTTGTTCTTTATTCAGCTTTTCTTATTGGTAACATACAGTGACAGATGTTCCAACTGTTTGCATCCTAGGCGTGGGCATTGTATCTGCTGTTGGACTATGATAAATATTTTGTCATATTTCAAAAGTAGTTTCTTTCTGAAGTTATTTTAAATGTTTATTAATGGATATAACAAATTTTATTGAGTTCCTGATGTTGAATAATTCCTTGAATAAACTGTTGGATTTGATTTGTCACTGTTTTCCTCTCACCAGATTTTTAAATTAATTTATAACGGTCTACCTTCAGATAACATTTACTGAGTGCCAGGCGCTGTTCTGATGCTTTACATATGTTAAAGTATTTAAATCTCAGTGACCTTATGCGGTAGGTGGCACAACTGTTCCTAATTGTGCTGGTGGAGAAACTGAGGCACATGGGTTAAGTAGGGTAATTGACGTCATGGACAGAAGCAACTGGTGGATGTCAGATCTCAACTGAGGCAGTCTGTCTCCAAGTTCACATTCTTCAATATAAATGAAATTGGCCTAGAGGGTTGTTTTGTACTGTATCAGGATTTTTTGTCTGTTTTTTGTACTTCTCTAATTAAGCACGAGTTTGAGTTTTTTTCATTTGTCCAGGGTATATATTTATTTATATTCACACTGTGAATACATTTATTTATATTCACACTATTCATGTTTTCCCTCATTTTGCTATTTGTTTGCTATTTTGTTATTTTATTTACTTTTTTGGTCCTTTACCCCTCAGTAATTTTTGTATTTTACAGCTTTATTAATATATATTTTACATACCATAAAAATCCACTTATTTAAAGTGTACCATTTTATTATATTTACAGTATTTTCAACCATCACCACAGTCTAATTTTAGAACATTTTTAACACTCACTTGAAATACACCCATTAGCTGTCATCTCCCCAAATGTCTTCTCTTCAAATCAACCACTCATCTACTTTCTATCTCTGTAGATTTACCTGTTCTCGATAATTCATGCAAGTGAAGTCATACAACATATGTTCCTTCATGACTAGCTCCTTTCACTTAGCATACAGGGTCCAGCAGAAGTAATGCCTGATTGAGTGTGGTTGAGTATGATATGGGTATAATAATTTATCGTTCTAATCTGAGCATTTCACCTAAAATGTCATATGGTCTGCTTGAGTGTGATATTTTTATGTTACAGAATTACATGCTTATGATTTTGTGATAAAAGATTTTGTAATAAAAAAGGGACATTATTTGTGCTGGACCCTATATAATATTTTCAAGGTTCATTCATGTTATAGCATGTATCAGTACTTAATTCCTTTTTATTGATGCATACTATGCAATGTACACATATATCATGTATTCTGTTTATCAGTTCATTCGCTGATGAACATTTAGGTTGTTTCCACTTTTTTGCTATTATGAAAAATGCTGTGGATATTTTTAAGTACAATTTTTTTGTCTGAACATATGGTTTCATTTCTCTTAGTTTTATATATCTAGGAATAGAATTGCTGGGTCATAATGTAACTCTATGTTTAACATTTTAAAGAATTGCCATACTGTTTTTCAAAATGGCTACACCATTTTACATTCCCATCATCCATGTGCAAAGCTCAAAATTTTAAACATCTTTACCAATACTGTCTGTCGTCTTTAATATAGCCATCCTAGTGGGTCTGAAGTGATGATGTTTTACTAAGGTTTTGATTTGCCTTTCCTTAGTAACTAATCTTTTTTTTTTAAAGATTTTATTTATTGTTTTTAGAGAGAGGGGAAGGGAGAGAGAAAGAGTAGGAGAGAAAGATCAATGTGTAGTTGCCTATCACATGCCCCCTGCTGGAAACCCAGCCCACAACCCAGGCATGTGCCCTGACTGGGAGTTGAACTGGCGACCCTTTGGTTCGAAAGCTGGCATTCAACCACTGAGCCACACCAGCCAGGGCCTTAACAACTAATCTTGACCATCTTTTCATGCATTTATTGGCCATTTGTACATTTTCTTTAGAGAAATGTCTATTTGGATGTTTTGCCCACTAAACAATTGGGTTATTTGTCTTTTCATTATTAACTTAGAAAATTCCTTTATGTATTCTGTATGCAAGTCCCTTTTAGATGTAAGATTAGCAAATAATGTTCCCATTCTGTGGATTGTCTTCACTTTTTTAATGGTGTTCTTTTAATGATGTACTTTCGATTCTCATCTAATAAGGCTTTGCCTAACTCAGAGTTATGAAGATTTACATGTATGTTTTCTTCTAGGAGTTTTATAGTTTTAGCTCTAACATTTACATCTGTGACCAATTTTGTATTAATTTGGGGATATTGTATAAGGCAGAGAAATGCTTTCTTTTACATTTACATAGCTAAACGCAGTTGTCTCTGCATCATTTGCTGAAAAGATTATTCTTTCCTCGTTGAATTGTCTTGATACTCTTCTCAAAAGCCCAACTGACTATAAATACGAGAGTTTAGTTCTGGACTCTCAGTTCTGTTCCATTGATCTGGTATGTATATCCTTAAGCCAGTACCACACTTTCTTGATTACTGTAGCATTAAAGTAGTGTGACACCAATACCTTCGAAGTCTTTTTTTTCCACGATTGTTTTTGCTGTATCAGTTTTGATGCTAATGTTACTTACTAGCTTAATGAATGACATAAATTTCTACCTTTAACTGTGGTCTTAAAGAGTTTAAATCAAATTGGAATGATCTTACTTTAAGTTTTAAATAGAATCCAGTTTTACAATCAAATATTCTTGGTGACTCTTTTGTAATGTAAATTTTAAATACCTTTTAATTGTTTTGATATGTGTATCTAGTTTTTCCATTTCTTAAGTTAATTTTGTTGGTCTGTATATTTTGTTAGGAAAGTACCCTATTCCCTCAAATACCAGATTTCCTATGATTTCAGGTTTGGTATCATAGAATTATAGATAATTTTCTTACTGTTTATTGGGGTGACATTGGTAAAATTACATAGGTTTCAAGTATACAATTCTGTGATACATCATCTGTATATTACATTGTGAGCCCATCACTCAAAGTCAAATCTTCTTCAGTCAACCATTCTTTTTTTATGAAGAAACTGGTATGTGCCTTCTAACCCAAAGCTAGTAGTGACAACCTCTCTGGCCTGGTTCAAAGAGATTGGGAAGTCAGATAAAAGTGTAATAATTTGGGATTGGGAAACTAAGAAGGTATGGGCCAGTAAGCTTTGAATGCTGAGCAAAACTATCCTCATTAGGCTTAGGGCCGTGTAGTCTGCTGTAGGCCATGTGCAATCTGAAATACTGAAGGAGCCATTTGCAAAAGTTGGGGCCAATGTATTAAAAAAACAGAAAATTCTGAGTGTGGGACATGGAGATTCAGCCCTGGTTCCTAGCAGCATTCTGTTACCATGCCAGACTTCATCTTCTGTACTGTAAGTTTGTTCTTGAGGGAGTCTTTCTGTATAAGCAAGACTCTCAGCTAGACCAGGTTTACAGTTTTGTATACCAAATGGGGAATTGCTATGATAGCATTTATTATAGGCTTGCTGAAATGAACAACTACTCTGAAGGGCAGCTCTGTAGATTAAGCACCAGGTATAGCCAAATCATCAAAGCTTAAGTTCAAGTCCATCAAGACACAATAAAAACTGATGAGGTTCAGATGAAGCAACTGAACTATAACTTCTTAAATGGAAGGAATACTGAATTACTGTGGGAAACTTTTACAGAGATTATCAATTGCAAACCACAAATGTAATGCTTCTAAATACTTACACTTAACTTCTCTTAACATTAGTTACTAATATTTTTCTAATTTTTAGTTTCATACCGTTATTTTAGATTTTGTAGTTTTAGAATTTGAGATTTGTAGTTTGATATATAATAATAGGAATATAAAATCACATATCATTCTTTCCTACTGTCTCATACATTTTGCAATATGCCAAACAATTAATCAAAATGATTACTTGAGTAAAGGCATAAATTTTCAGTACAAGACAGACTTTTAAGCACACCACACAGATTTATCTTTACGTGAGCTGGTTTTAGAGACATCCTGGAACCTTTTCCAGTCTTTGTATCACCTTGTCTTTGGCCCTGGTATCTGCTCTAACCAAAATGCCTTTTGCCCTATTTCCTTTGCCCATACAGGAGGGGGCAAAAGTAGGTTTACAGCTGTGAGTACACAAAACATGGAGTTATTCTTGTATTATTATTTATTCTTGTATTATATAGTTTCCCATACAAACAACTGTAAACTTACTTTTGCCCATCCATGGGTAAGACCTACTCATCCTGTCTTCAGTTTGGCCTCAGTTTTCTTGTCTATGGCCAGACTGGAAAGGGATTTGGGTGGAAGAATGAAATTGTTGTAATAACAAAATTAGCACTGATATGGAAAGAAATGGAATATTTGAGAAGCCCTCAGTGCTCCCAGGACTTCCAGGTCTTTTGTTTTTCTGCTCACATCAACAACAGCACTTTTCCCCTTGTCTTCAGCTCTTGCCTCACGGTCTCTTCCCATTTTTTTCCTGATCTGTTCATTTCCGGATCTGTTCATTTTTATTATTACAGTGGCCAACAAGGTATAAAAGAGCAGATATTCATGATGCATCCTTGCAAATGATACCCTTGATACCTTTAAAAGGAATGAAGGCCCTCTTGATTTAGTGTTAGGTAATGAGTGTAGGTTATTGGTTCTTCACAAAGGCATGTATTGGAATCATCAAAAGATGTTTTCAAAGTAATGAATCTGAGCCTGACCCATAGCCAACTTATTCAGAGTATCTTACACTACATTTGAAATCTTTTTGACATAGACTTGATGTTTGGAAGTAAAATGGGAACAAAATAATTCCCTAACCTTTTATGCTTATCGATTTTTTTGGTTCTCAGAATAATTTTACCAATTGTGATTTTCTACTGATTTCTGTGTTGGGTTGATGTCAGTATTTTGGTCAGTTATCAGTTTTATGTCTTTTTAAACTGATTTCTTGGTACTTTGGGGGTAAGCTGGATGAGGCCAGAGGGAATGCTGCCCAAATAAAATTTTTCTCTTTCATTTTTAGTGTTTACAGTAACCAAATTTTATACAAGGTTGTAGTGATTTGGAGTGACATATTAAATTCTCTTCCACATTTCACAGTATTACTATACTGAGAAAAATATAGTGCAAAATCCAGATCATTATTTAAAATACTGTGAAATTTAATTTGATGGATTTTTAAATTTTACATGTTATTTCTAAACTAAAATATGTATATATTTTATACACCAAACTTTAGATTATTAAATTCAATTAATTTACTTTGGCTACTAAGTAAAAATGTTCCTGAGTAGAGACATGATCATGGAAACCAGTAAAGCCCTTCATTAGAGATTGCATAACATTCTCAGTAAAAGTCACTGCATTTAACAATGCAGTTTTCTGTGCCAAGAGTATTCTACTAACATTTTTGACATGAGTATTTTTTTGGTCACACCGTTTTTAGTACTGCATCTACAGAACTTTAGCATGTACATTTATTATTAAAAACAAAAACTTTTACAAATTGATATAGCTGTGTTGTGCCATCTACACCAAAATGACTTTATTGTGTTGTTCAGCGTTGGTTAGTTTTTCTGTTATGTTGATGCATTAAAACAGATATTAAATTTTATCATTAATTCAGTGCCTGGTCTCTCATCAAATCCCCTTAATTACAAATTGACTCCAAGGATTAGACAGCATGGATTTTAATTTTAACTGAAACAAAAATAGGCATCTTGAAAAGTCACTCTTGCCTAGTGATTCAAAGACACATTTTAAAACATCCTATGATTTATTGCTTAATATTTGAAGTTCAACATATAAAGCATATCACCATTTTTTATTCTCATATATTTTTATATATGTATTTTAGAATATATTTCAAAGTCTTGAAAAAACTTTGAGCATTTTCAGAGATACCTCAGGAGTTTTAATAACTTGTAATCCTTTCTTTAGAAAATATTAACTTAGAATCTTGTACAACCATAATTGTATCTGGATGATATTTATATATCTTGTATTTCTACTTAATTTCACAAAATCATATTGTGTAGTTTTATATATTCCATGAAAACATTTTCAGTATAATTTAGTATCTCATTTCCAGTATTATTTGTAGTTTAGGACCATTTAGTTAAATCATTATGTCCTTTTGATACTTGCTATTTTAAGTCCAGAATCATTTTTGTACATTTTATTTTGAAAATATATAAGCATTTCTGTCCATCTTTCTGAAAGTGCCAATTTTTAAAATTGAATATTATTATCTAAATTATTCTTTTAAATACTAGAGTGAGTGTTTTTACTAGAATAAAAGATAGTGAAATTAAATCATGATCGCAGTGATCAAAACATACATTTGTCCACTATATTTTTGCTGCATTATATCATGATCAGCTTTTAACTGAGGGTTGCCTCTTTGAAAATTTAGAATATTTATTAATATTCCAAATAGCTTTTTTCAGTCAAACTTTGGGTAGTTACTTATATTGATTTTTATCTAGATCCATAAGTTTTCAGGTAATCACTTTACTTTTAAAAAGGCCAAGAAAGAATTACTAATAAGACCTAAAAGTTCCAAGGTAAAGCATTTATTTTTTTAATAAATTCTGTTGTGTTAATTCCTTCACGCTGTGAGCAGTTGTAAAATATATGTAATAGTGTTCTTTCCATTTAAGCAAATGTTGTATAATCTTATATTTTTTTGTAAATTTAATTTTTAAATGGCATTCCTTTAATGAGCTTTTGTTGCTGTGGCTGTTAAGCTGGATTGTTATATGCTGAAAGATATTTAGCGTCCAAATGAACTTAGCTCATCATGTTAGAGGAAAAAATGGATTGCCTAGAAACGGATTGTTTATGTAATATTAGATTGTAATATAAACCAACAAAAGCAAGGAAATGAACTTCTAAGGCTGACACACTGCCCTTTCCTTGCTCCTTTGTGGCTGTAGGTACCCTGTGTGTTGTGATACCAAAGTACAGGGGACTCAGTTAAGAACTGTCAAACTTAATTCTACATTCCTTTACTTTGTTGGTTTATGTCACAACTTAACATTATTTTATCTCTTAATGCTCTGTAATGTCCTTCACCTGTGAGGTGAAGCAATGCGTAGGTGGATCTGAACAAGATGGGAAAATGTATTTGTTTTTCTCTCATTTATAGTTGATTCCCTCTGATTAGCCAAATAGCATATAGCTGTGATATTAGTTCTTTACATTTTGAGAGTTACAAAATATGAGAAAATTTTTGAAAAAAAGTAGATGTTAATATAGAACTGTTAATTTACTCTTAATTTTGATTTATGCTGATTAATTTTTATTTTCTTATTTTGAAAGGCAAATATCTTTTTATTAAAAAGTTGACACGGTGAGAAACTACTTTTTTATTATAAATAATCAAATACACATATGCGATTTCACAGAGCAGTTCTTACGTGTATTGCACAAAGGAATTGCATGTAGAATTCTGAGGGTAGGACTAAACCTGTCAAAACAACCTCCAAAATTAATTTGGAAACAGATACTCGGCCATTCTCTGAACAGCGCCTGTTTGTTAATGACTATGGTTAAATATAAACAATTCATTCCGTTTCATTTTTATATTCACTAGTTAGGTAGTAGCTCATCAATTGTTAATAAATATTATTTTTGGAGGGAGCCTGATGTATACAGTAGGAACTAAATGATATTTCAGTATTAGAAAATTTATCCCACTTATGAATATGAGTTCCATGTCTAGAGCAGTTTGGAAATTATTTTACCTTTTTCCTTTTTTTAATCTGTAAACAATTTCTACTCCTATGTAAGTATCCATTAGGATACAGTATTCTAAACAAGAATTACATATTTTCAAATTTTGAATTTTTCTAATTTTGTATCTTTCCTTGTATAGCAACCAAAGGGCTTTGACTACTTTTTTAAAAGTCTTGTTTATTTCTGGTTTGTGTATTAAAACATACAGGAACAGATCAGATACTTTCTGTAAAAATTCCATGACAGAGTAAACTATCTAAAAGTATTTAAACAAAAGATTTTGCTCTTAAAAATTAAAGAAAATCCTAAACATATGGTGGAATGGGGATGAAAGCTTGGGGCTATTGGTAATCCTTTCAGAAATTCTACTTTTTATTTTATGCAATTAATATTTAATTGGCCTCATTTAAAAGTAGAGAAAAAAATTATCTATTTGCTAGAGATTAGCGAAACAATACTTTAAGCTCTTACTTATTTTGAGGTGTTGAAAGGTGAAACATTTGACATTTTCTTTTTGGGCATTGCTTTAAAAAACAGAGGGCAGGAAAGAGGCGTTGCCACTTGGAGTTAAGGGTGTTTGTGGTTGCCCGTGACAGCAGTTCCAGTTTTAAAACACCTGTGTTTACTTTCCAGCTTTTCAGCTGTGCCTGAAAGTGGCCTACGAATGGCACAAGCCTTTATGATGGCTGGCTTTTTATAGTACAGAAAAAGAACTAAACTTTATACTTCAGTTTTCTGTTGCAAGCATTTACTTCTCATGTATTACAGCTTTTATCTCCTCATAGACTTACATGTGTGCATAAGGTTATGCACGACTTCTGTAATCTGTGGATTATAAGATAACAAAGCCATATATATGTACACATACATATATACACTTTGCTTTTAGCTCACTAAGTAGGAAAAACTGGTGAAAATGTTATTGTACGAATGCATTTTCATTGATAATTTAAAGAAATTGATGGAAAAAATGAAAGGGAAAATTTAAATGCCACTTTGGAGAGAAATGAACCAGGTCTGACATTTATTATATTATTTTGTCAATTTGTTATCCTCTAATAGGAATTTCTCAGTCCTTTTGATATTTATATTTTTTTGCTCTATTGGGATTTTTAAAGCATTTTAATAAATCTACAAATGTAATTTTCCCTTTAGGCTAATTTGTGTCTTCTTTACCTATATTTGCTTAGTGGTCACTGTTTCCAATTTATAGACATGTGCTTTTTAAAGAATTATTTTCTACATTTCTTTTTACTTTATAATAGTCAAATGAAACATACATATTAATTAAACCTTATTAATTAAACATTATTTTTAAAATTGAGATAGTCCTAGCTTTGATGCTTCAGTTAATTAAATTTAGCAGGTTTTAAATTTGTTTTGATTTTACTTTTGTTTTCAGACCTATTAATTCTTTATTATAGAGACAGAAGCTAGATATCTGTGATATGTTCCTTTTACATTGAAATTCTTGATTATAGTAGCAGGTCATTTCCATGAGATTACAGTTAATTTCAAGCCTAGTTGATGTATAAAAGGAATAATTGTGCCTTTTGATAAGAGATTGGTGTTCTTTATTTCTCCATATAACTGTTTTTTAACATTTTTTGTTTTGAAACCCTTTTGAGAAACTAGTGCAGATTTTGAAATTCCTCCCCTGCACAACACACATACACAGAAATTTGCATATAGTTTCAAGAAGTTTATTCCCCTCTCAAGCCCATCCATGTGTCCCAGATTAAGAATTCCTATTCTAGGACTTATTTTCTTTAGATGGTAATTCTAGATAGTTCTAGTTAATTCTAGATAGTTCTTCAGTTAGTTGTTATTCCAGTATATCACAGAACCACCGACTCAAAGAATTACGTGCTTAGTTAGTACAAATTACCACTTTAAGTACTGAACAAAAAGCAATAATTGATTTTACCCATGTTAAATTATAAATACTATTTTAATAGTATATGGTACTTCTTATTCTATAATGACGACACAGACATCACTATCTTAAACCCAGCACCTCAATAGATTTGAAATACAAGCTATAATTATCTCATTTTTCTAGACAGAAGCAATTTACAATGTACCTACTATATTATATTTTAATTAATATAACTAATATTTTGACTAATATTATACAAAAGTTGTTGGCATCCATCTGGGTGGCTGACACTTAGCAGTATACTACCCTACAGGAATTATATATGATAATAATGTGTATCACCTTGAAGATAATGAAAACCTGAGAAAAATAGCTAATAATTGAGTCTTTAAAAAATGAAAGCATTAAAAAAGTGTTTTCAACATAGGAAAACCAGTAGAATTATTTTAAGTGGTATAAGTCATATGACAAATAATTAAAATGGTTTAACAGTGATTTACAATATTACTATATTGTTTAACATATATCAGAAGAATTATTTTGATCAGATGAAACCACTGAGAGAAAGAATAATTTTATTTACAGTCTCCCATTTTCATTCTTTTCTGTGACTACAGATGAGGAAGTAAAACGGAGAAAATGTTCTCTTAGTTCTGTTAGCATGTTTGTTTCCAGAAACTCAAATTGCTTAACTTTAATCATGAAATATGATATGGGATTTCTATTGGGTGTGTCAGTTTTGTCCTGGTGTCAATTCTGATTAGAGAATAGTCTATACCTGTGACCTGAGTTTCAGGATAACTCATGTGTAGTCACTTTATTGTGTTATGTAAGATTTACAATTCCGTAACAAAAAGTTAATGTATGTGTCTCAAGCACACTTTCAACTTCCCTAGCTATAAGACCATAGTTCTCTATACATATATGGAAGATTTTATGGATCTTGAACTGTTAGGTGTTTAAAATTCATATTTCTCTAAAACTAATATTTTCCCATATAATTATAAAAGGGAAATGGGAAAACTTTAAGATCCAAAAAGTGTTCTAAAAATTAAATAAACCTTAAGATTGAGGTTAAGACAGTTGAACCAAAAAGAGAGAAATCCAAAGATGTGGCTTATAACTGTGCAAATGTATGGTCATGTTATTTAGAAAACCGTACAGGGTGGGTAAAAGTAGGCAAAGAGTTATGAGCATATGAAACAGTTTATTCTTGTATTATTACTTATTAATTATTGTATTATTTTCCAAACAAACAACTGTAAACCTACTTTTGCCCCACCTGTACATTATTCCATGTCCAATTAGAAGTAAACATGAACAGAAAAAATACTAAGTCAGTGATCAGGGAAATCATTAAGTAACAATTCCCAAAATATGTAATAGCTTAAGAAACACTGTCAACTGTCTTAAAAAGATTAAAAATAAAAGTTGAATTTATGAGCAGTATTGAAGAATCACATATTTAGTTTAAAAGTAAGCTGAGTCATTAAGCATCTGTAAGCCTTTTTATTCAACCATTATTGGCCATCTTTCAAAAATGTATTAATACATTTAATTACCATAGTAAGTTTTGTGAACTTGATGTAATTGTGTCATGTTGGGTTTGCTTGTTTCAAGAAAACTACACCCAAAATTGCCAAAGAAAATTACGCACATAACTAAAAGGTCAAGGATAGGGAAAACTTCCAGAGATTACTTTTGTTAATTTGTTACCTTTTATTTCAGTTAACTTCATTGCGGTATATTTTAGATACAATACATTGCACTCATTGCAGGTGTACAGTTTAATTCATTTTGACAGATATGTGTCCACCATAACAATGATGCAGAGCGTTTCAACCACCCCAACAAAAGCTTGTTTGCCCTGCTTTCCAACTGTTCTTACCTCTGCCGGGTAAGATCGGATCTGCTTTTTGTCACTATAAGTACATAGTGAAATGTTATATTAATGGAATCATATAACACATATTCTTTTGTGTCTGGCTTTTTTCAGCATGATGATTTTGAGATTTATCCATGTTGTGTGTAGTGCTAGTTTATTTCTTTTTAACTTTAAGAGGGTCTTGCTTAGGACACAAAAAATTTTGTTCTTTCCTTGGATTTTGTTTGTTTTCCTCTATGTATTGGCTTAATGTTTAGGGTATACAGAGGTAGAAGCTTTAGCCTACATGTTTCCCAGTTGAAGTCTTAAAGAAAAAAACAAATTATCTAAAATTGAAATGCTGTTGTTGAGCTTGATAAGTTGGATTAAACTATTTGGGGTTATGTGCTCATTCACTTATCTCTGAAATAATTGCTTTGGCCAAGGGAATGCAATATAGTGACTCAAAATGGCTTAAGGACTGAAATGAGACTCAAGACTATGAAAATCCTAGAAGAAAACATAGTCAGTAAAATCTCAGACGTTTCTTGTAGCAGTATTTTTTCTGATATATCTCCTTGGGCAAGGGAAACAAAATAAAAAATAAACAGTGGGACTACACCATACTAAAAAGTTTTTGCACAGCAAAGGAACCATCAACAAAATGAAGAGACAACCACTGAATGGGAGAACATGTTTGCCAATGATACATCTAATAAGGGTTAATATACAGAATTTATAAAGAACTTACACAATTTAACACTAGAAAAACAAACAATTCAGTTTAAAGATGGGCAAAGGACTTCAATAGACATTCTCTAAAGAGGACATACAGATGACCAATAGACATATAAAAAGATGCTCAAAGTCACTAATCACCATAGAAATGCAAATTAAAACCACCATGAGGTTTCACCTCATACCTGTCGGAACAGATATCATCAATAAATCAACAAAAAACAAGGGCTGGAGAGGATGTGGAAAACAGGAAACCCTCATGAACCTTGGTGGAAATGCAGACTGGTGCAGCCACAGTAGAAAACAGTATAGAGGTTCCATTAAAAATTAAAAAACTATCTTATCATCCAGCATTTCCACCTCTGGCAGAACATGTCTGAAGAGACCCGAAAACTAATTGGAAAGAATTTACGCACCCTATGTTTATTCCAGCATTATTTACAATAGCCAAGATTTGGAAGCAGCCCAAGTGTCCATCAGTAGATGCATAAATGAAAAAGCAGTGGTACATTTACCCATTTGAATACTACTCAGCTATAAAAAAGAAAGAGATTACCTTTGGTAACAGCGTAGGACCTGGAGAGTATTATGCTAAGTGAAACAAGCCAGTCAGAGAAAGGCAAATACCACGTGATTTCACTTGACTCTAATGAACAAAATAAACTACAAACGAAATAGAAACAAACTCATAAATGCAGAGAACAGTCTGACAGCTGTCAGAGGGGTGGGGGGCTAGTGGCAAAAGGTGAAGAGACTAAACAGAAAGGGAGAACTCCTAGACACAGGCAACAGTATGCTGATTACCAGAGGAAAAGGGGGAATCGGGGCAGTTAGAAGAGGGCAAATCAGGGATAAATGATGATGGAAAGAGACTTGACTTTGGGTGTTGAACAAACAATACAGGTGATGTATTACAGAATAGTACACTTGAGGCTTATATAATTTTATTAACCAATGTCACTCCAATAAACTTAATAAAAATTAAATAAAAAATATAGTGACTGCCTTGAGACAATCTAGATCTGTCCTTAAAGTTAGACAGACTTAGAGTTAGTGGCGGGGGGGGCCTGGTGTTATGGTTAATTTTATGTGTCAATTTGACTAAGTAACAAGGCAACCAGATATTTGGCTAAATGTTATCTCTGCATGTGTCTGTCTGTCAGAATGTTTCCAGCTGAGATTAATATATAGGCCAGTGAACTCAGTAAAGCAGGTTGTCCTCCCAGTGTGGGTGAGCATCATCTAATCCATTGACGGTCTGAAGAGAACAAAGGGCAGAGGAAGAATTTTCTCCTTCACTCTTTGACTGGTTGAGCTAGAACGTTGGTCGTCTCCTGCACTTAGACTGGGATTTATACTGTCAGGTCCCTTACTTTTTAGACCTTCAGACTCAGGCTGGGATAACAGTGACTCCCTGGTTCTCATGCCTTCAGACTCAGACTGAACCATACGTTCAGCTTTCCTGGGTGTCCAACTTGCGGATGGCAGATCATAGGATTTAGGAGTCAGAACCCTGCTGGTTGTGTTTCTCTGTGTAACTCTGAGTATTGCAGGTAATTTTCAAAAGAAATTTGAAATATTATTTTACCAGAAGAACTATAAAAGAATGAAGGCTGGTAAAACAAACCAAAAACCTATTTTCAGTGTAATAATACATGACTAAAAATATTTGTACTAACATATAGTAAAACCGAATTTAGATTCCATTTTTTACTTTTTCAACTCTTAAGGATAATCACAAGTTTAACGTATATTTTTTGTGCATACATTGATATCTTTTTGTAGATACATATAAGTGTCTAAATCACATGTTCTGCATGGGTTGTATCTGTGGTTTTAAACTGTATTCCTTGACTGTCTCAAAATCTGGGTCTTTCTTTATTCTTTTTTTCCACTGATTTTTATGGTATATATTCTATATCCTGTTTTCTGATTTTTTTATTCTTGATAATTATTTACGCACACAAAAAATGTCATTTTAAAAAACTAAAGGCTGCAGCTTCTGGTTCTAAGTGGGATACAGTTGTTTGCAATACTCCAGCACCACTCTTGACAACAACAAAAGAAAGATCATGTGTTTGACAACGTCAGAGGCCTATTAGAGAAATGAGACTGGAGTGGCCAAGATGGTCGAAGCAAAAAACCTAAAGGAAGAGCTGATTTCTGCAGCCACTTTTACCTGTGGGTATTTGTTAGTTATCACTAGGCAGAAATCTGAAAATTCCAGCTTTGTACTCATATAAGTTCACTGCTGGGGCACAGAAAAAATAGCAGATTTGAGGTGGTGATGTTGAGGGAAGAAGGCATCAAATATACATGCAGTAGTGCCTTCAGGACATAGGGAGCTACGCAACTTAGGAGACTAAAATCAAACAAAGTCTCTGAAAAGAAGGATAAACTTTACAGTCTTTTATATGAACCAGAGGCTACAAACTGGCATCTACACTGCACATTTCTTGTTTAAATGATCAGCCCCTTTTTCCGTCTGCCAGGCATAGGTAGGGCTGCACTCTTTAGAATAAATAATATCTTGAATCTTTATCATTATTTTACACACAATGGCTGACATACAGTTGAAAATTACAAGGCACACAAAAAGATAAGACATGACCAAAACCAAGAGAAATGCATATAAACCAACTCCAAGTTGATCCAAATGTTGGAGTTTATAGACAAAGCCTTTGTAAAAGCTATGATTAAAATACTCAAAATAGAGAAAATAAAGGAGAAAATGGATCATCAAATTAAGCATTTCATCCGAAAATTGAGATCTCCATAAAAGAATAAAATAGGAGTTCTAGAACCAAAGAACAAGATATCTGAAATTACAAATTTATTACATGGGTTAAGCAACCAAAGACAGGATTAGTAAACTAAGAATACAGGTTGACGGTAAATTTTAAAATTGAATCAAAAATATAAAAAGGAATTTGGGGGGAATGAAACATAGCTGAAGAGACAGGTGGGATTTAAATAGCCCAGTGTATTGTAGTTAGAATCCCTGAAGGAAGTGAATTCAATGGGAAAAAAGCAAAAGTTGAAGAGAAAATAAGCCAAGATTTTTCCCAAGCTGATGGAAGACTTTCAAATCACAAATTCATGAAGTTCTAAGAATTCCAAGAAGGAAAATTAATGAAAACCACTCATACTCACAATATAGTAAAGTGGTGAACTTCAGAGATAAGGAGAAAAATCTTAAAAGCAAGCGAAGGAAAAAGGTTGTCTAAGAACAACAGTAAGATTTGACTGTGCATTCTCAATGGATATAAAGGAAGCAAGAAGAGATTAGAATGATATCACTAAAGCTTTAGAAAAAATTGCCAATATAGAATTCCATATCCAGATTAATACACTTCAGAGTGTAAAATGAAATAACAAACATTTCAGACAAACAAAAGCTGAAAGAAGTCAGTTGCAAATGTACATTGGAAGAAATAGTAAACAGAGTTCTTCAGGAAAAAGGAAAATAATACAACATAAAAACAAATGTAGGAAGGAATGAAGAGCTACCAGAATGGGTAAATATTAATGTAGTAACTTAATGTAACCTATTCATAGCAATTAACAATACCTTCTGAAGTTTAAAGTATATGTTATTTATAAATAAGGAAAACAAGGTAGAATTTCTAAGATAAGTATGCTAAATAATGTGTATGAAAAGTATGCTAAACAATCTATATTTAGGAACCAATAGAGATGGTTATTGGTATAATAAAATATACTTGAATAATCCAAGAGAAGATAATAAAGGACAGAAAAAGAAACATAAAGAAACATAAAAAAACATGGGTCAGATGAAATAATAGATGAAGAAAACCTAAGATTTGAAAAACAGAATTAACTGTAGAACTGAAAAGAATAGATTAAGAGGGACCATATTCAAAGAATACTCACTCAAAGTAGAGAAAAACTCAGTATCAAATTGAAAGTATATCAAGAACTGAGTGAATAAGGTTTTTTTTTATCTCTACCAAATGCATACTTACTAATTTTGGGGAGAGGGGAAGGGAGGGAGAGATAAACAATGACATGAGAAACATCGAAGAGGTGCCTCCCTCACGTGCCCTGAGCAGAGACCGGACCTACAACCTACGCGTGTAAACCAAACCTTTTGGTTTACAGGATGAACAGTCCAATGAACTGAGCCACACCAACCAGGGCTAGAATAAAATTTTAAATCAAATACTTACCTATGTCAATTTATATATACATGTTAAATGTATAGACATATCTGGGAAAACTTATACTTTAATGGTGAAGAGAAAAGGTTATACCTTAATGGTATAAAATTGTAAAGAAAGAGCATCATTCCGCCATTAAATTTCTCACTTGCAATTTAAGGATCCTATAACTAGCCAAAATATTACTTATACAAGAGGGTTTAATAAAGACTTCTTTAAAACAGGTAAGGCAGAGTAAGAAAGTACCTATTTATTATTTCTGGGGGATTACTTGAAGTATGATAGCCAAAAGAAAAGTATGACAAACCTCTAAAGGGAGGATAATATGCAGTATAATAATTAGTGAAAGCCAGTATATCTTAGAGCAGTGACAATTTTTAATTGTGGTAAATTGATACGAATTCTTCAACTATGTTACTTGGAACAAGAATAATCCCAAATATGGCATGGAAAACTATTTCGAGTAAGCTGTAAAAGTGGTAGGTGAAGATAAGGAGGTTTTTTAAAAATCTTATTTTTGCTGTTAAAGTTTTTTCTTTATTATATATATCAATTATGAAAGGGATGTAAAATTGGAATTAGTGTCTTCAATATGAGATTCAGTAAAGACAAACTGATTTTTTAGGTAATATAATAGATTTTACGATTCATGGGGATATGCATGGGGGGTGAACCTAAACTAAATATATCTTTATAACAGTTTACTTTTGAACAATCACTAGGCAAAGATACCTTGTTATTTTTTAATATTTATATTTATTCATTGAAAATGTTTCATGAGCACTTTTGAGGGGGGCCCAAAGAAACCAGAATTTATTCATGAAAAAATTGTGTATTCTTATATATTTAAACTTTCGTCACCTTCAAAGTACTCCCAATTTGATGCAATAAACCTATCAAAACATTTTTTCTACTGCTGAGAACAGATTTTTTATTATATTTTGTTAGAATGCTATTGCAGTTGTCCCAATTTTTCCCTCTTTACCCTCCTCTACCCCGAATCCCTCATTCCCTCAGGCAATCCCCACACCTTACTTTTCAGTTCATGTCACCGGTCACGTGTATAAATTCTTTGGTTACTCAGTGTCCTATACTGTACTTTACACCCCCATGGGTATTCTGTAACTACCAATTTGTACTTCTCAATGCCATCACCTTTTCACCTATTCCCCCACACCCAACTTCCATCTGGCAACTATCAAAATGCTCTCCATATCCATGATTCTGGCTCTGTTCTTATTTGTTTAGTTTGCATTTTAGATTAAATCATTTTTTTAATTTTTTTTATTTTTTTCAATTTACTGTTGTTCAGTTATAGTTGTCCTGCCTTTGTCCCCATTGCACACCCCTAACCCACTCCTACCCCCCCACTCCCACAGTCAAATGCCCCCAGTGTCCATGCCCATGGACAACTCTATTCAAGTTCCTTTGTTTTCCCCCTTCCCCTTCTTTTCTCCATTATCCTCCTCCCCCTCTCCTCTGGTCACTGTCAGTTTGTTCTTTCTTTCCAAGTCTCTGGTTCCATTTTGCTCATTTGTTTATTTTGTTGATTAGGTTCCACTTACAGGTGAGATCATATGGTATTTGTCTTTCACCACCTGACTTATTTCACTTAGCATAATGCTCTCCAGTTCCATCCATGCTGTTGTGAAGGGTAGGAGGTCCTTCTTTCTTTTTGCTGCGTAGTATTCCATTGTGTAAATGTACCAGTTTTTTCATCCCTTCATTTACTGATGGGTACTTAAGCTGTTTCCTACATTTGACTATTATAAATTGTGCTGCTATGAACATTAGGGTGCGTAGGATCTTTTGAGTTGGTGTTTCAGGATTCTTAGGGTATAATCTCAGCAGTGGAATCACTGGGTCAAAAGGCAGTTCCATTTTTAGTTTTCTGGGTCAAAAGGCAGTTCCACTTTTGGTTCCAAAAAGGCAGCTTTCCACAGTGGCTGCACCAGTCTGCATTCCCACCAACAGTGCACTAGGGTTCATTTTGCTCCACAACCTCGCCAGCACTGGTTGTTTATTGATTTATTAATGAAGGCCATTCTGACTGGTGTGAAGTGGTATCTCATTGTAGTTTTAATTTGCATCTCTCTAATGACTAGTGATGCTGAGCATCTTTTCATATGTCTCTGGGCCTTCTGTATGTCCTCCTTGGAGAAGTGTCTGTTCAAGTCCTTTGCCCATTTTTAATTGGATTGTTTGTCTTCCTGGTACGGAGTTGTGTGAGTTGTTTATATATTTTGGAGATCACACTCGTCCGAGGTATCATTTTCAAATACGTTTTCCCATACAGTTGGTTCCCTTTCTATTTTGTTGATGTTTTCTTTAGCTGTGCAGAAACTTTTTAGTTTAATGTATTCCCATTTGTTTATCATTTCCTTTATATCCCTTGCCCTAGGGGATGTCTTGATGGGATATCTGAAATTTTCCTGCCTATGTTTTCCTCTAGGAGTTTTATGACTTATATTTAAGTCTGTTACCCATCTTGAGTTTATTTTGGTGTATGGTGTAAATTGGTGGTCTAGTTTCATGTTTTTCTTTTTTTGCATGTACTTATCCAGATCTCCCAACAACATTTATTGAAGAGGCTATTTTTGCTCCATTTTATCAAATATTTGTCAAATATTAACAGACCATATTGAAATGGGTTTATTTCTGGACTCTCTGTTGGTCTATATGTCTGTTTTTATGCCAGTACCAGACTGTTTTGATTACAGTGGACTTGTAATGTAGTTTGATGTCAGGTATTGTGATCCCTCCTACTTTGTTCTCTCTCAAAATTGCTGAGGCTGTTCGGAGTTGTTTATGGTTTCATATGAATTTTTGAAATATTTGTTCTATATCTGTGAAATATGTCATTGGTATTTTGATAGGGATTGCATTGAATCTATAGATTTGTTTGGGTATGGGTACTATGGATATTTTAATGATGTTAATTCTTCCAATCCATGAACATGATATATACATCCATTTATTTGTGGCTTCTTCAATTTCTTTCTTCAGTGTAATGTAGTTTTCTGAATACAGGTCTTTTACTTCCTTGGTGAAGTTTATTCCATAAGTATTTTATTTTTCTTGTTGCTATAGCAAGTGAGATTTTTTCCCCTAATTTCTGTTTCTGATATTTCATTGTTGTTGTACAAAAATGCCTTTAATTTCTGAATGTTGTTTTTGTATCCCACTGTTTTTCCAAATTCACTTATTAGGTTCAGTAGTTTTCTGGTGGAACACTAGGGTTTTCTATGTACACTATCATGTCATCTGCAAACAGTGACAGCTTTACGTCCTCCTTTCTGATTTGGATGCCTTGTATTTCTTTTTCTTTGTCTGATCGCTTTTGCTAGAACTTCCAAGACTATATTGAATAGAAGTGGTGAAAGTGGACACCCTTGTCTTGTTCCTGATCTTAGGGGGAAATCTTTTAGTTTTTGCCTAGTGAGTATGATATTGGCTGTAGGTTTCTCACATATATCCTTTATTATGTTGAGGTACTCACTCTATTTCCCCTTTGCTGAGTGTTTTTATCATAAGTGGGTGCTGTAACTTATCAAATGCTTTTTCTGAATCTATTGATATAATCCTGTGGCTTTTGTCTCTAGTATTGTTTTTGTGGTGTATTACATTTATTGATTTGCATATATTGTACCATCCTTGCATCCCTGGGATGAATCCCACTTGATCATGTATTGCTGGATCCAATTTGCCAATATTTTGTTGAGGGTTTTAGCATCTATATTCATTGGTGGTACTGGCCTATAGTTTTCTTTCTTTCTTGTATCTTTATCTTGTTTTGGAATTAGGATGATACTAGCCTCATAAGAAGAGTTTGGGAGTCTTTTCTCTTCTTGGATTTTTTGGAATAGTTTGAGAACGATATTAGTTAGCTCTTCCTTAGACATTTTGTAAAATTCTCTTGTGAAACTGCCCTGACCAGGTCTTGTGTGCTGGGAATTTTTTTTTACTACTACTTCAGTTTCACTAGCTGATATTGGTCTATTCAGGCTTTCTGGTTCTTCTTGACTCAGTTTTAGAGGATTATATGTTTCTAGAAATGTGTCCATTTCACCCAGGTTTTCAAATTTTTTGGCATATAGTTGTTTGTAGTAATTTCTTAAGGTACTTTTATTCATGTGGAATTGGTTATCATTTCACCTTTTTCTTTTCTGATTTTATTTTTTTGGGTCATCTCTCTTTTTTTTTTCCATGAGTCTGGTTAAAGCCTTGTCAATTTTGTTTATATTTCAATTGTTGATAGATATGTATTTTTGCCATTTTGTTCATAGTTGTGATCTTCTTTTTCTTAAATAAGTCCCTTTAACATTTCATATAATAATGGTTTGGTGATGATGAAGTCCTTTACTTTTTTATTGAATGGGAAGCTCTTTACCTGCGCTTCGATACTAAATGGTAGTTTTTGTGGGTAGCACAGTCTTGCCTGTAGGTCTCTGCTTTTCATGACTTTGACTATTTCTCTCTAATCCCTCCTAGCCTGAAAAGTTTCTTTAGGGAAATCAAGTGACAGTCTTATGGGAACTCCCCTGTAGGTAATGAACTGCTTTTCTCTTGCTGCTTTTAAAATTCTCTCTTTATCTTTAAACTTTGGCATTTTAATTATGATGCGTCTTGATGTGAGCCTCTTTGCATCCATCTTTTTGGACTCTCTTTGTGCTTCCTGGACTTATGTGTCTGTTTCCTTCACCAAGTTAAGGAAGTTTGTGTTCATTATTTTTTCAAATAGATTTCCAATTTCTTGCACTTTCTTTTCTCCTCTGGCAACCCTACAATGTCAATATTGGAACACTTAAAGTTGTCCTAGAGGCTCCTTACACTGTCCTTATTGTTTTGGATTTTTTTTCTCTTGTTGTTCAGATTGGTTGTTTTTTTCTTCCTTATGTTCCGAATCATTGTTTTTATTCTCAGCTTCACCCACTCCACTCTTGATTCCCTGTAAATTGTTCTTTATTTCAATTAGTGTATCCTTCATTTCTGACTGAATCTTTTTTATGCTAAGTTCCTTGGGCATCCTTATAACCAGAGTTTTGAACCCTGCATCTGATAAACTGCTTGTCTCCATTATGTTTTCTTTTTCTGGAGTTTTGTCTGTTCTTTCCTTTGGGCCATGTTTCTTTGTCTCCTTGTTTTGGCAGCCTCCCCGTGTTTGTTTCTATGTATTAGGTAAAGCTGCTATGACACTATCTCAGTAGTGTGTCCTAATGTGGTAGGTGTCCTGTGGGGCCCAGTGTCACAGCCTCCCATATCACCTCGCTGGGTGCTGGTGGTGTGCCCTCCATGTGGACTGAGTATACCCACCTCCTATAGTTTGGCTTTGATTGTAGGTCAATAGGAGGGACTTACCCATACCAGTCAGCTGCAAGGATTGGCTGTGACCACTGACCACCAACCTCCATGTTCCATGGAGGATCAGTTGTGCAGGGGCAGGGTGGTAGTGCCTCTGACATGGTCTGTAGCTGTCCACTGGGTGCACAGGCTCTGGGGTTCCCAGGTGTTGCAGGGTAAAGTCAATCCCCACCTGTATTTTGCCTGGGGCCACCCAGCTTGAGGTACAAACCAATCTGAGGATGATTGCTACTTGCTGGGCTTAGAGGTTCTCAGGTGAAGCTGAGGTGTGAACCTAGGCTGACTGCTGCTAGTGCCAGCTGTAGGGCCACTAGCAAGAGATAAAGGGTCTAGGGGCTTGCTGAGGCTGGCTTTGGCTTATTGGAGAGGATTTAGGAATATGCAAATCAGGAGGCCAGACAAGCCATTCATGTAGAAAAGCCACTGTTAACAACTTGGGTGGGCCAGTAAGTTGGGTGAGGTAAAGCCTCAAGGAATACCCAGGGTGCAGCAATTTGTATGAGCTAGGTTGATGGAGTCTCAGTATAGCCCCTCCCTGCTGGCTCTGTGGCCTGTTAGGTGAAGGTTCAAAAAAAGAACAGTGGTTTCTGCCTACTCTTCTGTCAGGGAGAAAGCTGTCCTCCAGCTCTTGCCTTGATGCCAGACACTTCAGTTCCCTCCTGTATGCCACTAGTGCCTTTCCAGCTGCTGCCCTGGAACTGGGGCTCGGAGGGACTAAATCTCAGTCAGTCTGTGTGGGGGTCCTTTAAGAAGCACTGCTTGAGAATCTAGAAGTTTCTTCTACCAACTCAATCCCAGCTGGTTTTTACAGCCAGAAGTTATGGGGATTTACCTTCCTGGCACTGGAACCCTGGCCTGGGGAACTTGGTGTGGGGCTGGGACTCCTTGCTCCCATGATCTCTCTCCTGAATTTTTATCTACCACATATGGGTGCAGGACTAGCCCACTTCATGTCTCCACATCTCCACCCCTCCTACCAGTCTGGATGGATGTCATTTCTTTAATTCTAGCTGTTAGAGTTCCTTTCAACTCAATTTCTGACAGTTCTGAGTGATTGTGTTTTATAGTTTACTTGTAATTTTGATATAGTTGTGCAAGGAGGTCAGCTGTGTTTACCTCGCCTCCATCTTGACTGGAAGCCCTCAAAACAGTTTTTTAACACATTGATTTTGATGCCTTCTTGTGCTTCCGCCATTTTGTTGTTCTACCTCTTCCACATCAGCAGTACATTTCCCTTTGAGGTCTTTTTCATCTATGGAAACAAAAAGTTGTTCTGGGCAAGATAGGTAAATAGGGAGTTTGGCTCTTGGGGGGTCATACTGTTTTTGTCAAGAAGTGCTGAACACTCAGAGCAGCGTTGGAAGGTGTGCTCTTAAATCACCCATTGTGAACTGGGCAAATGCATTGAAAGAGTCTTCAAAAAAATTTCACGGAAGCCAAACAGCCTCTCACAACAGCACCAGCTGGTACACTGGTACAAATGGGTTTCTAGGACATACCTAGTAGGAGACTGCCCTCCTGCCATCCAGAACACAATACTGGCTTTCTTGGGTCCCCCCTCATATATATGCTCTATTCTGGGAATATAGAAAACAAAATAAATTTGCCCTCTATTGGGGAGGTAAATGTACCAAAAAATGCAGGCTATAATTAGATGAATGCTATAACAGACATACTACAGAGGGCGAAGGGAAACAAAAAAAAAGAGCAATCTTAATGGGGAGGAAGTTTACGTGTCAGCAGTGAGCAAGGTAGGAAAGGCATGCTGACCAGTGAGAACATACACTATGGATGAGAAAGTGTAGGTGTTTGCCCCAGGGAATTCAATCATACAATAAATTTCTCAAATTGAAATTGGTGTGAAAATTAGATATCTCAAGTATCCCCTGTTGAAAGCAGTTCTGAATACTTCAGTACTGTTCTGGGTTAAGCCTAGGTATTTTTAAATTTCAAAACATATCAGAATTCAGAGGAAATTTATGTACAGCAATCAGATGTTAACCACAAATTGCCATTATTTTTTTTTCCAGAGGAGAGAGGATATAAATTTCTTGGCTTATTTTTAAGCAGCAGTGAGCTTCAGAATTACAGCCTCAAAATAGGTTTCACCACTTTCTGGGTCACCTAGGCTCTAACGAGAGGACAGTACTCTGGCTGCAGGAGGAGCCATGGCTCTCCCACGTGATTAATAAAACGTGGTGGGCTCCTCAGTTGTTAGCCACAGCCTGTTCATTTCCACATAGAAGAGAAGAGCATGATCAGGTGCTATATCACATTGTACTTTTCCGATGCTCTTACGTAGTGCAGAGGAGTGGAGCACTGCTCCAGGGTCAGGGCAGAAGGTATTTGCTCTTACTGCTGCTGTGCTGAGAAATTTGGGCTCTTCTTAGAATTGAGAAATCACAGAGTAAATTCTGTGGCCTAATGAAGAATTTGAAACTTAAAAGTTAACAGTTTGTTCTTCTACTTACTCATTTTGCTAGCATCTATATCTCAGGAAACTTTCCTATAAATTATAGAATTTTAAATATTACAGATTTTCATGGGAAGTTGGTTTTATTGAAAAGGAGAATCTTTGTTATTTATGTGCTTATCCCTCGTTTGTAATTACAGAAATGCTGAAATTCCTATTTTATGATCCATAATTACATGGAATGTGGTAAGAGCTTTCCTTTTGGGAAGCCATAGTGCCCAAAAGGCAACCTAAATAATATTGCTTTAGAAAGTCTTTGTTTATTATTTTTTTTTATTACGAACTTTTTTGGTGAAACAACTTATTTGCCTGTTATTTGAAGTTTCTGTCCCTGTTAATTGTCCTCATGCTTAACTGAGGCATCAGAACTAACTAGTCCTGGTGGGGGGTTGGAAATGGGAGGGAGGTGGGGAGGGCTGGGGCAGTGGGCTGGGATGGGAGTAAAAGACAGAAAACTACAAGAACAACAATTAAAATAAAAATTAAAAAAATTAAAATGAAATAAAATTATATGTTTGAGATTTAAAAAAAAAGAACTGGTCATCAGTAGGCTTTTTCTCTTTAATGCTGGAAGAACAAGCTGCTCATGATGACCCAACAGAGACATGAGGAAGGGTTGTGAAAAGCGTGTATTCATCCAGCTCTAATCCTTGTTTTCAGCAAGGCAGTGTCTTTAAGTGTTCTCTAATTAGTGAAGAGATATGGTTGTAAATTCTTGTAGACACCTCTTTTGTAAGACAGAGATGGGTGCCTGACTTGTTTAAATCTTTGTCTTACATTTCCTTAAGTGAAATATAATATGAACATTTAAGAACAGAAAAAAGGAAAAGTGATTTTTAAAAATTTTTATTGTTGACATTATTACAGATGTCCCTATTTTAGGAAAAGTGATTTTTAAATATGTAACGAATGCTATTTAATCAGTATGCTTTATTGTTATATTTCTTTTTTAGCATCATCATAATTAGAAACTTGAATATTATATATAAGATGGTGCCTACAAAATAAAATATGGCTTTATTTTTTGTTCCTGCTTGCTTGTTTTTTCTGCTGATCTCTTTGTATACATAAAGTAATGTTTACTGCTATGAAATAAATTCTTTTTGGGTTTGGTAAAATTACTTCTACATTCACCTAGGAAATGTAAGCTAGGGAACAAGACACTTATATTTAGGCATACCAAGAGGAAATATATTGCTTCACTGAACTGAATATAAAACATGATCAGTGAAAACACCTGGAAATCAAAAAGAACAGATTTTAGTTATGCTTCTCTTTTTCAAAGAACTTAAGTGCTTAGCTATTATTGTTAGTACTAGAGAAGTAAGTTGGCAGTGATATTTGAAATATGATAAATAAAAGCCTACAGAATGTCTGCCTCTACTTTTAGCACTTGTCTGATTCCTTCTCCAGAAATTGCATAATGGAAAGTACCACAGAGTTAATGCGACTCTAATATACAGCCTTCCTTGTTGTAATAAATGTATTCTCCATTACTGTGTAATGATAAAGCCATAGTTATTGAAAGTGCCAGAGTTATTGAAACAGAGGGGTAGAAGCTTTTGCCTTTATCACCTGTATTATTAATTGGAGATAATTACTGCAGAGCAGCTGGCTGTTGGTTTTAGGGAGCATCAATTGTTCTTCTCACCCAGCTGTTGACTAATAAGGATAGTCAACACATCTGTTTCAACAGCTGGTAATTAACAAAAGCCTAATTGCTGCAACTCTTTTAACATCCAATCTGTGAAAAAGAAGGGATGTAGAAGAATATTATTTACTTTGTGCTTTGCGCTTTCTGAGACCAGTTTCTCTTTTTTCTTTCTCCCTCCACTTTTTTTCCCCTTACTTTGAACACCACTGCCTTTGTATGGAGCATTGAATGGCAGGAGAACACAATATGGTAATCCAGAGCTTAACTGTTTCAGATCTTTGTTGGTGCTTCTTATTGCAACATTTCTTTGCTAACTTGCAAGATAAAATGGATCAAAAGCATTTTGAGTAGTTCCATACAACAGTTAAAATCCGCAGCAGTGTGCCCTAGGCTGGGTTGCTGTTGTCTGCAGCATCCAAAAGGAAACGGGAAATCTCTTTTCTTATGCTTTTCACATGCTTAGACACAACTCTCAAGTAATTTCCACATTCATATACATAACTTCTGTTTAAGTTACTATATATATGTTGATTAACAGAAATGAAGTCAGGTTTAGAAATTTCTCTTCCTTTGGTTGAAAACTAAACTGTCCTCTTAAAACTTTGCTTTTTTTAATGCCTATATGTCAACTTAAATTTTTAGCTTATTTATTAAATTGTGCTTGGCCTGCTTTTCTTTAAAATGTGTTTTTTCTTATTAAAAAATTACCTTTAACCTAAATAACTTCAATTATTTCTTGCTGATTTTTGTATTAAGTGAAAAGGAAATTTACTGGCTTAGTCTTAGAAAAGTGAGTAACACAGTTTCGCAAATGAGAGCCTTATAAATTAACATTTTTTAATTTGAATTCTTTCAGCACCGTATTTAATTATGATCTATTTTACTAAAATATGTTTTGTATAGCCTTAGTTATAAAGCTTTATATTTATGTCTTTATAATTATAAAATTTTGCTAGTTATATATTAATGTTTATGTATTTAAATTTCTGCTTATTTGTCTCCTACTTTAAAATTTGCATGTGAAATATAACTTAGTAAGAAGTTTTCTTTCTTAAAGAATACAGTTTTCTAGTTATCGTGCCCGATTTGTCAATAGCCCTTTCCATAGTCTTTTACGTTGTCCTCATAGCATGTACGTATAAAACTTCATAATGAATGAAAAATTTCATTCATTAATTTACATATTGTACTCATAAAATTTTACATTAATGTTAAGGTTAATTGGATAGAAAACAGTTATTGCCCTTATTTTAACATGAGTATCTGAAAAGTCCTCAGCTGCGCTGTTAGTCAAGTTTACCTGATTAAATTCGCTTCACTAACTGTTCAGTTGGCAATATGTCTGTGCAGGCAGTTCTTTAATTGTTGTTAGGTATGTTGAAAGGTATAGAAGAAATTCTACCCAAGTGATTGCCATGGACTGAATTGACGATTGCATAATTTTAATTTTTGTTGGGGTTTTTTTTTTTGCTGGCAAGACAAGTTTTGTTCAGCAGGTGTTCAGGTGTTGAAGTGTATTATAGATGTAGTGAAAAAACATATATGATCCTGAACAAATAAACAAAATACTGCTGACTGAAATTCTAACTAAATAGAAGGGCACTGGCATGTAGAGAAATGTTTACAACTTGAGTGTAAAGGAGGGGAATATTGTCAATTTGGGAAATGTTTGCTTCTTGAGTTTAAATAAGAATTTAATTTTCTCTGTGTGCTCATGTACTTAGGTAGCACCAAAGAAAGCAAGCTTAGGGGAAGGAATGTATTGTGCCTTGAGAATGGACTTTTGGGGGAACTTACTTTCCAGCTGATGCTTTAACTATTTTCTTGCATATATTTTTTTTTTCCTTAGGGAATGACCTCATGAACAAAGTGATGTGGTAGACAGAAACTCAACCATTTCATAGGTATTTTCTGAGGACTATATATACTACTTGATCAACTTGTTTTCTAGATATTGAAAGAGGCAAATACCATTAAATGATGGATAAGTTATTAGTGAAACCAGTAAGGTGATCAGTGATTTTGTACATATCAGTATGAAACACTTTCAGACATATAGTCAAGAAGGCTCAGAAAGCAAACATCTAATTGGATCTAACTAGCAACAAACTTAAGGTCATGGTAGTATTTCCTGAGAATAGAGTTCATTCAATGAAAAGATAAAGATTCCAAAGTCTGAATTAATACACAAGCAATGGTTCAAAACAAATATGTTAAATTATTTATGATTTAAAATGTAAATAATGTACAGATATTTTATGACATAATAAAATTAAAAATACAAAGAGAATATTTGAAAGTAAATGGCACTGAATGGAAAAAGAGCTAGAAATTGGAGTGAAGTAAATATCACTCCTGGAGTTATAACAGTAGGATGTAATGGTACGTTTGAATTTGGAGAAGCAGTTGGCAGAGCAGTTAATGCACAGATTCAAGATTATTTACTGAACTGGTAGTTGAGAGTTCTGAGTTCAGATTCTGGTTCTGACACTTTTATTTATAAGCTGAAAAACTGAGAGGATTTAAGTAAGTCATTAGTAATAAGTGGTTCTTCCACCCGGTGCATTTTTCCCCCTGATGACTTCACAGTGTTATAGGCAGTTGTGGGGAATATTTTAATTTCCACTTTTCAGCATTCATCAAGTAAACTATGGCATATATATAATCTCCCTTTTTAAAAAAGTGATTATGTGAAAACTGTGTTAAATTAGAATATGTGGCAATTATTGGGAATCAGACTTATAACAACTTTATGACACAGTTTATCACTCAATTGTGCTCACTGTTGTAGTGATTAAGACCATTAAACTGTTTAGTTTTGATTCTTAATTAGATAGTGTTTAGTGGAGAACAAGAGAGACTGATGTTTAAAGACAGGAAGCAAAAGAAATGCTGATGTTGTCACACAAGTGAATACAGACCTTAAAAGTGATGAAATTGGAAGTTTATCTCATACGCTCTTAACCATCTGGTCAAAATTATTATGTAGCCAATCTTTATATCTCAACACTTCCATAAAACAATTTTAAAAGAGAAAAGTATTGTTGGGGTGATAAATACCAACTTTTTACTTGTTTTTCATATATTTGGATTTTAGATCAGATAGCCCCATAGTAGGTTGTTTCAGAGAAGGGCTTTCAAATGGCAATCTGAAACTTTTCTTATGTCTATTTTAAAAACTTCAGGAAAATTATTAAAATAAATATATAAGCCCAACTAATGTATCAAATGTAAAAATTCTAAACATTAAATTATAATGACAGTTTGGTCTACTTTTCATGGGGTAATATGTGTTAAATTTCAGTATAGACATCTCCTTCCTACAGTATGGTGAGAAAGGACTTTTCTACTGATAATCTTCCAGGTCCTGTGTAAACTGTAAATTTCTTGCATCACTAGATTCAGAATAAAATAGAGGAAATCTCCCAAAGATTTGACTTCAAAAAATGGTAGTTGAACCAGTGATACCTCCTCTCCAATAGGAAGCAGACAGATGGTCCGTAGCTGCACCAAGGGAAGACATCTGTAGAAGTACTTGGATCTTCAGTTAGGACCCTAAGCCTTGGACTAGCAGCAAGGGTAGGAAGCTCAGCCAGAAGTATCAGCATTAATCCAGGCTTCTTTAAATTTATTTAGGAATCATCTCCCCTGGTTCCCTGAGGAAACAGACAAAAACCATTCTTAGTAGAAGGCTTCCTCAGTTTAGTCCAACAGGATTCCCACAGATGATAATCAGGAAAATAGGAATTCAAAACCAAAGATGAATCAAGTACATAGGGAAGAAACCCATCATGAATGAAAGTCAACAGACACAACAAATCCAGTGGGGGTGACACACATGCACGTGTGACTGCACACACCAAACAACAAAGATTTCTAAAAAACGTAGTACAGGTCTTATGAAATGCTTCAAGAATATTTGAATAAATAAAGTATGAATTACAACCATGAGTAAACAACAGTGTTTTCTAGCAAACTCCAGGAGACAAATATTTTTTAAAAAATCGTGTCAAGTTTGTAAAAGAACTTTTTTGAAGTAAAACACTAGAGGAAGTCAAACATCAGATTACGCACAACTGAAGAAAGAATTAATGAGCTGGAAGACGTGTATCAGAATATACCTGAAAAATTACCTATAATTTACCTATAATTACCTATATTACACCAATAGATGAAACAAAGTTAGGGACTCAGAGTAAGATAGTAAGATAGCCCAAACATTTAATTGGGCTCCCAAAAGGGGAGAATATAGACAACCAAGGAAAGAGCATTATTAGAACAGAAAATAACAGAATTTTTTGAAACTGATGAAAAATATTCATCCACAGGATTAAAAAGAGATGCACACCTAATCACATCATGAAGAAATAGAAAAATTCTATATCAAAGAGAAAATTAGTAAGTAGTGAGCTAAAGGAAAAAGATACTGCTTTTGAATGAGCAACATTTAGGCTTGGATTCATTTAGGCAATGGAAGTCAAACACATTGTAATAATATGTTCAATTTGCTGAAAGGAAATAACAGGCAATTTAGAATTAAATACCCAGTATGAACCTCCAAGAATTAATGTGAAATAAACACATTTTCAGACAACTAAACAATGAATTAGTCATCTTTAGGTTTGTATTAAAGAAACTTTTAAAGCTGTTATTATAATTTCCTGACCAGGTGGCTCTGTTGGTTGGAACCAAAATCCTGTACACCAAAAAATTGTAGGTTTAGTTCCCAGTTAGGACATGTACCTAGGTTGCAGGTTTAGTTCTTGGCTGAGGTGCGTACAAGAGGAAACCAATAGATGCTTCTCTCTGGCATCACCATTTCTCCCTCTTTCTTCCCCATTCCTCTAAAACTCAATAATTAAAATAAAATAAAATTAGAAACATGATTTTGTCAGGAACCTCCCAAGTGGAAGTAATGAAGCATTAAAATGACAAATAATACATGCACATTGTCTTTTTTAATGTTTTTATTGATTATTATAGTACTGTTGTCCCAATTTTTTCCCCTTTGTTCCATTCCAAATGGTAACCCCATTCCCTCCAGCAATCCCCCCACACTTTGTTCCTGTCCATGGGTAATGCATATAAATTATTTGGCTACTCCATTTCCTGTACCGTACTTTACATCCCCCTGTTTATTCTGCACCTACCTATTTGTACTTCTTAATAACTACCTTTCCCCTCATCCTCACCCTTCCTCCTCCCAGCTCATAACCCCCCAAATGATCTCCATATCTATGATTCTGTTTCTCTTCTGCTTGTTTGCCTAGTTTGCTTTTTAGATTCAATTGTTGATAGTTGTGAATTTATCACCATTTTAATGTTCATACTTTTGATCTTTTTCTTAAGTCTCTTTAACATTTCAAATAATAATGGCTTGGTATGATGAACTCTTTTAGCTTTGCCTTATCTGGGAAGCACTTTATCTGCCCTTCCATTCTAAATGATAGCTTTGCTGGATAGAATAATCTAGCTTGTAGGTCCTTGCTTTTCATCATTTTGAATACTTCTTGCCAGCCCCTTTTTACCTGCATAGTTTCTTTTAATAAATCAGCCGACAGTCTTATAGGCACTCCTTTGTAGGGAACTCTCTTTTCTCTTGCTGCTTTTAAGATTCTTTCCTTATCTTTAATCTTGGGTAATGTACTTATGATGTGCCTTGGTGTGTTCCTCCTTGGGTTCAGCTTCTTTGGGACTCTTCTGAACTTCCTGGACTTCCTAGAAGTTTGTTTGCCAGATTGGGGAAGTTCTCCTTCATTATTTTTTCAAATAAGTTTTAAATCTGGTGCTCTTCCTCTTCTCCTTCTGGCACCCTTATGATTCAGATGTTGTAACATTTAGAAATGTCCTGAAGGTTCCTAAGCCTCTCCTAATTTTTTTCAATTCTTGTTTCTTCATTCTGTTCTGGTTGAATGTTTCTTTCTTCCTTCTGGTCCACACCATTGATCTGAGTCCTGGTTTCCTTCCCATCACTGTTGGTTCTCTGTACATTTTCCTTCATTTCACTTTTCATAGCCTTCACTTTTCCTTCTATTTTGCAACTGTACTCAACCATTTCTGTGAGTATCCTGATTACCAGTGTTTTGAACTCTGCATCTGATAGGTTGGCTATCTCTTCATCACTTAGTTTTATTTTTTCTGGAGCTTTGATCTGTTCTTTAATTTGGGCCATATTTTTTTGTCTCGGCCCAGCTGTTACATAGTAAGGGGTACATATTCGCCATGGTAGGTCAACCCACGTTGCTGCATTGTGGTTCTGTGTATGGGGTAGGGGTCTGAGAGGGAACAATGCTGCTTACTCAGCTCTCCGCAGGTTTTAGTCACTTCCTCCACTACCCACAAGCAAATTGGGCCCTTCTGATGCTTATTCCCAGGTGGGTGGTTTTGTGTACATTATAGGACCCTGTTGGTCTCTCCAATGAACTCTCCTGTGAGGCTAAGAGTTTCTCCCGCTGCTACCTCAACTGCCACAGGTTTGTTCAATGTCAAGTTTTGAGGCTTTATTTCCCTGCACTGGAACCCTGAGTTGCATGGTCTGTCTCACTCCCCAGTTGTTCCTTCCAGTTTATCTGCACACAAATGTGGGATTGCCTGCCCTGCCAGCAGCAGCCTCTCTCGCCCAGGTCCTTCCCCCTCTCCCTTGCTGGGAGTCCTCTCCACCTCAGCTGCCCATCTCCACACTTCCTACTGGTATGGAATAATATTTCTTCTTTAACTCCTTGGTTGTTGGATTTCCCTACAGTTCAATTTTCTGGCAGTTCTGGTTATTTTTTGTTTTTAAATTTGTTGTCCTTCTTTCGGTTGTGTGAGTAGGCTAAGTGTATCTTCCTATGCCTCCATCTTGGCCAGAAGTCTCCCAATGAGTTCCTTGAACATCCTGATAACCAGTATTTTGAACTTGGCATCTGATAGATTTCTTATCTCCATTTTGTTTTGTTTTGTTTTTTTCTGGAGTTTTGTTCTTTTTCTTTCATTTGAGCCATATTTCATTGTCTCCTCATTTTGGAAGCCTCTCTGTGTTTTTTTCTATGTATTAGGTAGAGCTGCTTTGACTCCCCGTCTTAGTAGCACAGCCTATTATAGAAAAGTGCAGCCGTAAGTTGGATGTGTTAGAGCCTTAAGTAATCGCTAGGGCAGGGCAACCGTGTAAACCAGGATGATGGAATCTCAGATATGGTATCTCCGTTCTGTGGTTCTGTGTGCGGGAGGGCTCTGGACATGTTGGTCTCTGGGGTTTTGTCCAGGAGGAAGCTGTCCCCTGGCACTGCCCTGATTCCAGACACTTAAATTTCTCCCTGTATGCCACTGGTGCCCTTTCAGCTGCTGCCTGGGTGCTGGAGCCTAGAGGGACTGAGTCTGCACAAGTCCTAAGTGCATTTCAGCCTTTTGAGAGGAGAAGCCTGGGAATCCTACAGTTTCTCCTGTCACCCCAACCCCTACTGGTTTTTGCAGCCGAAAGATATGGGGACTTTTCTTTCTGGTACTGGAACTCTGGGCTGGGTGGTCTGATGTGGGGCTGTGATCTCTCACTCCTGAGGTATCCCTCCTGACTTCTATCCACTATGCATGGGTGTGGGTCCACCTGTTCCCACTCTCTGCATCTCTGCCCCTTCTACCCATCTGGATGAATGAGACTTCTTCAAATCCTTGGTTGTCAGAGTTCCATGCAGCTCGATTTTGTGATGATTCTGAGTGATAGTTATTTTGTAGTTGAATTGTAATTTTTGCTGTGGCTGAGTGAGGAGGCTGGTTATGTTTACCTGCACCTCATCTTGACCAGAAGTCCCTCTATGCACATTATCTTAACAAAATAATATTAATAATGTTCTTTGAAGCTTAAACCTCAATGAAATAAGAATGCATGTTTTAAAGTACCAAATAAATAAGGAAAGAAGTAAATATAATTAAAGGCTTTTAAGGTCCTCTCATTGTCCAGAAGTATTAATATTAGATTTTTATGTTAGTGTTATATGTTGTAATTTCTGAGATAACCATTAAAAGAATATAATGTATAACATTAACAATTGAAGAGTGGGAAATGAGATGAGTATAAAATAACCCAAAAGATAACAATAAAACATTATTTAAAAGGACAAAAGTAATGTAACTAGTGGGATAAATAGAAAACATATAGTAAGATTAGATATATAATCCCAAATTTATTGGTGATTATATTAAATGAGAAAGGATCAAGAGCTCCAGTTAAAAGACAAAGAGTGTTAGAATGGAGTCGGAAAAAGGCAAAATGCCATATGATTTCACTTATATGTGGAAACTAATGAGCAAAATAAACTAACAAAATAGACTTATAGATACAGAGAACAGACTGACAGCTGTCAGAGGAGGTCTGGGGACTGGGTGAAAAAGGTTAAGGAATTAGGCCAAAAAAACCCAGACAGACAACAGTAGGGTAGTTGCCAGAGGGAAAGGAGGGTGGGGGAGGTGGAAGACAGACAATGGGGGATAAAAGGTGGTGGATAGAAACTTGACTTTGGGTGGTGAGCACATGATGCAGTGTGCAGATCATATTTTATTGAGTTGTACACTTGAAACCTGTATGATTTCATTGAACAATATCACCTCAATTGATTCAATTTTTTTTATAAAAGTGTTAGACTGGAAAAATATGTACGCTAGTTTTAATCATCATATCTAAACCTAGTCATAAAAAGATTGAAATCAAAAGGATATGTAGAAGAAATCCCATACAAATGCTAATGAAAAGAATGTTGTTTAAACTATATTAACATCAGATTAACTAAAACTAAATTAACAATTTAAAGCTACAGCTTTAAAAATTTATTTTGCTTTGTATATGATAGGTGAAATCATGCCTCCCTGCCAAGATGGTTCCTTGTCACAGTGCAGTGCTACCAGGCCAGCAGGTGGTCACACTGCCACAATGAACTTTTTCCTTTCAGTGATTAAATGTCCTGAAGAAACTGTTCTAGAACAGTGTGAATGTCAGGTATTTTGTTTTGTTAAAAACAAAAAACCTATCAGAACATGTTCATTTCAGACAGAACACGTGTAGTGAAAATGTGGTCAGCATTTCCATTTTTGTACTTTTTTAGGTCCTGATAACGAAAACATGTGCAGACAACAGAGATATTCTGGGCTTTATACATACCTGTAGTTTATGATAAGCTAGATCCATATCCTGCAAGCTATGGCCTCTGGGCCAGCGGCCTGTTTTTGTAAATAATGTTTTATTAGCACACAGCTATGCCTGTTCATATACATGTTACCTAAAGCTGCCTTCATCTACAACCATTGATAGTTGCAACGGAGACTGTAGCTCACAAGTCTAAACTATTTACTATCTGGGCCTTAATGACCGTGCTCTAGTCTGCCATGTGGCTTTAGCTTGCACTTTAAGCCTAATCCCTTCTGCCTTACTCGCAGGTTATTTGGTACAATATTACTCCTTACTGACATCAGCTTCCACAATGACTTAACATGAAAGGCTCAGTTGCGTCTATTATGCAGCTTACATATTTGTTCACTTTGATGTGCCTATAAGTTATCTCATTTTATCCTTGCTTAATAATCTTGAGATAAGCATTATCATCTCTATATTACAAGTGAGAAAATTGAGTTTTAGAAGCCCAAACCCCAGTTTTCTGCTAGACAAACCAAAGTTTGCTTTCAATCATTGCACTATACTCTTTCTGCCATACTTGTCTCGACTCTCCCTTGCTCTGTTTCATAGATTCTGCTTACTGCCCACAGATCATTTCCTGACTATGAATATTTTATTTTTTCTATTCTAAACTGTTTCCTTTCCTTTCTCATGTCATTGAGTCACTAGACAGTGCATCTATGACTGCTTTTGAGTCAGGAATGTGATCATCCCTGTCTGGGAGGCATGGGATGAGGACAAAAAATAACCTTTAAGGGATCACCTTTAAAGACCAATATAATATACTTTGGTAATGTACTGTGGTAAGCAATCCAAGTCTTTCTGTGAAGGGGAGGTGTAATTGAAATGTGGTTATTTTTATTCCTCTGATACCAGCTTTTAATATTTTTAGATAGCCTTTTGTAAGATATTTAGTTATGTTTGTCTCCTAGGTTCTTAACCTGCTTCTGAAGCTAAAAAGACAAATACTAGGATGGCAAGAGTTATATTGTTTGAACAATTGTCTTATTAGTCCTACTGTTTGAAAATATCTACTTAGATATGTTATAGGTGTGTTTAGTAATGTAGACAATTATCTTAAAAGAACTAACATACATATTAAATGCAATCTTGTATAGTAGAATAAGCAATTTTTTTGGATACTTGTATTCTAGTTCCTACTTTCCATTTTAACCAGCTGAGAAACCTTGCTGGATTTTCAAATGTTTCCCTAAACATGTTGTATTAGCAACAATTTTCTCATCTATTAAACTAGGGGACTGTATTACCTCTAAGATCCTATTCAGGTCTAAAATTACTTGGTTCTGTGATTTAATTTGTACTGTATGTTTCTTTATTTAGCAGATATCACACATAAGATCAAATGCCTCTGTCCTCTGATAAAAACAGAGTTCCATTAATGTTCTTGCAGTTACCAAAGGCAGCTTAACTGTATAAAACTATTACCATTAAAAACACATTCAAGACAAACATAACAAGATTTTAAAGTAAGATAAAAGTGGTTTCTCCACAAAATCCAAAATAGTGGTCAGTGATATGAATACTACAGTCTTTGCCTGTCATAGTAAATGACTAGGAAAAACTCTAAAGAAACACCATAGTTCATTTCTAATGCAGTGGTGGTGTATATGGTTGTCCTATTTAGATGGCATTCTTTAAGATATATCATTTAGAAATAATCAAACATTTAATTATATGACTAACCTAACACAGTTAACCAACCTTTTTTCAGTCACTTAACATCAGTAGTTCTGGGCACGTGATGTAGAGCCTGGTAATTGAAGTGAACAGTACAGTATCATGTATTTGAAAGTTGCCAAGAGAGTAAATCTTAACATCACAAGAAGAAAATTCTAACTACATAAGATAATGAATATTAACTGAACTTATTGTAGTAATCATTTTGCAATATTTACGTTCATTAAATTACTATACTTTTCAACTAGTATAGTGTTATATATTGATTATATCTCAATGGAAACAGAAAGAAAAAAGATGTTGCAAAAAAATTTGAAGGTATACTGAGAGATACTAAAGATATAAAACATATACCAATTCTACTGTAAGCTTCTATTATCAATAACTATTATCGAATGATTATTTGATTTCATTATTTCACCTGGAATTAGTTCAGTTGTTCCAGACATTTTAAATAATACCTTTCATTTTTTAATAGTTCATTTTTATTGTCATTTTCCATTACTATTTAACCCCCATACCCTCTTCCACCTCTACCTACCTCCCTCTCCCCACAGTCACCATACTGTGTCTGTGTCCATGAGTTCTTTTTCTTTTTTCTCAGTCCCTCCACCTCTCAAGCCCCAGACCCCAGAGCTGTCAACCTCCTCTCTGTGAGTCTGTTTCTGTTTTGCTTGTGAGTTCAGTTTGTTCATTACATTCCATGTAGGATTGAAATCATGGTTCTTGTCCTCTGACTGGCTTATTTCACTAAGCATAATTAACCAATACCTCTTACATGTTAGGAAGCAACTGTGAAGGATAGTTGGAAGACACAAAGTTGTAGAGTACACCACTAGAGACTGCAATCAAAACTTCAGCATCTTCCCTATATAAAAAACAAAAGAAAGGATTAAGAATATCAGGCAAGGTGGAGATTTTATATGAGTGGGGTAAGGAGATGAGAAAATTTTTAAACACATGCTAACAGGAGGGAAAATATTTTGGTATTGCTCACAAGAGAATTTTATTTTTTTGGAGGGAAATATATTGGGCTAATATCATTTCACATTGTAACATTGCTATATGCTTGTTACACTAGGTGAAATCTTAGAAATATAATTGGCTCAATTTTTTCTGCATAAAATTACAGTGTGTTTGAAAATCTGTAACATCTTAGATTCAATAAAATTTGTTGATAAGTTTATAAAGTTTTTTTAGAGAGTGTTAAATGTATAATTATGATTATATACGCTTAGGAATATTTTTGTGACAATAGTATAATTATTGAATTTAGGAGGACATCTTAGTTAAGACAGATGTTTTTATAGGTAACTTTTGGTGGAATAAGCAGCAAATAGTTATATTCTCACTGTTATTAGGAAGAGGTACACCAGTAACACAGTTTGCACATGACCCAGAGAAGCGGAAGACCCAACTAAGACTAAATGCAGTCATGACCCCCAGTCGTCCTCCTTACTAGGACAAAATGCACACATGACTCCTAGTTACAAGACTCTGTCGTACCTTGTAACAAAGGAACAAAACTGAATATAAACGATGTGCATAATTATTGAAAGTATAGCAACAAGTTTCTTGCATGTTTACCTTGGGCAGGAGTTGCGCAGAGGGTGGAGTATGACTGAAGAGCAAAAAATGCAATTATATGTGGGAAGTCTTGAGTGATATGCAGAAAGGTAGCATGGGAAAGCCATTCTGCTTCTCCAAGTCAGGTTCAGCCTGTGTTGCTTGTGGACCTCTCATTAATACTAGTGAGAACATAAATACTCTGGGCCTTACTCCACCAAAATTTGCCTATAAAGACCCTGCAATCACTTCCTCCCCCAGACACAACAATACACAACTATATCTGGAACAATTCCCTATGAAAAGAACTTGAGAACTAGCAGAGACACACTCTTGCCCAAAACCCCTCCCCTGGAACAGGGGCCCACCATCAGAGGGGTGGGGGTGGACCTCAGAACATAAAAAACATACATAAATAAATTTTCTTCTTAAGGAGCAGAAGTTCTGTGCCCCACATAGGTACACTAGCCCTCAGCTCCTGCGCTGGAGAGATGAGTCCCCAAGATACTTGGTTTCAAAAACTGTGCTCACACTCAGGACAAACACAGGACTGTAGGGAACAAAGATTCCATTCTTAAAGGGCTCGTGCACAGACCCACTTGCTCCAGGACACAGCACAAAAAGCCACAGTTTGAGGGGAGCCTGGACCGTAGGTGAAAGAATACACCTGCACTAGGCTTAAAGCATCTGCCAGGAGGCAGAAATCTGGATTCTCTCGAGGAGTGGTACAGTGGCAGCCACCATTTTTACCAGCTTCCTCTACTTTGCTGACATCAGTGCAAATGGGTACAACTTTACACCCCCATTTTAACCTGCTAACAGAGGCAGGCAAACATCACTACCCACATTCCATATCATTCATACAACCTGACAGACTTGGTTGGCAAGCAGCTCTGGCCTTCGACACAGCTCACTGGACCCTGCCAGAGCCAATGGCACACAAAGAGGACACAGGATGCCCATTGAGTACCAGGGTCAGGTTGCCATGGGAGGCTGCATTTCTGGACATTACAGGTCTGAAACAATCAGAGAAAGAGCTTGAGAGAAAGCCAAGAGCTAGGGCAAGGTTAAATGGTAACATTCATCTTTTGTACATACGGCCATTTCTTCAAGATGTGAGAGATTGCTGTTTAGCATAATGCACAGAAACAAACCCAGAAAGCCACACAAAATTAGAAAACAAAGGAAAAGGTGTTCTAAATGAAGGAACAAGGTAAAATCCCAGAAAGAAACCTCAATGAAACCAGAGGTATTTTACCTGATAAAGAGTTCAAAGTAATGGTCATAAATGTGCTCACTGAACTAGGAGGAAGAATGGATGAACACACTGAGAGCTTCATTAAAGAAATAGGAAATACAAGAAAGTACCTAAAAGTACTTGCAGAGATGAAAATAAAAAAAAAAAGAACGAACAGAAAAATACATAGGAGGGAATCAGCAGCACACTGGAGGATACAGAAGACTGGATCAGTGTCCTGAATCACATGGTTGTGACAATTACCCAAACAAAACAACAAAAAAATTTTAAGATGAGGATTTTTTAAGGGACCTCTGGGACTATGTCAAGCTTATGGACATTCACATTGTAGGGATCCCAGAAGGAGAAGAAAAAGAGAAAAGGGCAGAAAAACTTATTTTGAAGAAATAATGGCTGAAGACTTACTTATCCTGGGGAAGGAAACAGATACCCTTGTTGAGGAAGCACAGAGTCCCAAACAAGATTTCAGAGAGAGCCACACTAAGACACATTATAATTTAAAGTCACAATGAAACATAAAGAGAGAATCTTAAAAGCATCAAGAAAATAACAGTTAAATATAAGGGAAACCTCATAAGACTGCCACCTATTTTTTCAGTAGAAACGATAGAAGCCAAAAGGGGTTTGCATAATAATTCAGAATGCTGAAGGGAAATAAACGTCCAGCTAAGAATATTCTGCCTGGCAAGGTTATCATTCAGAATTGAAGAAGGAAGTTTCCCAGACAAGCAAAACCTAAAGCAGTTCATTACCCCTAAACCGACCTTACAAGAAATGTTAAAGGTACTTTACTGAGCTTTTTAAAAAAATATCATAACCAAAAATAAAATATATAAAGGAAATTCTACCATGTAAGAGAAAATATATAGAAAAGGTAGTGGATAAACCACATATAGATCTAGTATGAAGGTCAAAAGACAAAAGTAGACCATAACTATAATAATTAGTTAAGGGATATACAAGATAGGAAGATGTAAAATTTGACATCTAAAACATGGAAGGGAGTAAAAATGTAATGTTGCTAATAGATATGCAAACAATAACTACCATTTGATCTCCACTTCTAGACATATATCCAAAGAAAATGAAAACACTAATTTGAAAAAATATATGCACCCTTATGTGCATTGCAGCATTACTTACAATGGCCAAGATATGGAAGCAACACAAGTATGCATCGATAGATGAGTGGGGGAAAAGATGTGGTGTATATAAACAGTGAGATATTACTCAGCCATGAAAAACTAATGGAGTCTTGCCATTTACAACCAAATGGATGCACCTTGAGAGTATTATGCTAAGTGAAATAAGAAAGAGAAAGACAAATACCATATGATTTCGCTTATGTGGTGAATCTACCAGGAAAAAAAAAAGCAAACAAAACCAGTCTAAACAAATACCATATGATTTCACTTATGTGTGGAATCTACAAGAAAAAAAAAGAAACCAGTCTTGTAGATACAGAGAGCAGACGGTTGTCAGGAGGTTCAGAGGTAGGCAGACTGGGTGAAGGGGATTACAAGGTCCAACCTTCCAGTTATAAAATAAATAAGTCATAGAATGTAATATAAAGGAATATAGATAGTAATATTTTACCAATTATTTACCAACAATATTTTACACAGATGCTTTAAGATTACATAAATTAAGACAAGTTTGTCAGCTTTTTAATGTATATAACTATAAAAATATATATATTTACATACAGTATATGAATACATATATACCACAGGAGTCAGCTCCTTAAAGAAATTCCACTCTTCAGTGTGGTGACAAATGGTAACTAGACCCCTTGGAATTTATTTCAGAGAAATGAAGATATTTTTCCACAAAATTACCTGTATGCAGATGTTTATAGGAGCTTTTTAAATAATTACCCAAAACTGGAAGCAATGCAAATGTCCATCAACTGATGAATGGATATACGGTTATAGTATATCTGTACAGTGGAACACTACTCAGTGATATAAAGGAATGTATTGATACATGTGATACTGTGAATGCATCTCAAAAGTATTGAATTAAGTGAAAGAAGTCAATTCAAAAGGCTACCTACTATATGAATCCACTTTATGACATTATAGAAAAGGCAAACTTAGGGACAAAAATCACAGAAGTGGTTGACGGTGTTTGGTATCATGTGAGAGCATTGGCTGTAGTGGTGGAACACAAGGGAAGATTTTGTGTAAAGGTAAATATTATCACAATGGGTAATTTTGTCAGTAAGAATAATAGAAGTATGATATTGGCCGAAAAAGCAGTTGTCTATGAAATATGTAGAGTATCTTTTATATAATGTTTAAAAACTTGTAAACAATAAGAAATGTTATCTATAAGTATATAACTAGGTTGTGAAAGTGCTGAAACTAAATTCATGCACGTGTTTCACTTATGGAGAGGGAGAGAAGGGAGGGGATGTGGTTTCAGTGTGGTATGTGGGTTGAGGTGGAGTATGTTTTCAATTTAGAATAAGGTGTACACTGCCTGGCTAGTGTAGCTCAGTGGATTGAGCGCAGGCCTATGAACCAAAGTGTCGCGGTTCAATTCCCACTCAGGGCAAGTGTCTGGGTTGCAGGCCAGGTCCCCAGCAAGGGATACTTGAGAGGCAACCACACAGTGATATTTCTCTCCCTCTCTTTCCCCTTCCTTTCCCCCTCTCTAAAAATGAATAAATAAATAAATCTTTAAAAAATAAAATAAGGTGTATAACTGTAAAGAATGCCATCAATATTGTAAAGATACTGTATATTTAGTTGCAAATATGCATATATGTGCACACTGTCTCTGGAAGGATATACAACAAACAGGTAACTGGTAATATCAGGAGAGAATTTGCAGCAATGAGGGTTGGAGATGGCAGAAATATTTACATTGTATTTTTTATTCTTTTAGAATGTTGTTATTTTGTATTTACACAATGGGATATTATGCAGTTGTAAAAAAAGAAAATCTAACCTTTTGCAATAGCATGGATGGACCTAGAGCTGTTATGCTAAGTGAAATAAGCCAGTCAGAGAAAGACAAATGCCATATAAACTCATTTATATGTGGAATCTAATGAACAAAATAAACTGATGAACAAAATAGAAACAGAGACATTGAATATATGGAACAGACTGACAGCTGTCAGAGGGGAGTGAGGAGAGACTGGAGGGAAGAAGGTGAAGGGATTAACCAAAGAACACGTATGCATGACTCCTAGACACAGACAATGATATGATGATGGCCAGAGGGAAGGGGTGGGGCAAGAGCGAGTTGGGGAGTGGGCAAACGTGGGGGGAATGGGAATATCTGTAATAGTGTCAACAATAAAAATAAAGTGAGGAAACCAGCTAGAATATATTATATTTGTTGAATTTATTATCGCATGGTTTAGAAAAAATAAATGCAATTATATTTTATGTTAGTATAAACAAATGATTGCATGCAGTTTTTATAAAAATGATTGCCAAAAGTATTGGAAATATGGCAGAAAAACAGGAATAATATCTTGTTTGTTAATTTCTTAATGATTGTGATATAAAATTTATTTTTTACTTGTAATGTGTTGGAACTATATGTTACTAATAATGAGACTAGGAGATGCAGTAGCAACAGCATATTTAAATTAGCTATATGATTTTTTGTAATTACATTTTCTTACATTACATATAACAAATCCAACTCAAACTGGTATAAACAAACAAACAAACAAAAAACCCTGCTGTACCCAGGAAGTCCAAAAACAGATCTGGATTTGTCTGGTACTTGGGGATGCAGGGGAACAAATTATGTCATCAGGATTGTTTTCTTCTTGGGGCTAGTGGTATAGAGCAATCTGGATCTTATCTGCTTTAGTTCATCCTAGCCCCAGGACCGAAGAGGATCACTGTAGCGTAAGGTAAGGATGTTTCCCAAAAAATATGTAGATGGGCTAGCCAGATAAGAACATATCTAATAGAGGAAGGAGGTTATAAAACCAAAGAGTTTATCATAGCTTTGAAAGTAGTCTCCAGAGCCTAGACAGATTAGATGTTTGGAATTGATAAAATAAGTCATGCTCTGAAGCAACACTAAATCTTCATAACCAACTAAATGTGGGAAGTGAATTATTCAGTATTACCCCAAACTCAAGAATTTAAATAAAGTTTGCATGATCCCTTTTTTACTGCAGAAATTTCTTAAGCAGAATCTTCATTATGGCATTTTCCTTCTAGAACATTGTTGGGTTTATATTTTTGTTTTATTTTTCCCTAGAAGGTACCAGGTTTAAAAAAAAAAAAAAGCATCAGAATAATCAGTGAAGGTAACATTTAGGAAATTCTCTGTTACCTGTCTAATATTTGATATTTCTTACATACATGCAACAGGATATCCAACATTTTGTGAAATGAATGTGATTTGTGCTTTTTTGTATGATTCTTTTTTTACTTGCCACTATTACAGTGCGTATTTCTGTCTTCCAAGTTACTATTTCAATCACATTTTATAGTATACTGAAAACTGGCAAAGTTGTTAATTATTGGCATCGAGAACCAGCCACCTATTTTTAGTTTTATTTTTATTCATGAGAAGGTTTTATCTATGATTCTAGAATGTGGCATGTTAAAGCAAGCATGCAAACATCTTAAATATAATTTAAAGGTGTCTCTTTGTTAGAATTTGCTGGCCCAGGTAGAGAACAAATTAATTAATTTAGTGCCTAAATTTATACACAAAGACCCAAACTTCTGCATGTTTTTATAATTCTCCATTATCAAAACAGAAAAGTGGCATTGTCTGCTGTTCTCTTGTATTACAACACTATGTTCAGGATTTCACAATTTGTTTTATGACTTCATCCTTACATGTGAAAATAATTCCAGTGAAATCATACGAGTTCAGCAAAATTAGTGAATTTTTGCCTCTGTTGACATTAGCATAGTTTGTTAGATGTGTGATCACAGTTTGCTCTGTGTTATCAAATACCATTTGAAATGAAAGATAACATTTTCGTGCAAATTAAACTCTGAATAAACAAAACTGAAACCTGATTTACCAGTACCATAGTTTGTTTTTTTAATTTAATCTTTATTATATTTTTTCCATTACCATTTAGTCCACTTATTACCCCTTCACAAGCAATCATCACTCTGTTGTCTGTGTCCACGAGTCCAGTGCCATATTTTGAAAGTTACATTGAGATCATTTTGGCTGTACCTGAAATCCAGTGGGAATGATGGTTAGAAGGTGGCAGTTCTTTTAAAATTATTAGTTTGAACCCTATTGAAAAACTGATTGCAGAGCCTTTAGAATTTGAATGTTATAGGCAGAGAGAAACAATAGTATTTCTTAAATAAAATATCTTTAACTTTCAAGCTTGCTCCCATTCTCCCTTTACAGATTTTTTTTCCTACAGAAAGGAACTGAAAAGGTTAAATCATATCTGTAAGAATCACCCTTGTGTATTTTTTCATGTTAAATATCAAAGATGGCTTAACAACATATTTAGAATTTTCTGAGTTTTACTATTAATAAAGTTAAAAGAAAATCTAGTGTGATCAAGCAGTGGAGCCACATTAAATTTGTATCTGAAATACCCAGTGTGCTTATCTGCACTCGAGATATTGCTCTGAACCTATGTTCCACTTTCTGAATTCTGTGTATAAAGTTAAACATTGCAGAGGGCATATATCTGATGATAGAGATGAATAAGGCTGAAGTTTACTAATGAGCAAAGTTGGTAAATTAAATATGTTCAAGTCTCCAGCGTATCCGTTATTGATATAATTGGATTATTTTGTGGGAAATTATGAAACACTCCTAAAAATACTGATAAGGTTTAAAAGTACCAGAAATTTAAGACTCTAATTCATACTATAATACTGTACTTGTCAAATTAATAACTAAATTTTATAAAACTCTTATTGGTTGCAGGCAAAGTTGTTAGCCATGCAAGAAGCCAGAGAAACTGCAGTTCAGCAGTACAAAAAACTAGAAGAAGAAATTCAGACACTTCGAGTTTACTACAGGTAAAAATTCTTTTTAGCTGGGGCATGAATAAATGTTGGTTTGAAAAATGCTTGTACCTAATTTTACAGTGGTTAGTGAGGAAATACCTCAGTGAAATTAAACATCATGCACTTAAGACCTTTTTGTAATTTTAAAATGATTCATACATAAAATGTTTATTATTTTACCTCTTTTCCTGCCTACATTTGGTAAGTTTTGAGCTTAGACTCCCATCAGCTTTTTTTTATTTTTAATATATTTTATTAATTATGCTATTACAGTTGTCCCATATCTCCCTCATCATTCCCCTCCACCCTGCACACCCCCTCCCACCCACATTCCCCCGCTTTAGTTCATGTCCATGTGTCAAAAGTTCTTTAGCTTCTACATTTCCCACACTATTATTGCCCTCCCCCTGTCTATTTTCTACCCACCATCTGTGCTACTTATTCTCTGTACCTTTTCCCCCTCTCTCCTCCTCCCACTCCCCTGTTGCTAACCCTCCATGTGATCTCCATTTCTGCGTTTCTGTTCCTGTTCGCTTAGTTTGCCTAGTTTGTTTTAGGTGTGGTTGTTAATATCTGTGAGTTTCCTATCTGTTTACTGTCATATTTTTGATCTTCTTTTTCTTAGATAAGTCCCTTTAACATTTCATATAATAAGGGCTTGGTGATGATGAACTCCTTTAACTTGACATTATCTGAAAAGCACTTTATCTGTCCTTCCATTCTAAATGACACCTTGGCTGCATAGAACAATCTTGGATGTAGGTCCTTGACTTTCACGACCTGGAATACTTCTTTCCAGCCCCTTCTTGCCTGTAACGTCTCTTTTGAGCAATCAGCTGACAGTCTGATGGGAAGTCCTTTGTAGGTGACTGTCCCCTTATCCCTTGCTGCTTCTAGAATTCTCTCCTTCATTTTAATCTTGGGTAATGTAATTATGATGTTCCTTGGTGTGTTCCTCCTTGGGTCGACCTTCTTTGGGATTCTCTGAGCTTCCTGGACTTCTTGGTAGTCTATTTCCTTTGCCAGATTGGGGAAGTTCTTCCTTTATTATTTATTCAAATAATTTTTCCACTTGTTGCTCTTCTTCCCCTTCTCGTACCCCTGTAATTCAGATGTTGGGACGTTTAAAGATGTCCTGGAGGTTCCTAAGCCTCTCTTCATTTTTTTGAATTCTTGTTTCTTCCTTCTTTTCTGTTTGGTTGTTTCTTTCTTCGTTCTGGTCCACACCATTGATTTGAGTCCCAGTTTTCTTCCCATCACTCTTGGTTCCCTGTGCATTTTCCTTCATTTCATTTATTGTAGCCTTCATTTTTTCATCTAATTTGCGACCAAAATCAACCAATTCTGTGAGCGTCCTGATGACCAGTGCTTTGAACTGTGCATCTGATAGGTTGGCTACCTCTTGGTCCCTTAAAAGTATTGGCTCTGGTGGTTTGATTTGTTCTTTCGTTTGAGCCATTTCTTTTTTCTTTTCTTTTCTTTCTTTTTTTTTTGGTCTGGTCGCAGCTGTTACGTATGAAGGGCAGAGCCTTAGGTGTTCACCAGGGCAGGGCAACCCAGTCACAGAGTTGTGATGCTATATGTGGGAGCAGGGTCCGAGAGGGAACAATGGCGCTTGCTCTGCTCTCTCTCGGATTCCAGTTCCTTCCACCACTTCCCCTTTGCCTGGATTATCTCCGCACAAATGTGGGACCATCGGGTCAGCCAGCCGCCTTGGTGGCCTCACTGGATCTGCACTGTTGCCACCCCATGCCTGGGGTCCGCTAGCTGCCACCTATGCACCTGGGGTCTGCCAGCCACTGCTGCCTGCGCGCCCAGGTCTGCCAACCTCCACTTTTTCCTGCTGTAACTCCACCCCTTTTACCTGTCTGGATGAATGGTTGTCGGACTTCTGTACAGTTCAATATTCTATCAGTTCTGGTTGTTTTCTTGTTTCTAATTCTCTGTTGTCCTTAATTTTCATTGTGCAAGAGGCCTCCATCTTGGCTAGAAGTCTCCCATCAGCTTTATAAAACATATACATGCAGCCTGGTTAGCAGTCGAACTATTGACTCATCTAAATGCCACCTCTAAAATGATGACATATATTTTCAAAATAGTTCATGAATATTAGTAATGACAGCCTTTCACCTATTATGCTATGAGAACTTTCTGAAGGATTTCTAAGATTTATTTACATAAAGACTAGTTGTGAAATTAATTCAGTAGGTCACACTGACATTTTTTTAATGGAAAGAAAGAAAATTGAAAATGGCCAAGTACATCTCCTATAGTAAGGGCCAATACTGCTTTGTGATACTTTTGTTTCAGTTTTGTGTTGCATGAGAGAGAGAGCTAAGATTGTGCATTGGGCTATGTGTAAAATATATATCTGCACAGCAGATCAAGGTTTTAAAGTAAAGATTTGAAAAATGATGTACAAAGACTTATATATTCTTTGATAGTGAGATTTTAAAACAATAAGAACAAAAAAAACCTTTAAGTCTGAAATATAAGAATTCACTAGCAGGTTATTAAGTTATTGAAATTTTTTTTTTAATTTGGCCTTCCTTCTAGAATGTTGAGTGCATAAATGGAATAAATCAAAATCCATTTTACTGAAATACAATTCTGAAAGAATAACCTTAGGTGTACTAGTATATATATGCATCACTAATACATTAAATAATCAGATCTAACAGCAAGTCTGTGAACAGCTGTGATTTCAAAGCAGTGATGACTGCAAGTGGACTTAGGGGTAACTGCCAACACTGAAACGTGACATGAAGATAACAGTAGTTCCTAGGGGCACAAACTCGTCACAACCACCAATACCACTGTTGTAGTTTGTTACCTATGTTCCTAACATAGGAAATGCTGTATTTACATGGGAGTTAATGAAAAACAGAGATGAAGTTTTTTCCCATGCCCAAATTAAGAACCCCTGCTTTAGAATAGTGTTACTGACCTAGACAGTAGTTAGTTACTCTTTTGAGTTGAAATGTGGCCCTCAAAGAAGACATGTTGGAAGTCCTATCCTCTAGTGAGTACCTAAGGATTTGACCTTTTCTGCAAATAGGGTCTTTACAGGAGTAATCAAATGAAGTCATTACCATGGGCTCCAACCCAATGTGAAAGTGGAAATTTGGACACGGAGGCACATGCATAGAGGCAAGACAATAATGAAGACACAGGGAGATGATAACCTTGTCCCTGGAGTGATGCAGCTACAGGCCAAGGAGCACCAATTATAGCAGAAAACACCAAAAGCTAGAAGAGGTGTGGGAGGATTCTCCCAAATAGCCCAGCAGACTTCTGGATTTTTAGCTTCCAGAGCCATGAGGTGGTACATTTCAGTTGTTCTAGGCCCCCCAGGTTGTGGGACTTTGTTACAGCAGTCTTAGGAACCTAGTACAGTTATCAGATACCAAGTATGCTTGATTGATGACTATCGGTGTGGAATTGATTGCTTGCAGTTGGAGCAAGTGTCTATGTGTGGCCAAGTAAGTAAGCAGAACCCTGATAGTGGATGAAGACATCCCACCCACTCACCCTTTTTAAAAAACTATAGAGTGAATATTGTAGTTTTCTATATTTTATACCAGTGGGTCTTAACTGTAGCTGGGCATTAGAATCACCTGAGGACCTTCTACAAATCCTGATCCCTGTCCCATCTCAAACCTATTAGAGCAGACTCTCTTGAGATAGGACTCAGCTACCAGTGTGTTTTAAAACTCCCTAGAAATTCCTATGTGGGCCCAAGTATGAGGGCCCCTGCTTTATACACACATTTCAGTTAGCTTCATCAAATTAGGGTTTCCTTTTGGTAGAACAACAGAAGCATATATTAAACCCTCTATTATAATAGGGTTTTATATTTGTTAAGTGGTTTGGAAAGTGCCTAGAACATAGTATCATGTAAGTGTAAATTAATCAAGTAATATGTCCCTGGGGGAATAAGTGGAAAATAAAACTTAAGTTTCTTAATTTAAAAAAAAAAACACGTGAGTACTTTGTGATTTGTGAGCACACCTTAGATATTGCAGTGTTGTACATAGTAGCTTCACCTAATAGAAAGGATAATGTTTATGGAACCTTCTCCTGCCATTCTTGTGAGATAAGATGGTAGGTGAGTGTCATGCCAATGAAGGGACTGTGTCCAAGGGTTCTAAGAGGCATGATAGTCTTGCATGAACTTTTTTAAAAAAAATGAAACTTTATTGCCAAATCTTGTCACACCTTCTCTTTGATAAATTGAAGAAGATTATGGAAAGATTTTGAAAATTATAAAACTTTAATAGTTGTTTTCAAAGATTTTTTTAACCTATATGTATTTAACAGAGTTAAATGACCTCTTCTAAATAAAGAGTTAACTATCATTGACTCAAAAATATACTTTGCAAGTACCCCTCTCACTGTTACTTTTTAAAAAATTGCTGGTAGTGAGGGCCCAGAGACATATGAAAAGATGCTTAGCATCACTAGCCATCAGGGAGATGCAAATTAAAACCACAATGTGATACCACCTCACATTAAGAATGGCCATCATAACCAAATCAACAAACAAGTGTTGGAGAGGGTGGGGAGAAAAGGGAACCCTAGGCACTGTTGGTGGGAATGCATACTGGTGCAACCACTATGGAAAATAGAGTGGAATTTCCTCAGAAAACTAAAAATGGAACTGCCTTTTGACCCAGCAGTTCCACTGCTGAGAGTATACCCTAAGAGTTCTGAAACACCAATCCAAAAGAACCTATTCACCCCAATGTTCAAGCAGCACAATTTACAATAGGTAAGTGCTGGAAGCAACCTAAGTGCCCATCAGTAAATGAGTGGATCCAAAATCTATGGTACATTTACACAATGGAATTCTATGCAGCAGAGAGAAAGAAGGAGCTCCTACCCTTTGCAACAGCATGGATAGAACTGGAGAGCATAATGCTAAGTGAAATAAGCCAGGCAGTGAGGGACAAATACCATATGATTTCACCTTTAACTGGAACATAATCAACAAAAGAAAAAGCAAACAAAATATAACCAGAGACATTGAAATTAAGAACAATCTAACAGTAGCCAGAGGGATGGGGGAAGAGGACAGTGGGGAGAAGGGTTTTCAGAAACTACTATAAGGGACACATGGATAAAACTGAGGGGGAGGGTGGAAGCAGGGGCGGGAGGTGGGTTTGGCTGGGGTCGGGGAGAGTGGTGGGAAGAGAATGCAGACAACTGTAATTGAACAACAATAAAGTAATTTAAAAAATTGCTGGTATTGTAATAAGTCTGCTGTGATTTGCTGTTAGACATCTCTGCCTTCTGTGACCTTACATAAACAGACCTAAGACCATCTCCTTTTTGCAAAGTGAGAATTATAGTACTACCTAGTAGAGCTGGTTTAAGTAAGTACAGATCTTAGCCATATTTGTCTTCCTGTTAGTGCTCAACCAATGTTAAGATAAATTTATGTTTACAACAAAGTGAGGTAGGAGGAGAGTCAAAAACTATAATGTCACTGAAGTCAAGGAAGGAGATTTCAAAAAAGAAAGAAAGAAATATTGCTAAACAGTCAAGTAAGATAAGAACAAAAAGTATTTTTGTTTGAAATTAGTTGGTCGTTAATGACCACCACAACAGCAGTTTTAATAAAGTATTAGATATAGAAGCCAGTTTTCTGTGAATTGAAGGGTGATTAGAGGTAAAGAAGCATAACACTTTGGACATTGAGTAGTTCTTGAAGAAACATGAGTTAGAATGATGTCAATGATAGTTGAGATGAAAGGAAGGTAGGTTAAGGATTTTGGTCATTTGTTTTTGAAAAATATCAGATACTTGAGCACATTTATTACTAATTCAAAGGAGTCAATAGATTTTTTATGAAACAGGGTTTCTACAGAAGTAGGATGAGATAGAATTTAGAATCTGCAAAAGAGTTTGCCTTGAACAGGAAGATGATCACCTTGTGCTTATACACAGGAGCGAAGGAGATGAGAATAGTTGTGAATGTAAATAATTTTATTTACAATTAATAGTTTCTTTTTTTCAGTGAAGTAAGGGTCAGTGTGGGCTTCTGAAGTAAGGAGGCAGGAGGCTTTGAAAAGAAAAACTAAGATTAGCTACCAAAGGTACTAGGAAGAAAGAACTGAATAAAGACAAGGAGAACAACGTCAGGCAATCTCAAAAACTGATGATGGGAGTGAATGCCATAAATTTGTAAGAGTTCTAGTTTATACAGTTGTATAATTTAACATGTACAACTGAACTTGTATAGCAGCACAGAAGGCAAAGAGTGGGAATGATTCAGGATTATGAATTTGCAAGATAAAAATTATGGAGAAGAGAGTCATTGAGGGCACACTAGCAGGAAAGTTGTTGTAATAATGAATGATAGTCTTAAGCTAAATAGGACAGGAAATAAAATTGAAGAGACATGTATACTGACAGCAAAAGGAGGAATCAAGAAATCATAAATCTTGAGATTATAGAATAAATGTAGGGGGAATAAGGAAATTTAAGAGCCGAAAGGAATGGAAGTTAAAGTCTAAAAGTGAAACATTGCTATTTAAGGTTGCAGAGGTGAAGCACTCAATCTGAGCAATGACTGTGTCTACCTACCTACCCACCTACCTACCTACCTATAGATAGATGGCACCAGTGACCTGGAACAAGTCAGTATGTGGCTGGCATGTATACCATGAAACAGTAAAGGAATAAGCCTCAAGAATAAGTCTGGCTCAAATCTGGCTCTCAACTTTGCAATAGCCAAAGCAGAGGAGGGTAGTTTTAGTGCAGATTAAGATATGCCAGTTGGTGATACTGACATTTATTTTTTCAGAAATTATTTTCTTTTGCTGGGTTATGGTAAGAGCTACTGTTACTTAAGCATTGCATTTCCCTGGATAGAAATGAGGAATATGGAAATATACTTTTTTCATTTTCTCTCTCCTGTTACTTTGAGTTGTAGAAGACTTTGGGTACTAAGAAAAGGAAATGTTGGCCTTCGTTTCCTTTGGTGGAGTTAGGGACAGGGCAGGTGAGGTGGATGGGTAGAGATACTAAACTTACCATAACTGACAGCTCTTTCACATAAAACAGAGGGATAGTGGGAGAGGAATGACAATACAAGATTTAAAATAAATTTCATTTAGCCCCGGCTGTTGTGGCTCAGTGGATTGAACACTGGCCTGTAAACCGAAGGGTCGCTGTTTCAATTCCAAGTAGGGGCACATGCTTGGGTTTGGGTTGGGGGCCCAGTTCCCAATGGGGGTGCATGAGAGGCAGCCACACATTGATGTTTCTCTCCCTCCCTTCTTTCTAAAAATAAATCAATGAAATCTTTTTCAAATAAATAAATAAATAAATTTATTACAAAAAATGCTAATAAAATACTAGTACTTTCTTGTTGCTGTGCCGAATGCTGAATTCATTTGCAACAGCTTCGTTACTCTAAATCTAAACAGTTTTAACAGGGAAGAGTCTTAAACTGGTAAGGGTTAGATCTGTGTTTGGTAATGACTTTTTCCTCTTGTTGTAAACCCGTAGAGCTGCATTCCTAAGTCAGGAGGCATAATAATAACAAACTCGTTTCTAATCGAGAGAATGCCTAAGTTTCAACGTTAGTTGATTTAATAGAGCTTCCTTATATTTTCTTTTGCTTAAAGAGTGTAAATTCAAATGTGTATATAAGAATTAGATCCTGTTGTTTGGTGCCAATAGATGAGGATTTAATATACTTACTTCTAATAACAGTAGTTGAGGTTTTAAATTTTTATTATGTGTTGCTGCCTGTGGGAAGTTGTAATGCCTTTCAGAACATGGTAAATTTCATTTTTGATCAAAATTATTGAATAGAATGCTCAAAATTGTAAGATAGGAAGTTTCTATGAATGTACTAGTATTTTTTAAATAAGTAAATAGAATACTTTGTGTTTGACATAGTGAAAACTAGACTAAACGTGAACCCTACTTAGTGGGTTCATCATAATATAAATTTCAAAGTCATAGAAGCCATATAGATAGAGGCCATGTAAAATATACTCAAAAAGAGTGAAATTCTTAATTCTTCTCTACATTATTTTTATAACTTTTATTTAGTGTGATTCTTTGACATTTTTATATACACTCTTTGCCTGGATGTTCACAATTCTTAGCAATCAGAAATATTACTGTCACTAGGATCTGGTTGGGGTTTTTTATGGAGATAATAGTTTCTCATTGAACCATAAATTCTCTCAATCAGAACTACACACTGATAAGCTAGCATGCAAACTCAGGCCATGGAAGAATGTGTTTCTCAATGCAAATCCTTCATCAAGAGCAGTTCGACACTGGCTCCTGACCTTATTAATGCTATGTTCTAATCATTTGTGCTAATTGAGCTACCCTGTGACATAACCATTGTGTCACATGTTGCTGTATTCTGATTCCATACTGCTAAACCAGTGTTAAAAATGAAAATAAAAATAAAAAATGTAGGCAAGCTCCAAATTTTCTAAGTTTCACTTTCTTTAACTTTGATATGTGGGGCTTTTACTAATTCTAATCTTTTGTGAAATTTTGTCACCCTTTCATATGAGATAGATTAAATTTTTGTTTAGTGTGTTTAGAATCAAGATCTGTCTTCTTATAACATTTAGATGTCTGTATTTTCCAGGCCTTTTTAATGTATAGCTTGCTTCACTTTTATTGTTCAAGTCACCATATGTATTTATTGATGGCTCTCAAATGCAAAACAAAAAGAAAATTAAAATGAAGTTGAAACACAAAACACAAGTTATTTTTTATCAGTCCAGTGGTTTGAAATGTAATTATTAGAGGTTCTTTCCATTCTCCTCTTGACTTTATAGAATGTGACATTTAATAAGTTACTTAACTTTTGAATGTCAGTTTTCTCTACCTCTAAAGGAGGTCATATCTGACCTGCATATTGTGAAAACCAACAAGATGATATAATTGTATGCTTTCAAAAACTAAAGCGCTATAAAAAAAGTATAGCATTAATAGTATTTTTAATAAAATTACTTTTAAAAGTTTTAATTTATTGAGATATAAGACAACAATTAAATTAGTAAGGAGACTATTTCTACTGGAATATTTTATATCTTCTATATTAATTATTAAAATAAAAACTGGAATATCTGCCAACATGGGTCCCTTAGGGTTATGGCACGGCACATGCATTCGTCAAGGTTCTTCAGAGAAACAGAAACAATAGACTGTGTATATGCAGGGAAGGGATTTATTTTAAGAAATTAGTTCATGCAGTTGTGGAGCCTGGCAAGTTCAAAATGTGCAGGGCAAGCCAGCTGGCTGAAGACCCAGGGAAGAGTTGATGTTGCAGTCAAGAGTCCCAAGATGCAGCATCCCTTCTATCTCAGGGGAATCTCAGTCTCTCTGTTAAAGCCTTCAGCAGATTGGCTGATGCCCACCCATATTATGGAGAGCAATCTGCTTTCCTCAAATCTACTGAAATAAATATTAATCGTATCTACAGAATACCTTTACTGCATCATCTAGACTGCTGTTGGAACAAATATCTGGGTACCAGAGCCTAGATGAGTTGACACATAAGATTAACCATCAGATCTCTGCATTTCAACAATTTTGAAGCTAAAAAAATAGGGATAATTAGAAGCTACTTTGTGTAAAAGGGGCATGCCTCTCTCCTTGTCACCGCATTTCCCATCCTGCCTACTTCATGCATTTTAATCATGTGCCTTTGTCATAGAGGCATATAAATTTGTGACCCCAGATGTATGTTGTGGTCTTATTTATTTGTAAAAGGAGTATTTGTACAAATTGGCATATGCTTTGGCCCCTGGATACCTCTCTAACGTCACTTCTCTATTCTTCTTTCACTCCAGCCTCATTAGCTCCCTTATTATCTCAAATATTCTGAGAGTGCTCCCATCTCAGGGCCTTGACTGCTTTTTTTCTCTGCCTAGAGTGATCTGCGCCCACAAAGGGCGCAAGTCTGCTCCTTCACTTTGTTCAAACTTCTGCTCAAATGTCCCTTGACCAGCCTACCCATTCTTTGCATCCATCTACTTGTCCTCCTTTATCTCTCTTCATAGTAGACACACCCATATAACACGGTACTATATTTGTGGCTTGTCCTCTAGAAATTAAATCCTGGAAGGACAAGGATTTTGCTTCTTCACCACTGTATCTGACACCTGAATCAGTGTTTGGCACATCTTTAATGGTCAATAGAATTTCTCTGAATGTGTGAATATATGCTTAAATATTGTGATACATCAGAAGTTGAACAGCTCATTTTCTGGGAATTAGGACTGACTCTAGCAGTTAGATTTATTATATATGTTGTGAGTGAGAGGAGAGGAAATTTTGAGTTGCACTTTATACCCTAATAAATTTTGCACATCTTATGTGTTACTTTTATATAAAAATGAGTATGATTTTTAAAAACAGCTTTATTCATAATAATCTTCACAACTTAAATTTTATGCCTAGAAATGAATAAGCATTTTTGAAAAATAGATATGTGTGTATGCATGTATGACAGTGAAATTATTTTCATGAGTAGATTAGTGTTGTGATTGACAAAAATGATGAAATGTATAAGGGAATGGCAATCCAAAGCAGATTCACCTACATTATAAGTTATATACCTATCAATGATAACCACACTTAGGCTTTAAGTTTACCAAATATTTTATACTATATTTAAAGTACTTTACATTTTATAAATTCAAATACTTTTAAAAATAAATTAAGAAAAATGCTCCCAATTTTAACAAGTATTATAACCTTTACATTCTTCTAGTACTTGATAGAAGCAAGGGCCCAAAATAGGTTATGGAGGAAAAGACTACCTTTTAAAATATTTTAATCCTGTGAACATTATTATCAGAAATGATGATGGAAGGAGAGAATTCCTTTATATTTCAAGAGACTTCACTCAGTAAACTAGGTTTATTTAGCATATTTGAATTATAAATCTTTCTTTTTGCTTTCTGAACAAGACATATATGTTATTAAATGCATTAAAATTTTATTGAATCTAAACTATAAAATATTTGACAAATGGAAATAATAGCTAATAGTTGAAGAACTTTGTTTTGATTAATTGCAAAAACAATAAATAACGATGTTAATATACAGAATAAGATATAGTAAACGGAGATCTTTCAGCTACTCTTGATTTCTATAAACTTTATAATGTCACTGTTGTCATAAAGAGCTTAGCAAATATTGACTGAGGACAATGATGATCCAGCAATATTTTTAAGACTTGGTGGCACTGGCAGTACAGTCAGATGTCCCGGACTTACCATTGTCATTTTGCCATGGGGCCCTTCCACCTGGGCCTCTCCCCAAAGGATAAATGTTTACCTGCAGTTAGACATTTAAAAGTGTAAATATTCCAGGCTCAGTTATATGTGAAATGGCTAGAGTTTGCACTCTTTAAATCATGAAGTAGTTATCTCTGAAGTTTAAATTGATGTTCCAAAAGTTTGCAAAGGCAAAAATAGGTTTAATTAAAAGTTTTCCCCATAATTCCAAACAAAAATTTGTTTCATGAGCTCAGGTCAGTATAAAAATATTTTGTTCCTTTCACTATTTCAAGATACTCATGAAACTTCTGAGTTTATTAGGATTTAATTTACTATTCTGTTTAGCGGTTAAGTTTTAAATGTTGTTGTTCAGTATGTCTTGTTCCCTTTGGGCTTATAAGGGCTTTATGACTGGTTCTGATCAGATCAGAAATAAACAATATCAGTTTCTATATAAAACAATCAAGAAGTTTAAAAGTCTGGGGATTTTGTTAGCTCAGTTTTTTTAAACATTGATGTGATAACTATTTTAATTCACTTTAATCCATGAAAAGTTTAGTTGACCTATCAAGCTCAGTTCACTATTTTGAACTGTAAAACAATTTTCTAAAACATCAATTTGTTATAAGAAGTTGAACACATTGTTGACTCATAATTAAGCTGTATACATTTTCTGATTCTCTTCAGTTTGGTTTCACTTGTATTTTTGTATATTTGTTTTGTTGCATATGATTCAGAATTGAAATAACCACTTACCTACTTATTCTACTCTTACCTGAAAACTAAGATGGAACCAAAAAGTCAGGTATTAGTTTTTTGTGTCCTGATTTGATTTTTAACAGGTATTTCTTTTTGGTTTATAAATCAGTAACATGATTAACAGGTGACAAAAAATAGACTTAAATTATAATTTGCATAAACAAAACTTTATTTCTCAATGTCATCTAATAGGGCCTTTGTTTATATTTTTATTTGTAAAATTTTTATGTTGCATTCATTCTTTTGGCACAATATAGTGTTTTAATACAGAACTAACACTGCATGAAGACAGATGGTGTAGATTCTGGTAATTAACCTCTCTAAATCTCAGTTTCCTGACCTGTAAAATTAGAACTGTAGTAGTATCTGCCTCATACTATTTTTGAGAAAAAAGTGAAATAATGCATGTCAAAAACAAATCCTGGGTACAGACTTACGTATTTAATAAATGTCAACTTTTGTTATTATAATTGCTATGCTGAATTTATACTGAGTTGTCATTCACTTTTCTTTGAGATTCTGTTAATACATTCCAAATTTTTTAGCATTTTGGCTCAAAATACAATATTGTGATTGCAATATGGAATTATTTGATTTTTCATTGGTAAAAATTTTCACTAGAATTAGAGGGCTTATCTTTTTGTTGTTGTATGTTGCTTGGAAAAAAATATTCAATCAAAATGATGTGCTTGAACTTAGATTTGGCCCTTTGTGTGTAACCAGTTATTTTCAGGAGTTGTTCAGTCATATGGAAACATTTTAATGTTCAGAAATCTTAGAATTAGAAAATTAATATTTTCACTTTTCTTATATCCTTTTAAAAACAGAGTATAAATTCAAAATGCACCATTTCTCATGCTTTCTTGTATAAAATCTATCTACCCAAGAAAATAATAAGGATGTAATTTTAAAACAATGTTTCTAATTCTTTCTATCTTGCATCTTGGATTTCCCTACATACCTTACCTTCTTTAATCCCTTCAACATCTTTGAGAGGTATTATCCCTTCTTACAGATGAGGAAACTGAAACACAGCTTTGAACTAACTTGCCCTAGGTCACATCAGGGCCAGTCACAGAAGTATAAATATTACCTAACCTGTCTGCTACTTGGGCCTTTTACCCTATCTACTAAACAGCTTCCCCCAAGCCGTGCCTCTCTCCGAATTACTGCTGAGGCAAAACTGGTACTTCAGCATTATTTCCTGATTTGGATATGCTTGATATGTTTATTACATAAAACACACTTCTGAGACCAGGCGAAACACATGTTAAAAAGATAATAGGATCTGACCTGCTTTGGAGTTTAACAGTCTTTGTCTGTGTTCAACCAAACTATCCAGATTACGACCACAGTCAGTGTCTGGATTTATAAATAGACTACTTCTGAATTTCTTTTAAAACCTTTAAGCTTTAGCATTAGATCATATATCAGACTCCAAAAGGTAAATACTGTGCCTGAAAGTAATTTTATCCACACAATCATTATTTTTACTTGTGTTCTGTAGTACTGATATCATTGTTTTATCAGTGCTCTAGCACAATCACTACTGTAACATTAACCATACTTACAAGTAATCATTAACCAAATAACCATTTTCAGTCCTATATGAATTTAATAAGAGCATACTTTTTACTATAGATTCTGCAGTCTCCTGTGGAAAATAGAGTAACAAAAAATAAGATGCAATTGCTACACTTAAATAAATTACAATTAAGTAGAAAGAAAAAATATATTCAACGTGAGCAAATTAAGATTATATGCTATTAAATAAAATAATTTGGTATTAATTGGAAAGTCACAGAAGGGAGAAATTACTGTAGACTGAAATAGATAGAGCTTTATGAAATGCTTGGGAATTGAGGTATGAACAAATAGGATTCTGATAGAGAGAAGGAGGCAAAAGAAGGGCATTCCAGTCTAGAAGATCAATATAAGTAAGCAAAAATGAAGAAGTTGTAATGAGCATATCGTGTTACATTATGGGGATGAAAAAAGTTGCAAGAATTTGACTGCTAACATGCATTTAATTTTAAGTCTGTATTTCCTGGAGACACAGAGCCTTGGGAATCTGGAAATTTTTCTTTAAAACATTAAAAATAATATACTAAAAATATACTCTGTAATTTATATAAAATTTAAAGCATTTTAAAAGCTTAAATGAATTTTTAAATTTTGAGTGTATACAAAAGCAGACAGAATGAACTCCCCATGTCCCCATCACTTGCTCCTGAAAACATTAACTCCTGGTCAGTCTTGTTCTATCCACACCCTCATGCACATACGTACGCACTCTGGTATTTTAAGTAAATCCATATGTCATGCTATTTCATCTATAAATACTCCAGTGTGTATCCCTGAGATACAGAGAAAATAAGAACTCTTGTGGGAAATTTTGACTGAAAATTTTCCTAATCTGGTGGAGAAGAAAGACACAAGTCCAGGAAGCTCAGAGAATCCCAAGCAAGATGGGCACAAAGAGGCGTACACTGAGGCACATCATAATTAAAATGATAAGGCTTAAACTAGGAGAGGATCCTAACAGTCACCAAGAGAAAGGCAGGTAGTTACATACAAGGAAGCACCAGTTAGAATGTCATCTGATTTTTCAACAGAAATATTTCAGGCCAGAAGGGAGTGGCATGAATATTCAAGGTGATAAAAAACAAGAACCTACAACAAAGGCCACTTTACCCAGCAAGGCTACCATTTAAAATGTAAGGAGAAATAAGGAGCTTCCCAGACAAGTAAAAGCTGAAGTTTGTTAACACCAAACCAGTACTGCAACAAATGTTAATGGGCTTGCTATCAATAATCACCTTAAATGTGGATGGCTGAAATGCTCCAACCAAAAGACAGACAGTAGCTGAATGGATAAGAAAACAAACCTATATATATATGCTGCCTCCAAGAGACCCACCTCAGATTGAAAGATACATACAGACTTAAAAACAAGGGATGTAAAAAGATATTTCATGCAAATGGAAAAAAAAGATGGGGTAGCAATATACTTATATGCGACAAAATAGACTTTATAACCAAAGCTATAGTAAGAGACAAAGAAGGACACTACATAATAATAAAGGGAACAGTCCGGCAAGACAATATAAACCTAGTAAATGTTTATGCACCCAACATGAGCACCTAATACATGAAGTAAATCTTGATGGACATAAAGGGAGAGATCAACAGAAATATAGTCATAGTCAGGGATTTTAACACCCCATTGACTTCAATGGGTAGATCCTTCGTACAGAAAGTCAACAAGGAGACAGCAGCCTTAAACAACACACTAGGTCAAATGGATTTAATTGATATCTTCAGAGCATTTCTCCCCAATGCAGCAGAATATACATACTTTTCAAGTGCTCATGGAACATCCTAGAAGGACTTCCTTTTGTGTTAGGACACAAAACAAGTCTCAGTAAATTTAAGAAGATCGAAACCATATCATGCATATTCTCTGACCACAAAGTGATGAAACAAGAAATCACAAGAACACTAAAAAACACACACAGTTATGGAAGTTAAATAACATGTTATTAAACAATGAATGAGTCAGCAACGAGACTCATTGTCAAGGAAGAAATCAAAAGATACAGTGAAACAAATGCAAATGAGAACACAACAATCCAAAATCCATTGGACACACAGAAAGCAGTCTTAAGGGGGAAATTCATAGCATTTCAGGCCT